>SJYW01007965.1:0-70249 GCA_006410735.1 Raphicerus campestris | reverse complement strand
TCTGGTCCTATCACTTCATGGGAAATAGATGGGAAAACAGTGGAAACAGTGTCAGACTTTATTTGGGGGGGCTCCAAAATCACTGCAGATGGTGACTACAGCCATGAAATTAAAATTACTCCTTGGAAGGAAAGTTATGACCAACCTAGATAGCATATTCAAAAGCAGAGACATTACTTTGCCAACTAAGGTCCATCTAGTCAAGGCTATGGTTTTTCCAGTGGTCATGTATGGATGCGAGAGTTGGACTTGAAGAAAGCTGAGTGCTGAAGAATTGATGCTTTTGAACTGTGGTGTTGGAGAAGACTCTTGAGAGTCCCTTGGACTGCAAGGAGATCCAACCAGTCCATTCTAAAGGAGATCAGTCCTGGGTGTTTCATTGGAAGGAATGATGCTAAAGCTGAAACTCCAGTGCTTTGGCCACCTCATGTGAAGAGTTGACTCATTGGAAAAGACCCTGATGCTGGGAGGGATTGGGGGCAGGAGGAAAAGGGGACGACAAACTATGAGATGGCTGGATGGCATCACTGACTCTATGGACATGAGTTTGGGTGAACTCTGGGAGTTGGTGATGGACAGGGAGGCCTGGCGTGCTGCAATTCATGGGGTCGCAAAGAGTCGGACATGACTAAGCGACTGAACTGACTGAACTGAACTGTATGCGGGCAGTGCTGGTGCCCGAGGGAGCCTGTCCTCACCACTCTGCTTATTCCTGAGTGAAGACACCATATCACTCAGTATCAGCTTTTCCCCAACAGCCCCATCCAGTCACTCTGCACCGGCCCCTGTGCTGTATAGCAGTGAGCAGGCACAGACATGCCCCTCTGGGACTGGGATCTGAGTCTGGAGTGTCAATAGCACTTGGCTGGTGGGGGGAGGGGCGTGGGCAGGGAGGATGAGTTAAATATAAGGGAAGAACCTCAGTGACTGGCCAGGCATGTGTGACTAGGATTCAGAAAGCTGGAAACTCTTGAAGATTTAGGTGCAGCTCAAATTCAATTTTTAAAAAAGTTATCTTTTAAACTTATTTTATTTTCATCTTTTACTTTTCTTCCTTTTCTCAGTTTTTGAAGCATCCTTCTCAGCTCAACACTGATTCATTCAATACTCATTAAGCTCCTACTATGTGTCAAGCTCTGTCCCAAGCACTGGGCATTTAGTGGTAAGCAAAACAGACTGCTTCATAACCAGCATTGGTGTGACAAAGGGCAGATCCAAGGGGAGGAGAGAGCTGTATTCCTGACAGATGCCTCTCAGGTATGCAGCCTCATACCCATCATCCTGGCAAACCCCCTGCTCCCAACAGCCCTCCAAAGCTGGTGCTACCACCAAGAAACTGAGTACAGAGAATGTAAGTAGCTTTCCCAAGGTTGAACAGCTCCCCAGTGGAGGTACTGGGATTTGTTCGTTTGTTTTTTCACTAGAGGAGAAATTTTATTTTACATTTACAATTTCAATTAAACTTTGGTTGAACAGTGACACTGCACCTAAGCCTCGGAACACAGGGCAGCTTTGTAAAGGCCTGGCTTTGCCCCTTCCCTCGCTGGTTCCCTGTGCGCAGGCGCGCTCCCACCTGCCACAAGGAACTGGGATCTCAACTCAGGCTCGCACCATGCACCTGCTGCTGCCTTGAGCACTATTAACCCTGGGGCTCCAGGAGGAGTAGGACGAAACGGCTCCTGCCCCAGCAGAGGGGAAGAGAAGCGACTCAGACTGATTTCTCACGGGCCCAGCATGCAGGTGGGGGTGCAGATGGGGGTGGTCAACAACGAAACATCTCCAGTCTGGCTAACTCGGGCCTCCCCCTCCTTTGGCAGCCACTCTGTGGGCTCCTCGCTAGTTCTGGATGGCTCTGGGGACACCATCCCCAGCTCAGGTGTTCTAGGGGCACCACTGGCAGGGTTGCAACCTGAGGGCACCTCTCTATAATGGCACTCCCAGGCCGAGGTGCCAACTCCTGTCCAGACTAGCTGCCACTGCCCCGGCCTCTCCACCAAGGAACTGCCAACAGCTGCCTCCTCCACTCCCTGCTTCTCCTTTCCTCTCCCTCTGGGGGCTCCTCTGCATTGTGCACCTGCTCCTTGTCTGCCCAAAGCTGCCTGCTGACTTCTAGCAAGCACTCATGTCCGAGACCTTAGCCCCTAAACCAAGTGGCCTGAGGGGAACAGGGAGCTGGATGTGCCACAGTGTGAACCCACTAGACATTTCTCAGCAACCTCATTTTTCTCTAACATCTCAGTGGCATTAATATTTCTCAAATGGAATGTTGGGGTCACTGCTGCTCTGTAGCAAACTATCCCAAAAGGTAATGGCTTAAAACAACCATTCTCCTTGATACAAATGAAATTACTTGCAAAACAAAAACAGACTCACAGACTTAAGAGAACAAGCTTATGATTGCCAGGGGGAAGGATGGAGAGAAGGGTACTTAGGGAGTTTGTGGCTGACATGTACACACTGCTATATTTAAAATGGATAACCAACAAAGACCTACTATACAGCACACAGAACTCTGCTTAATGTTATGTGGCAGTCTGAACGGGAAGGGAGCTTGGAGAAGAATGTATACTTGTACATGTATGCCTGAGTCCCTTTACTATTCACCTGAAACTACCAAAGCATTGTTTATCAGCTATGCTCCAATACAGAATTAAAAGTTTTTTTAAAAAAGTTAAACCTAAAGAAAAAAGAAAGAAACATCACTGTGTTCATGGTTTTACAGGTCAGGAATGTGGGATGGGCTCTGCTGAATGGTTCTTCCTTGCCTCATCGAGTGCCTGCAGTCAGATGCTGGCTGGGCTGCAGACACTGGAAGGTCCCACCTGGCCGGATACCCAAGCTATCATTCTCGTGCTAGGAGATCCATGCGGCCTTTCCAGGTAGTCAGACCTTTTACTTCCCCTAGAGTAAGCCTCCCAAGAGAACCAGGCAAAAGATGCAGGACCTTTGATGGCCTGGCAGTGGAAGAATGTCACTGCTCCCACACCCTTGATCAAAGCACAGAAGAGAGGGCAGAGACCAAACTTTTCAATAGGTACAGATCAGAGAATCTGCAGGCTTGCTTTAAATCCTCCCCAAGTTTTAAAACAGATACAACAGGGAATTCCCTGGTGGTCCAGGGATTAAGAATCTGTGCTCTCACTACATTAGGCCCCAGTTTGATCCCTGGTTGGGGGACCAAGATCCCAAAAGCCATGTGGTCTGGCCAAATCAATTAATTTTAAAAAATGGACGCAATATGTGAAAACAAACAAACAGTGCCTGGCACATTCAGTGAGAGAGAACCAATCCTTCTTAGGGGAAGGAGGGTCTAGATGGACGAGTTTGAATCCGGGTTCCACCAGCTCTGTGTCTTTGTTCAAGTCACCTGACCTTTCTGAGCTGCAATCGCCGTCCAGGCTGGCTCACCCAGAGGGCAGTTTGAGCTCAGGTCTGTAGCTTTCTGGAACCAGCAGGGCTGAGTTCAAATCCTGGTTCCTCCACCTCCAGGCCTGGCCTTTGTTCAGCTTCCCGTGTGTAAAATGGAGTGGTCATAACAGCATCTTTGTCTCCCATGGCTGCCATGAGCATTAAATTGTTAATATAAGGAAACTAGTCAGACAGGGTCTGGCGCTTAGCAAGTATTAGTTAATATTACTGTTATTAGGGCCAACAGAGTACAAAGGGAGAGGTTTGATTTCCACCAACTTTTCCATCATTGTGCAATCTTAGACTTTGATTTCCAAAAAACTGCATTTCAATTTGAATAAAATGGTGTGTCATGGGCAACATGGACTCCTGGGAAGTCCTGGATGGGAAAGAACTGAGAGGCACCCAAGGGTCCTCTTGGGAAGGGACTGGCTATATACATCCGTGGGAATCCCAGCAAAGGAGCCTCTGTGCCACCCAGGCAGCAGTTAAGTCATGGAGACTTTGAGACCAAGGGAAAGGCCATCTGGTCATAATGAAGCCCAGGCTGGAAAAAGGAACACTTGGGCCTGGAGAGGTTCCATCCTCTTGTCCACCTGGTATCTCAGAACCAAGGTGGGCTGATGCGAGGACCACACACGTCTGCAGAATAGAGGGGTTTGCAGATGGCCACGAAACTTTAATCATCCACAGAAAGGATCAAAGTCTCTCTTTCCTGTCTCTCGAGGTGGCTGCCATAGAACTAATGGGTCTTGAACTCACACTGATGTCTTCTTACCAGTTGTTTTCATTGGAGTCTCCTTGAGCTGGACACCAAGCGCCCAGGTTGGGGAGTTCCAGCTTCTTGTTTGTTCCTGCCACACCCATTTAGCAGCTGCACAAAGCCACTGAGCCTCAATTCAGCCTCAAAGATCTCTAACAACTTGAGTCAAGGAGACATGAGGGTACCATTTTGTAATGGGTATTAGCTTAGAAAGAAGAACCAAAAAAGTAGGAAAGATGGTGCCCCCTCTGTGTTGACAGGTGCGAGTTCTGTGGTCCTCTGGGATCTCGGTGGGATGGGTTTGCTTGACTTGTTGGAGAGGAAGGGCCCAAGGGTGCTTTCCACATCTTATATTGGCAGGTGACTCTTGGTGGGGGATGTAAATCTAGGCGAAGATCTTGATCAATTGAAGCGGCATGTAACAGAAACCCACTTGAGTAGCTTAAGCACAGAAGGGGGTTTCTTGGTAGGATACTGGGTTACTGAAGAATTCAAGGACAGCCAAGACCCTCAAAGACCGAGTCAGGCCCCGGAAGTGTGCTGCCGACCTTTTGTGCAGCTCTCACCTCTCACAGCAGGGGCTCCTTCCCTCTCCCTCTGCAGCCCGGCCGTGCTCAGCGCCTGTGGTCAAGGCCAGCCCGCCAGCATGGGAGCTCACATCTCCCTTGTTCCAGGGACCAGCGCAGGGTGCACCCAGTTGTCTCCCAGTTCCAACTTCCTAGAGAGAGGATCTGACTGGCCCTGTTGGGAGGAGATGTTACTCCACAGTCAAGGCCCCAAAGTGCCTGGGGTTTAATGCCCCTGAGACATTGGCCAACAGTGGCTAACAGGGATGGGGATGTAAATACCTCAGACCCTGCGCTCTCAGCTGGGATGACTCAGAGGTGGATGTTTCCCAGAAGATTCTCTAGCTGATCACACAGCAGTCATCAGCTTAATGCTATATACATTACATTCCTGCCCTTCCTGCATCACTAGACTTATCTCCTTCTTGTATTTCTTGTGAGTGCGTGCACTCAATCATGTCTGACTCCTTGAGATCCCATGGACTGCAGGACTCCAGGCTCCTCTCCGTGGGATTTTCAGACAAGAATAATCAAGTGGGTTAGCCATTTGCTCCTCCAGGGGATCTTCCTGACTCAGGTCTTCCTACACCGGCAGGCAGATCCTTTACCAACTGCGCCATTTGGGAAGCTCTTGTATTCCTTCCACATCTCAAATAAGCTGCCTGCCCTCAAATCTTCAGCTCAGCATCTGCTTCTGGGAACCCTAACTATGACAAGGACCTGAAGGTTGGGAAAGTGAGCCCAGGAATCTCTCTGTTCGCTGAGGATCTCTGTGCATTCATTCTTCTAGCCACTGAGTATTAGCTGAGCACCTACTGCATGCCAACATGTGGGCCAGTATAGGAGAAGACCAGGAAAGAGCCGAGAAAGTCTAGCCATGTAAAGAGAGAAGGGCTTTTTACAAGAAGAAATTGGGAAGCCAAAGGCTGAGCTGTGGTATTATTTAACTATATAAAAACGATGACTCACGTAGGAAAAGTGAACACCAAGTCCCAAAATACGATGGGCACCCCCTTAAAGTTCGAGAAAGGTAGTTTTGAGCAAATGAAAGGAATTCTTCAGCCAACAGTGAAGAGCAAATTTATCCACCTTGAGTTACCCCACAAGAAGTAATACAAGCAGAAAATGTAAATAGATTTTTAAAAATAAATGAATGCTGGAGTTCATTTTTCATTCTATCTGATGACATTTACTGAAGACTTTCTTTGGACCAGGAATCCTGGAAAAAAAAAAAAGAGAGAGAGATGAATAAAGCAGACATGAGACAAGCTGTTTGACGGAGGGACCCCGGGTGGATGGTCAATGTGTCCTCTGTGCTGAGGGCAGCAACAGGGATCTAGAGGTTTCCAAGGAGCCCAGAGGGGGCGGGTGTCTGGACCGAGGAGTGAACGGAGGCTTCACAAACAGACGTGATGCAGGGCCAGCTGCAGGTTATGGAAAGGTAATTAGGACAGACTGAGGAAGAAAAAGAGGTGATGTGTCAGCTCCTATGAGTGGGAGGCCCAGGAAGAGACAGGTTCAGATATGCCTGGGACCAGGACCTCAGAGAAGATGGTCACCACCCCACCTCTCCACTCCCCTGACCTCCCCCTCCTCTCTGGGGTCTGCCTTGCACTTCTGGTCAGTCCATGAGGCAGAGTAGGTGGCCACTGGTAGCTATGATTCAACAGGTCACACCTCCCGCCTGGCTTCAAATTGAGAAGCAAAAATCCAGGGAAAGACATGATTAGCTGGGCTCAGGCCACACGTCCACCTTGGCAGATGCTGCCATGCCCTGTCCTGTCAGCTGCCGGCACAGACACTCCTTTGCCCTGGGCATGGCACAGTATCAGCATGGAATCACACCAATAACTTAACAAGAACTGGAGTGTAAATACTCCAGCTCCTGCACCCCTCAGGGTGATGACACTGGCTCCCAGAGACCCCCAGGGCTGCACTCCAGGTGCTGAGGTGGTAGCTGGTGTGATGCCCACCCTCTGTTGGCCCTTTCCCTCCTCTCCCTCCTCCTGGTATTTCCTGGGATCATCTCCTCAATAAACTACTTGCACTCACATCCTGTTTTGGAGTCTGTTTAGGGGGAATGCAAACCAGGACACCCAGACATCACTGCAACCCTGTGACCGAGGGACAGGGCCCAGTTAGTGGTGTTCACCTAGCGGCCAGGGCGGCCAGAGTCAGTGATCCGAGCAGGGGAGGAATAGCTGGCCCAACGAAGCAGACAGATGGGCAAGAGAGACAGGCAGAGAGATGGCCGAGACAGACAGGTCTGGAAGGATGAACAGGAGACACAGGGACCACGGTGGCGAGGCAAGGCTGGGGGGTGGGGATCTGAGTGAGCCTTCTGAGCAGTGTGGACTTGAACCTAGGGGGAGAGAATGAGGAGCCCCAAAAGGCAAGACTCACATCTGGGGCAGATCCTGGGGCATCCTTGGGAAGACAGCCTGGGGCCAGGGGAGCTGGGATGGAGGTTTTGGGGGAACTCCTGGCACCAAAGAAGATGGTGGGCCACAGCCCCTCACAACTCTCTTCCATTCTGGGTGCCCGGGTGCTGGGTGAGCCCTAAGCTCACAGGAGAGAAACAGGTATCCAATCTTGTCATCTATTGAGTGCTCTCCATGAGTCCCATCTCCCATCCCTCATGCCGGTGCTCTGAGGTGGGACCTGGGGCATCTTCATCAAATGAGAGGAAAACTGAGAGTCACACACATAAATAAGTGGCCCAGGATAACACAGTAAGCAATACAGAGGCTGGGAGCCAGCAGATTCCAAAACCTGACCTTTTAACAAATCAGTGATGTGGTAATTTATCATCAATAGGTCCAATGCAGCATCTCTCTCACGCTCCCTCCCTCCCTTTCTGTCTCTTCCTGAATCTGTTCAGGCCGAGTCCCAACTGTGAGCTTCCTGCTAGCAAGGGATACCTCCTGAAGCAAGAAGGTCGTCAGACAAGAGTCAGGCTAGTCAGTTCAGCTGCTCAGTCGTGTCCGACTCTTTGCAACCCCATGGACTGCAGCACACCAGGCCTCCCTGTCCACCAACCACTCCTGGACTTTACTCAAACTCAAGTCCATTGAGTTGGTGATGCCATCTAACCCTCTCATCCTCTGTCGTCCCCTTCTCCTCCCACCTTCAATCTTTCCCCACATCAGGGTCTTTTCCAATGAGTCCGTTCTTCGCATCAGGTGGCCAGAGTATTGGAGTTTCAGCTTCAGCATCAGTCTTTCCAATGAATGAATATTTAGGACTGATTTCTTCTAGGATGGACAAGAGTAGCCCATGAAATTCTTTGGTTAGAAAGTGCTGGACACTTCAGGGAGCTTTTTGTTACAGGATTTGGGATGGAAATGCTTTCGTGGTCTTGAAGTATAAACAACTACCCTGGAACACTCATGAACCCTTCCTCCTCAGCCAAGGAAAAGTTTATAAGAAGTGATAAGGTTGCCAAACCATCACCGCCCAGACGACACAGTGTGTGGCCATCCTGAGGCCATAATGCCAGCTTCCCAAGGCTCAGTCTCAATGCTAGATCCCTTGAACCACAAAGTTCCCTAGTAGCGAGAGAATGCTCAAGTTGCCTCCAGATAGCTCATCCTTAAAAATAGGATTTTTTATTGTCGCTTAGCTAAAGGATGATACTTCCCAGCCACTCTCACACCTTCTCTTGTCTGTAGAGCTACATCTAAGTGTGGCTTCAAGGAAGTCTCCCTCAAGGGAGACTTCAGTGTTCTCCTTCTTCCTTCCTGCCTGAAATATGCATATGATGGCTGGAGTACAGCAGCCACTTTAGACCACGAGGTATGGTGGGAACAGAGGCCTTAAGTAGTGGCACCTGGCCATCTATGACTAACATAGGTTTCTATGTCAGTCCCACTACCTACCTCAGATTTCTGTTACATAAAAAGATGAATCAATTTTTATCCTGATTTATGTGAGGAAGAGGGGTAGGATTTTTATTCCTCCCCAATACTTACGTTGGATAACATCTTTAGTTTAAACCTGATAACAGATCTAATGTTCAAACAGGGGAGTTTATTTTTTGTTATTCTTTCTTTGTTTTTGTTCTTTGGAATTATCCATCTGGAACCTCTTCATTCTTGGAGGCAAACAACAAAATGGAAGTATGATAATATCTTTACAAAGAGGGGGAGACTATGTTTCACAATTTTGTGAGACTCGTTGCTCATGCTGTTTTTGAAATCATTAACCTGGAACAGGCCAAACCCATATTCGAAATACGCCTAGGCTGCCACCGTCACCAAGGTTCCTGCCTGCTTCTCTCCCGTCTGATATTCCAGGAGCAGAGCCAGCAAACCCTGATGGCCGGGGCTGAGAATGCCTCAGAAGCACAGCTCTTCTGGCGGCTGCTGCAGTGGTGACTGCTTTCTCTCCGGTGGCAATCAGGCTTTTCCAGAGCAGGCTGGGCCCTGGGTATCACACCCAGGGTGTGGCATTTCCAGAAGATTCTAAACCTTCCTGCCAGCCTGCAGATGGAGCCAAGCATCCCGATGCTGCCTATTCGCTCATGAACAGCATCCCCTAGTGTGTTTGCTATACCCTCCATGCCAGCCCAGGGGACTGAGGGGTGAAAAGAATGGAAACCTGTCTCCCCTCCGGACCCCAGCATGGGAACCCCTCCTGCTGCGGAGGACCTGAGCCTCCAGATCTCCTACTGGTCACTGAAGCCAAGCTCTGTCCTTCTCGTCCTGAGAACCTGGGCAAGGGCCTTGATTTTCCCACCCCTCGTTTCTCCATCTGTGAGATGAGAATAGTAACAGACCCTCTTGACAAAGCCTTTGTAGTGTTTGTTTTCTTTTCTTTTTTTGGCTGCACAGCTCAGGACGCAGGATCATAGTTTCCCGATCAGGGACTGAACCAACATCCCCTGCAGGAAAAGCTTGGAGCCTTAACCACTGGACTGCCAGGGAATTCCCCAGAGCCACTGCAGTAAAACGAGTTAACCGTTGGCATCGTCCCTTTCCTCCATGTCCTCTGAGTTGTCAACACTACTATTTTTATAAATATCGTCCAAGTTGAGCACTACTGCCTGTGGGACGCCTCCCTTAATCTCCCCCGCCCTAGGAAACAGTCAAATAAGTGGAGTTTCTGGTCAAAGTTGGAAAAGCAAGGGCAATCAATGTATCCGCATCCTGGGGTGTGCCAGAACAAATGACCACAAACTGGGTGCCTCAAGATAACAGAAATGTGTTCTCTCACAGTATCTGAGGCCAGATTCTGAAATTGAGGGGTCAGCAGGGCCGGACTCCTTCTGAGCCCCAAGAGGAGGATCCTTGCTCCTCCCCTCCAGCTTCTCATCTGCCCACTGTGTCCCCTGCTCTCCACACACAGACACCAAGTCACAGTGCATTAGGGCCACACTGATCCAGTAAGAACTTCACCTTATTATGTCTACAAATCCCTTTTTCCCATGAGTCTTGGAAGGATGCTCTTCCCTTGACTCTAAACTGTGAGACCAAGAATATGGCAGAAGGACGCTGGGCCAGGCCTTAAGGATCTGGCAGCTTCCACTTCTTCCTTGTGGGACACTTGTTCTTGGGAGCCCACCGCCATGCCAGGAGGAAGCCCAATCTGCCCCCAGGGAGGGGAGGTGGCAGTCAGCACCAAAGTGCAGTGATGAATGCGGGTCCTTCAGACCCAGCAAAATGACTGACTGGTGATGCTCTGAGTCATTAAGTTTAGGGGGTGCTTTCTTGTTCCGCAATAGGTGACCGGAACAGGGAGGGGAGATCCACTCTTTCCTGTTACAGCATGGGGCTGGGCACACAGTGGGCACGCACCAAATGTTCAGGGGCTGAAATACAATCATCTCTGACTCCCAAGAAACTACTCAACAATGACAATAACTGGAGGCATTCATACCCTGTGATCTCTTATTATACAAAAATGCTCAGGTTCTGTGCTCCTTCTTGCCTAAACCAAGACAAATTGAGATTATTTCCAAATGATGGGGTGGCTTCTGCGTTCCTATTAAATAATGGCCCTCATGGAAGACAGACTTCCGGAGCCCTGGCAGGACCTGGCTGGTGAGTCAGTGAGAACTGCATATGCACAAGTCCCGGCGGGTCTCTGACCCAGGGACAACCGCGAGGACGGCCTCACCCTGCACACACGCGTTCCAGGTTGGTGTTGTCAGCTGGATAACTCGGGTCTGTTGCTGTCTGGGTCCCGCTTTCCACTCACGCCAAAGCTGGAGAGGTCTCCTCTGGGGAGTCACGGCCATGTGGTCAGTGGCGCGGGGACCCCGCATCCTCACCCCGTGTCTCCAGCCCTCAGCTCATCACCGGGCAGAGTTTAATGCTCCTCCCTTGAGCCTGGCCTGGCCGTATGGTTTTACTCTGGACAAGAGGCTGTGGGGGAAGGGACGGGGCACCCGCTCCAAGCCTGGGACCCACGGGGTCTGCAGTTTCTGCTCTTGGTCTCTCAGACCCAGAGACAGGTATTCTATGGGAAAGCCCAGTCAAGCCCACAGGAGAATGAGAGGATGGGGTGGGGGAGGCCAAGGACCCCAGACTGTGCCTGAGCTGCCAGCCAGCCCCCACTGCCAGGCACCTGGGCAAGTGGCCCCGGACCCCTAGCCCTAGCCAAGTTGTCAGTCATCTGCAGTGAGAGCACAAAAGGACCACGCCACAGAACATGAGAATGCAGGGCGTTGTTTGAGGTCCTGACAAACTGGGATGCTCTGTTGCACGGCAAAGGCTGACCAAAGCAGAGCGCGCCGTGTGGTGACATACCTGGCCAAGGAGAGACTGAACGGGGAGCCACATTTCCCTCCAAACAGCCAGCTGTCTGGTGAAAAGCCCAGGGAGTATTTTGTACTTCTCTTATGGGCTGCACAGGGTCCTCTCCCAAAATGCGTACCTCGAAATTGGTTAAAAAGAAAACCACAGGCCCAGAGAGGTGTCTCCTGAGCTAAGGCCTGAGGCAGCAAGCCTTGGCCTCGTCTGTCGTGTTGGGTTCGGGCGTCTGGGTGTCTGTCGTGATGCGCAGACTTTGCCGTAGTCGCGGTGTGCGCTGGCGCCTTGTCGCGATGCCTGTGCTTCTCCTGCTGTGGAGCGAGGCTCCAGAGTATGAGCTTAGTAGCTGTGGCGCACAGGCTTAGTTGCTTCGCAGCATGTGGGACCTTCCAGACCAGGGATCCAACCCACGTGCCCTGCACGAGAAGGCACATTCTTAACCACTGGACCACCAAGGAAGTCCCAAACCTAGACTTCACATCTGGCTTGACTGCCGTCTCTGGCTCCTCCCTGGCATGGACATTCCGTTCCCCTTGAAAGCTCTGTGATGAGCTGAGTAACACCGCCAAGAGGAGCACAGCTTGATCACTGAAGCCTGGAATGCGTCGATTAGACGGGTGGGTGGCATCACCGACTCGATGCACATGAGTCTGAGCAAACTCTGGGAGATGGTGAAAGACGGAGAAGCCTGGCGTGCTGCAGTAAATGGGGTCGCAAAGAGCTGGACACAACTGAGTGAAAAACAACTGAGGCAGCAGTCTCCTAGGGCTGCTACAACCAACCAAAAACGGGGGTGGGGTGTAAAACAACAGAGACTTGTGCTCTCAAAGCTCTGGAGGCCAGAAGTTCAAAACCCAGGCATCGGCAGGGCCATGCTTACTGCAAAACCCTCAGGGAGGATGAACTCCATGCCTCTTCAGCTTCCACCGGTCTTGACGATCCTCAGGCTTCCTGGGTTCTACATTCCTCCCATCCCTGACACTGAAGTCACAAGGCTGTCTTCCCTGGGTGTCTGTGTCCAAATTTCCCTCTTTTTACAAGACACCAGTGACTGGATGGGGGCTACCCCACTCAGGTAGGACCCCAACTTGATTACATCTGCAAAGATTCCATTTCCAAATAAGGTCATGTTCTGAGGGCTGAGTGGAGATGAAATTTGGGGGAACACTAGTCCAGTCACCACACTTTGTAGGAGGGGCTTTATTAAGGTGATTAGAATCTGGGAATGAAGAACTACCCTGAATTATCCTGTGGGTGTAGTGTGATCACAAGGGTCCTTTTGAGAGGCAGGGAGGCAGGGGTCAGAGTCAGAGGAGAAGGAGGTGTGAGGCAGAATCAGAGGGACGTACTCCGAGGATGGAGGAGGGGGCCATGAGCCAAGGGATTCAGGAAACAGATTCTTTCCTGGAGTCTCCAGAAGGAACCCTGACTAGTCCAGTGAGACCCTTTCAGGCTTCTGACCTCCAGTCCAGCAGGACAGTAGGTTTATGTTGATTTATCTGGCTGAGTGGTAAAGAACCTGCCTGCCAATGCAGGAGATGCAACAGACGTGGGCTTGATCCCTGGGTCAGGAAGATTCCCTGGAGGAAGGCATGGTGACCCACTCCAGCACTCTTGCCTGGAGGATATCATGGACAGAGCACCCTGGAGTCCATGGGGTCACAAGAGTTGGACACGACTGGGCATGCACATTTCATTTCACATGCTGTTTTAAGTCTCTAAGGTTGGGGTCACTTACTACAGCAGCCATAGAAGATTAACGCAGATCCCATGATTCACTGCGATTGCAAAAGGGTATCTGGGCGACCAAGGAGCTAGGCCACAGCCTTCTGCAATGCCCCTTGCAGGGTGAATCAACCAGGGCGCAGGGAATGGCTTCCAGGCAGCGTGGCTCGCAGACCACACAGCCCTCAGCACAGCCTGAGTCATCTGCTCCAAGAGCTGCTTCCTCGGAGCCTCTTTACCAGAAATGTCCTGGGTTCGTCTGGTTATTTTTCTAGCAATCATGTAACATGTTCCAGATGTAGGAACTGGATGGGGGCCAGCCTCAGGCTTTGTCCTGGTGGGCAGCAGCCGCCTTCCACCGTCGGGGAAGCCCTGGACAGCCTGCAGAAGCTGGGACCAGACTGGGCGTGACCATGGCCAAGGCATCTTCATGCTATCCTCCTCCTCCACATGCTTCTCATCCCTGTGGGAGACCCAGCTACGCTCCACTTCTGCTCACTTCACTTCCGCTCAGAGGTGTGTGCTTATCTTCCAGAACAGGGTGGGTGGGGTGGTGCGGGGAGTGGTACCTAGTTTAGACCTGACAATAAGCAGTGCCCCAGTCTCTGTCCCTTGACAGCATCTCTGCTCGTTTGCAGAGTCTCGGGCCACTTGTCTGAGATGTGCCATCTGGAGCTTCTCATGGGCACATCTTCCTCGACTCTCTCCTTCCTACAATGATGCTTTATGGGGCAGGAGCTGTTTTGGGTCTTTGTGGTTTTGCAGGGGCAGGGGTAATCCACTCAACCCCCAGATCTTTTTACAAGACACTGGAGCCAACATTAGGGTCCTGTGGCTGCCAGAACAAATGACCACAGACTGGAGGGGGTGCGGAGGGGATGCTTAAGACAACAGGAATTGATGTTCTCGCAGTTCTGGTGGCCAGGAGTCTGAAAACAAGGTATGGCTGAGGTATGTCTCCCTCCTAAGGTTCTGGAGAAACCTCTCCTGCCCTTTCCAGTCTCCGGTGGCTCAGGGGTTCCTGTGGCCGCTTCTGCCCAGCCTCTGCCTCCGTCCTCACCCGGCCCCTCCTCTTTTCAGAGGGACACTGGTCACTGCACGTAGAGCCTGCCTGGGTGATCTCCTCTTGAGATGGGCCACTTGATCTCCTCTTGAGATGGGCCACTTGAGAAGAGTCTACAGACTCTTTTTCCAAACAAGGTCACATTTGCTGGTCTGGGGGTCGGTGCGTGGACACAGCTTTTTACCAGCCCCTCATCAATGCTACATTAACACTACTTGGGCTCAGCTCTGGCTACTCCCTCCTAACCAGACCACCCCACAGCAGCCTGGACACACAGCGCTGCCCATGTTGGAGCTGGGCCTGCATGAGGTTGTTAGGGGAAGCACACTGACTGAATCCACACACAGGCCATGCACTGTAGTAAGCATCTGCACAGGATGTTTTACAACAGGAGATCCTGGTAAGGAACATAGAACTAATAAGCCAGTACCACTGGAAAGAGTTTGGGTCAAAAGGAAACACCACATGTCCTACCACCTTTCAGAATCCTTGCTGGCATCCTTCTTGGCTGAGCAATGCGTGCACCACCAGGAAGGCCCGAGTCAGAATGACCGGCCGGAGACAACCTGGAAACTAATCCCATCTCTATGAAACCAAGACGGAGCCAGGTGGCAGAGCAGCTCCCGGGGAGTTCTCTGGCCCTCCTGCTCTCCACCCGGGGGCCCCTTCCCAATGGCATCTCTTGCTTTGTCAGCACACGTCTCCTCTGACAGTTCACTTCCTAGTGTTAGACAAGCGCTCGAAAAGGGGTCCCCCATCCTGCAACGTGGTAGTCTCCCCTCCGTGTGGCACTGGGGGTAGCTCCGAGTCCTTCTGTTTTCTGCCTCCCCCTTAATCTACCTTCCTCCATCAACTTTGGGGGGATGCAAGGGGTCAGCTCAGGACATGCCTCCCCACTTCTTTCTCATCCCTCGCCTCACTCGGCTGAAGCTGGGGAGGAGGGATGCTCCTTTGGCGGACCCTGAATTTTATTCCCCTCTGGCTGGTTATCAGCTTGAAGGTCAAGTTCAATGGGCCTCTTTCGTTGTTGTTGTTAACTGAAGCATGGTTGATTTTCAACATTGTGTTAGCATCAGGTACACAGCAAAGTGATTCAGTTATACATATGGATATATTGCTTTTCAGATTCTTTTCCATTATAGGTTATTAAAAAATACTGAGTATAGTTTCTCAATAAAGGACAGAAATGGTATGGACCTAACAGAAGCAGAAGATATTAAGAAGACATGGCAAGAATATACAGAAGAACTGTACAAAAAAGATCTTCACAACCCAGATATGCACAATGGTGTGGTCACTCACCTAAAGCCAGACATCCTGGAATGTGAAGTCAAGTGGGCCCTTCAGGGGAAGTGATGGAATTCCAGTTGAGCTATTTCAAATCCTGAAAGATGATGCTGTGAAACTGCTGCACTCAAGATGCTGCTAGCAACTTTGGAAAAGGCAGCAGTGGCCACAGGTGGCCACAGGACTGGAAAAGGTCAGTTTTCACTCCAATCCCAAAGAAAGGCAATGCCAAAGAATGCTCAAACTACCGCACAATTGCACTCATCTCACATGCTAGTAAAATAATGCTCAAAATTCTCCAAGCCAGGCTTCAACAATACATGAACTGTAAACTTCCAGATGTTCAAGCTGGTTTTAGAAAGGCAGAGGAACCAGAGATCAAATTGCCAACATCCGCTGGATCGTGAAAAAAGCAAGAGAGTTCCATAAAAACATCTGTTTCTGCTTTATTGACTATGCCAAAGCCTTAGTGGTGTGGATCACAATAAACTGTGGAAAATTCTTCAAGAGATGGGAATCCCAGACCACCTGACCTGCCTCTTGAGAAATCTGTATGCAGATCAGGAATCAACAGTTAGAATTGGACATGGAACAANACATTTCATTTCACATGCTGTTTTAAGTCTCTAAGGTTGGGGTCACTTACTACAGCAGCCATAGAAGATTAACGCAGATCCCATGATTCACTGCGATTGCAAAAGGGTATCTGGGCGACCAAGGAGCTAGGCCACAGCCTTCTGCAATGCCCCTTGCAGGGTGAATCAACCAGGGCGCAGGGAATGGCTTCCAGGCAGCGTGGCTCGCAGACCACACAGCCCTCAGCACAGCCTGAGTCATCTGCTCCAAGAGCTGCTTCCTCGGAGCCTCTTTACCAGAAATGTCCTGGGTTCGTCTGGTTATTTTTCTAGCAATCATGTAACATGTTCCAGATGTAGGAACTGGATGGGGGCCAGCCTCAGGCTTTGTCCTGGTGGGCAGCAGCCGCCTTCCACCGTCGGGGAAGCCCTGGACAGCCTGCAGAAGCTGGGACCAGACTGGGCGTGACCATGGCCAAGGCATCTTCATGCTATCCTCCTCCTCCACATGCTTCTCATCCCTGTGGGAGACCCAGCTACGCTCCACTTCTGCTCACTTCACTTCCGCTCAGAGGTGTGTGCTTATCTTCCAGAACAGGGTGGGTGGGGTGGTGCGGGGAGTGGTACCTAGTTTAGACCTGACAATAAGCAGTGCCCCAGTCTCTGTCCCTTGACAGCATCTCTGCTCGTTTGCAGAGTCTCGGGCCACTTGTCTGAGATGTGCCATCTGGAGCTTCTCATGGGCACATCTTCCTCGACTCTCTCCTTCCTACAATGATGCTTTATGGGGCAGGAGCTGTTTTGGGTCTTTGTGGTTTTGCAGGGGCAGGGGTAATCCACTCAACCCCCAGATCTTTTTACAAGACACTGGAGCCAACATTAGGGTCCTGTGGCTGCCAGAACAAATGACCACAGACTGGAGGGGGTGCGGAGGGGATGCTTAAGACAACAGGAATTGATGTTCTCGCAGTTCTGGTGGCCAGGAGTCTGAAAACAAGGTATGGCTGAGGTATGTCTCCCTCCTAAGGTTCTGGAGAAACCTCTCCTGCCCTTTCCAGTCTCCGGTGGCTCAGGGGTTCCTGTGGCCGCTTCTGCCCAGCCTCTGCCTCCGTCCTCACCCGGCCCCTCCTCTTTTCAGAGGGACACTGGTCACTGCACGTAGAGCCTGCCTGGGTGATCTCCTCTTGAGATGGGCCACTTGATCTCCTCTTGAGATGGGCCACTTGAGAAGAGTCTACAGACTCTTTTTCCAAACAAGGTCACATTTGCTGGTCTGGGGGTCGGTGCGTGGACACAGCTTTTTACCAGCCCCTCATCAATGCTACATTAACACTACTTGGGCTCAGCTCTGGCTACTCCCTCCTAACCAGACCACCCCACAGCAGCCTGGACACACAGCGCTGCCCATGTTGGAGCTGGGCCTGCATGAGGTTGTTAGGGGAAGCACACTGACTGAATCCACACACAGGCCATGCACTGTAGTAAGCATCTGCACAGGATGTTTTACAACAGGAGATCCTGGTAAGGAACATAGAACTAATAAGCCAGTACCACTGGAAAGAGTTTGGGTCAAAAGGAAACACCACATGTCCTACCACCTTTCAGAATCCTTGCTGGCATCCTTCTTGGCTGAGCAATGCGTGCACCACCAGGAAGGCCCGAGTCAGAATGACCGGCCGGAGACAACCTGGAAACTAATCCCATCTCTATGAAACCAAGACGGAGCCAGGTGGCAGAGCAGCTCCCGGGGAGTTCTCTGGCCCTCCTGCTCTCCACCCGGGGGCCCCTTCCCAATGGCATCTCTTGCTTTGTCAGCACACGTCTCCTCTGACAGTTCACTTCCTAGTGTTAGACAAGCGCTCGAAAAGGGGTCCCCCATCCTGCAACGTGGTAGTCTCCCCTCCGTGTGGCACTGGGGGTAGCTCCGAGTCCTTCTGTTTTCTGCCTCCCCCTTAATCTACCTTCCTCCATCAACTTTGGGGGGATGCAAGGGATCAGCTCAGGACATGCCTCCCCACTTCTTTCTCATCCCTCGCCTCACTCGGCTGAAGCTGGGGAGGAGGGATGCTCCTTTGGCGGACCCTGAATTTTATTCCCCTCTGGCTGGTTATCAGCTTGAAGGTCAAGTTCAATGGGCCTCTTTCGTTGTTGTTGTTAACTGAAGCATGGTTGATTTTCAACATTGTGTTAGCATCAGGTACACAGCAAAGTGATTCAGTTATACATATGGATATATTGCTTTTCAGATTCTTTTCCATTATAGGTTATTAAAAAATACTGAGTATAGTTTCTCAATAAAGGACAGAAATGGTATGGACCTAACAGAAGCAGAAGATATTAAGAAGACATGGCAAGAATATACAGAAGAACTGTACAAAAAAGATCTTCACAACCCAGATATGCACAATGGTGTGGTCACTCACCTAAAGCCAGACATCCTGGAATGTGAAGTCAAGTGGGCCCTTCAGGGGAAGTGATGGAATTCCAGTTGAGCTATTTCAAATCCTGAAAGATGATGCTGTGAAACTGCTGCACTCAAGATGCTGCTAGCAACTTTGGAAAAGGCAGCAGTGGCCACAGGTGGCCACAGGACTGGAAAAGGTCAGTTTTCACTCCAATCCCAAAGAAAGGCAATGCCAAAGAATGCTCAAACTACCGCACAATTGCACTCATCTCACATGCTAGTAAAATAATGCTCAAAATTCTCCAAGCCAGGCTTCAACAATACATGAACTGTAAACTTCCAGATGTTCAAGCTGGTTTTAGAAAGGCAGAGGAACCAGAGATCAAATTGCCAACATCCGCTGGATCGTGAAAAAAGCAAGAGAGTTCCATAAAAACATCTGTTTCTGCTTTATTGACTATGCCAAAGCCTTAGTGGTGTGGATCACAATAAACTGTGGAAAATTCTTCAAGAGATGGGAATCCCAGACCACCTGACCTGCCTCTTGAGAAATCTGTATGCAGATCAGGAATCAACAGTTAGAATTGGACATGGAACAACAGACTGGTTCCAAATAGAAAAAGGAGTACATCAAGAATGTATATTGTCACCCTGCTTATTTAACTTATATGCAGAGTACATCATGAGAAATGCCAGGCTGGATGAAGCACAAGCTGGAATCAAGACTGCTGGGAGAAATATCAATTACCTCAGATATGCAGATGATACCACCCTTATGGCAGAATGCAAAGAAGAACTAAAAAGCCTCTTGATGAAAGTGAAAGAAGAGAGCAAAAAAGTTGGCTTAAGACTCAACATTCAGAAAATGAAGATCATGGCATCTGGTCCCATCACTTCATGGGAAACAGATGGGGAAACAGTAGTGAACAGTGTCAGATTTTATTTTGGGGGGCTCCAAAATCACTGCAGATGGTGACTGCAGCCATGAAATTAAAAGACACAATGGCAACCCACTCCGGTACTCTTGCCTGGAAAATCCCATGAACAGAGAAGCCTGGTAGGCTGCAGTCCATGGGGTCGCACAGAGTCAGACACGACTGAAGCAACTTAGCAGCTCTTTGGAAGAAAAGTTAGACAGCATATTAACCTAGATAGCATATTAAAAAACGGAGACGTTACTTTGCCAACTAAGGTCCGTTAAGTCAAGGCTATGGTTTTTCCAGTAGTCACGTATGGATGTGAGAATTGGACTATGAAGAAAGCTGAATGCCAAAGAACTGATGCTTTTGAATTGTGCAAGGAGATCCAACCAGGCCATCCTAAAGGAAATCAGTCTTGAATATTCATTGGAAGGACTGATGCTGAAGCTGAAACTCCAATACTTTAGCCACCTGATGCGAAGAACTGACTCATCTGAAAAGACCTTGATGCTGAGAAAGATTGAAGGTGGGAGGAGAAGGGGACGACAGATGAGGTGGTTGGATGGCATCACCTACTCAATGGACATGAGTTTGAGTAAATTACGGGAGTTGGTGATGGACAGGGAGGCCTGGCATGCTTATAGTCCATGGGACTGCAAAGAGTTGGACACGACTGAAATGAACTGAATGGTTTCTTGTGCTATATAGTAGGCCCTTCTTGTGTATCATCTTCAGGAATGGAACTACAGGGTCATATGGCAGTTCTGTTTTTCTGTTTTTAAGGGACCTCCAGACTGGTTTCCATAGTGGCTGCACCAGCTCACATTCCCACCAATGGTGGAGGAGGGTTCCCCTCTCTCCACATTGCCACACTGTCTTCAGCATTCACTGTTTCTAGACTTTCTGGTGATAACTGGCTCTTAATGCATAAGTGGGAGCTAAAGGGAATTAGGAGATCTTTTGTCTTTATCCGAGTCCACTTTCAGGCCTGTGATCTCTGATTCCAAGCAAGACTCGGACTCCTCTCTCCTGCTGAGCTCCTGAAGCATTCCTGGTCCCCCAGAGGCAGACAGGAGCCTCAGCTGAGAAAGGGAAGTGTCAGGCACCCTGAAACACAAAAGAGGAAGGTTCATCAGCAAGTTCTCATTTGATCCCCTTCCACTACTAGCAGGGCCGGCACTTACCCAACCTCACCAGCAGGGGGCTGCAGAGGNAGCCTCAGCTGAGAAAGGGAAGAGTCAGGCACCCTGAAACACAAAAGAGGAAGGTTCATCAGCAAGTTCTCATTTGATCCCCTTCCACTACTAGCAGGGCCGGCACTTACCCAACCTCACCAGCAGGGGGCTGCAGAGGCATTTTGAAACCAACCCTATTGGAGGTCGACTTCAAATCTGATAAACCACACAGCTGACCATGTTTCAACAAATGTCTACACTGAAAGACTACAATCACAAGTAGAATGTTTCCACCGCTGCTGGAAGGGCTGGAGCCTCAGTTCACTAGCCACAAAGTGGGGCTGATAACAGTGGGGGCCTCACGGGGGACCTCCTCGTCTGGAAAGAGCAGGGGAAGCAACGCAGGCAAAGCTCTGAGTGTGGTGCCTGGAGCCTTGCCCTTCATGCCACCAAAATAAGCCCTGAAATCTGCACACTGGAACGACGCCAGCTAGCCCAGGAGCTGGGCTCAACAATGATGAGAGCTGAAAACACTAGCCAGAAGTGTGCTTTGGCTGAGGAAGTTTTGGAGCATGGAACACACGGCTCTGGAGAGAAGCTTAGTACGAGGGGAGGGAGGAGAAGCATAATTGGGGGAAGGTGGGCCAAAGGGAGCTCGTCATTCCCAGGGACGGGGCTTTCAGCAGTCGTCTCATTTCCCCCAAATTTCCAGAACTCTCCATTCTGCCCCTCTGAGAATTAGAACCATAGACTCCACACTTGTGAGCTGAGGGGATAAAATGCTCTTGGCTTCCAGTGTGGGATTATTCTGTTTCCTAACTGGTAACCAGAGGCAAATCCAGATATGCATTATTATTACTGACCTTTTCCTTAACCAATTGTCTCATGATTGGGCTCATTATTTTAGGGAAAACGGCTACTCTCTTTGTGTGTATGTGTCATAACTCTTTTTTTTTTCAAAAGAAGAGTTTTTTATTGTAAAAACTGATTAAAGTACGTATTCCTAACTAAAAAAGTCGCTACTTTCTATACATCTCTAATAAAACTTCAACTTTTAAGCTATCTACAATGACAGAGACGAATTAGAATCAGACAAGCTATGCAACTAATCTGAAAGAAGAGAAGAAAAAGTTAGGAAAAAGTAACAAAGAAGAAGGAAAACAAATGGAAAACAAACAGCAAGATGGCAGGCTTTAACTCGACAATGTTTTTTATATTAAATGTAAATTATCTCAATATTCCAATTACAACGCAGAGATTGTCAGACTGTAAAAAAAAGACACAATTATATGCTTTTTCTATAAGAAACTAACTTTATATACAGACATACAGAGAGGCTGAAAACACAGAGAGGGAGAACTGTAGACCAATCAACACACTTATGCTCCTGGAAGGAGAGCTGCAGGGCTGACGCCGCAGCGCAGCGGGCTTCAGAGCAAGGGCTATTCCAGGGATAAAGAGAGCCCACCCCAGCGACCACAGACCCACAGGCAGAACCTAAAATCATAAAACTTCCAGGAGATTTCTCAGATACAACATCAAAAGCACACCCTGTAAAAGAACAAGTTAGTAAATGGGATTGTTTAAAGCAAAAGCAAATGTTATGGCCCTGAGCTGTTGGTTTACAATGTGCATAGAAATGATAATATGGTTATAAAAGCATTTAGTATGGGGAGGGTACATGAAAAAACACTGTCTGAAGAAGGGTCCTGTATTCTCCTGGAGTAACTCAATATTAACTCAAGTTAAGTTGTGGTCAAAGATGCATACTGAAATTCCTAGAATAACCATTAAAAATGGTGTTTTCCATGGTGTGGGGGAATGCTTCTAAAACATATTAAGCAAAATAGAGGAAAAGAGCATTATGTCAAGGGTACAAGCTATATTCATATTTATAGACACATATATATGAATACAGAAAGGCCAACAGGAATTATGCAATGAGGTTATAGAGGTCTGGATTTACTTCCTTACTGCTGATGTCTAACAAAGATGTGTCCAGAGAGCACGTATTACCTTAGAGGGAATGTGCAAAATAGGATGATGAAAGAAACATGAGGAGGGAAGGAAGAGAAAGGAAAACAAAACAAAATAAAACAAGAAGGGAGACAAGGGGCAACAGAGGCAGCAAAAGGACAACTCTGCAGGGAATCCTGGAGGAGAGATGGAGGAGGGCCTCCCCACCCTGCACCGCATCGTCACAGGTAGGAACCCGACCTGCCGGGCACCTGCTAGAGCAGGGCATCCTATGGACCTGGAGGAGGTGTGTGCCTGTGAAGCAGTCCACACTGGAGCCGCCCTGTCAGTGCTCACTATGGACCGAGGGCAGCTGGAAGCATGGTCTAACTTTCTATTAACTGAGGACAGCAACCAAATCCACACCCTGCCTATGTGAAGCACTTCTGGTACCTGGATGGGATCCGGGGGCCGTCCCCCCCGCCCTCGTGTCCTGTCTTTGAGACTGATTGAAATGATCGGGAGTTGGAAATCGCTGGTCCCACCTCCTGAAAAACCTTAGGGGAGGGCGGGGGTCTGGCCCATTCTGAGTCAGTCTTGCTGACGGGGACAGGGACGGGTCAGCCGAAGGGAAGGTTCTAAAGTTCCCGTGAGTGACGGGGTCTTGCTCCATCTGCAGAAGGCGCCAATCCTGGCGGGGAAACAGCAGCTCTGCGCGCAGGAAGGCTTCTCAGGCTTCCCAGAATTCTTAATCAAAACAAAACACCATCAGCGTACAAACGTTTCAAAGGTAACTCTTCTTTCACTAATATTTCCTGTCAGTAAATGGAAGTCATCTGAGAGGTTAATGACCTAGCCGCTTTACGAGGTCTCTGAGACATGGGCTGATTCCCTGATTATGCAACACAAAGGCTTTGATTGGCAGAAAGAACACTGAAATTCCAAAAGTCCATCCTTGAAAGATAAAACGGCCAGCTCCAAGTGTTCACTGGGAGGACGTGTCTTCAGGATTTGATTTTTTAGTTTATCCCGACTAAGAGGCACCATCCAAATGGGCCTGGGTTTGAATCCCTGCCATAGCTCTCCCTTGCTGTGTGCCCTTGGGAAAGTCAGTTGCCTTCCCTGGGCCCCACTATAAATGAGGGTGGTAAGCACAATCTACCTCCTGGGGCTGCTGTGGAGATGAACGACAGGATTATAAATGAGTAATGGTCAGGATGCGTTAAGTACTTAGTAACTAGTAGCACTTACAATTAGTATTTAAGATGTAGACTTGACCCAAGCACTTTCACTCCAGAGAAAAGTTGTGCTCTGTTAGTGGAGACCCCGAGAGCCCTCCAGTGGCGTTACAGCCAGGCCCTGGTGGACCCCTCACGCTGGCCCTCTTCCTGCCTCAGTTTCTCCCTCTGTGACATGATGGGCTTGGCCAGCTCCCTCAGGACCATGTCCACTCTGACCTCATTTTCCAATGAAAACCAGCTTGACAGGCACAACTAGGATGGAGGTGGACACACACGCTAGGAAAGCTGAGTTCAGGCTGGACCTTATGCTATTGTAGAGGAAAACAGCTTTTAAGCTTAAACCCAAATGACCTTCCTGGGTCGGTACCTGTGATGCCAGGATGCACCAAATTCCTCAACACCCTCAGATATCATGGGCTCCCACAGTGATTACCATTATTAAAAATAAAATCAAGGTGGTTTGATTCCATCAAGATGGACCAGCACTGTCCTTGCTGGCTTTCTCACTGGGATCGACTCAGAAGTACATGGAGGCAGACAGACTGGGGAAGGAGCCAGAACGCCAAGCATCCTAGGGCAGTGGTGAGCTGCCACCCTTCTCCTGGAACCTCCTGGCCTGAGCTCACAGGCAATAGGAAGGGAACCATGCGCCAGGTAGGGCAGAGACAGAACAGAGAGAACCCCTGTTTCTGGACTGAGCAACATCAAAGGGAGTCTCGGAAGAGTCAGAGAATGTGGGGGCATGCCCTGAGTTGTTTTCCCTCTATTCTGCTTTTCCTGTTGTTTATCCCAGCCCCCAGGGAGTCTGCAGCGGGGATGTGGTTGGGCAGGCACCTAGAACCCCCGAGTCTGAAAAGTGTCTCATCAGAAAAGCTGTGGTCCCAACAACGTGGGGTCAACCCTAGTTTTTTTACATTTACTTCTGGCTGGGTCTTCCTTGCTGTGCGCAAGGCTTCTCTAGTTGCAGCAAGAGGGGGCTACTTTTAGTTGGGCAGCTCGGGCTTCTCATTAGCGTGGCTTCTCTTGCTGCAGAGCATGGGCTCTGAGGGTGCCTGGGCTTCAGTGGTTGTGGCAAAGAGCTCAGGAGTTGTGGCACATGGGCTTAGTTGCCCTGTGGCATGTGGAATTTCCCCAGACCAGGGATCAAACCTATGTCCCCATCCATCAGCAGGAGGATTCTTAACCGCTGAGCCAACCAGGGAAGTCCCAAGCCCCCTCCCTACTAGTCTCTCCCTCACTCTGACCTCTTGCCACTTGGTCCTAGAGGCAGGCAGGGTGGGAAGAGCATGGCAGAGCCGAGAACTAAGGTTCAGACTCTCTGGCCATGGAGGGGGAAGGGAGACCTCGGTAAGGGGAGAAGGAAAGAGGAGGGAACCCAAGAAAGCAACCCCATGCAGTGGGAGCAGAACTCCTGGGCTCACCTCTGGGCCACACATGCATCGAAGGCTCAAGAGACAGTAGAAAATGTTTTGAATTGAAAATGAAAATGTAAAGTATCCAAATTGGTTGGATGCAGCTAAAGTTATCTTTAGAGGGAAGTTTATAGCATTAGAAAATGTTAAAAAAAAAAATAATAAAGATCTCAAATCCATAACTTAAGCTTCCACACTAAGAAACCAGGAAAACAGAAGTAAAATAAACTCAAAGCAAGCAAAAGAAAGGAATTAGGATGAAAAGCAGAAGTCAGTGACACTAAGATCAGTGACAGAAAACCAAGAGAGAAAAACTAATGAAATCAAAAGCTGGTACTTTTAAAAGGCCAATAAAATTTGACAAATCTTTAACAAGGCTGACAACAGATAGAGGCAGACACAAACAGCAAACATGTGGGATAAAAAGGAGTTAACACCACAGACCCCAGAGACACTAGAAGGACAATGGGAGAACACCTTGAGCATCTCTTTGCACTTCAACTGAATAACTGAGATGAATCTGAACTATTTCTAAATAGCCACAGATGACCAAAGCTCACCCAAGATGAAATAGATTATTACCCACTATTCCTATTTCTATTAATTAAACTTGTTTAAAACTTTTCAAAAACAATCTTTAGGCCCAGATGGTGTTACTAGAAAAAACTACCAAATGTTTACAGTCAAAGGAATACCAGTCCCACACAAGTAAGGAATACTTACCAAACTTACCAACTCATTTTTAGACACCAGTTTTTTGCTTTGCTGTTGTTTTCGTCATTTTGTTTTTGTTTTTTCTGCACTATGACGCATGTGAAATTTCCCCAACGAGGGAATGAATGTGCACAGCTAACAGCAGACAATCAGAGTCTTAACCCCTGGACCACCAGGGACATCCAAGAGGCCAGTATTATTCTGACACTCAAACCACACAAAGACAATGCAAGAAATATGTATGGACCACTATGAATCATGGATGCAGACCCAAAAATTTTTGATGAATATTAGCAAATAGAATCCAGAAACCTGTGAAAGATATACTATTCTATGATCAAATGGAGCTTATCTCAGGAATGCAGGCTATGGAGTATTAAAAAAAAAAAATCAACACAGTCCATCACATTAATAGACTAAAGAAGAAAAAACAGTATCATATTAATTCATGCATGAAAGAAAAACATTTGACAAAATTCAGCATCCATTCATGATATATATATATATACTTGAAAAACTGAGAGTAGAAAGTAACTTCCTTAATCCAGTAAAAGATACACCTATAAAAATCCCATAGCTAGCATATTGAATGTTGAAAGAACTGCCTTCTCTAAGAGGACCAGAAATAAGACAAGTATATATATTCTTAACATTATTAGACCTCATTTTACTGGAAGGTCTAGCCAATGAAATCTGGCAAGAAAAAGAAATCATAGGCATACAGACTGGAAAGAAAGAAACAGACTGACCCACAAGCATATATCTTTTTCTATGAAGAAAATTTTAAAGCATGTGCAAAAGCTTCTGTGAGTTTAGCAAGATCTAAGGTACAAGGTCAAAATACAAAAGTCAACCCTATTTTCATTCACCACCAATAAACAAATGGTAACTGAAAATTTTTTAAATGATAGCATTTACAATTGCTTCCCTAGAATGAAATAATTAAGTGTAAGTCTAACAACATTTATCCATGATTTCTGTTTCATCTAAATGTTGATGAAAGAAATCAAAGAAACCCTTAAAAACGAAATCACACAAGACCTACCATGTTTGGGGGTTGGAAGACAAGACATAATTCAGTTGTAAATTCTCCCCAAATCAATCTCTAGGGATTAAGGTATTTCCAATCAAAATTCCAGCATGAGACTCTGCAGAGAGAGAGAAGATGCAAAATTCAAAGTAGGAAGGCAAAGGACATAGAATAAAGACTAGACTTGAACTCCAGCTGACCTATTTCAGATCCTAAAAGATGATGCTGTGAAAGTGCTACACTCAATATGCCAGCAAATTTGGAAAATTCAGCACTAGCCACAGGACTGGAAAAGGTCAGTTTCATTCCAATCCCAAAGAAAAGCAATGCCAAGGAATGCTCAAACTACCGCACAATTGCACTCATCTCACACTCTAGTAAAGTAATGCTCAAAATTCTCCAAACCAGGCTTCAGCAATATGAGAACCACGAACTTCCAGATGTTCCAGCTGGTTTTAGAAACGGCAGAGGAACCAGAGATCGAATTGCCAACATCCGCTGGATCAGAAAAAAGCAAGAGGGTTCCATAAAAACATCTGTTTCTGCTTTATTGACTATGCCAAAGCCTTTGACTGTGTGGATCACAACAAACTGTGGCAAATTCTTCAAGAGACGGGAACACCAGACCACCTGACCTGCCTCTTGAGAAACCTATATGCAGGTCAGGAAACATTTCGAATTGGACATGGAACAACAGACTGGTTCCAAATAGGAAAAGGAGTACGTCAAGGCTGTATATTGTCACCCTGCTTATTTAACTGATACGCAGAGTACATCATGAGAAACGCTGGGCTGGATGAAGCACAAGCTGGAATCAAGACTGCCGGGAGAAATAAGCTCAGATATGTAGATGACACCACCCTTATGGCAGAAAAAAGAGGAACTGAAAAGCCTCTTGATCAAAGTGAAACAGGAGAGGGAAAACGTTGGCTTAAAGCTCAACATTCAGAGAACGAAGATCATGGCATCTGGTCCCATCAATTCATGGGAAATAGATGGGGAAACAGACTTTATAAAGTGTCAGACTTTATTTTGGGGGGCTCCAAAATCACTGCAGATGGTGACTGCAGCCATGAAACTAAAAGACGCCTACTCCTTGGAAGGAGAGTTATGACCAACCTAGACAGCATATCGAAAAGCAGAGACGTTACTTTGCCAACAAAGTTCCTCCATCTAGTCAAGGCTATGATTTTTCCAGTGGTCATGTATGGATGTGAGAGTTGGACTTGAAGAAAGCTGAGCTCCAAAGAGTTGATGCTTTTGAACTGTGGTATTGGAGAAGACTCTTGAGAGTCCCTTGGACTGCAAGGAGAATCAACCAGTCCATTCTAAAGGAGATCAGCCCTGGGTGTTCTTTGGAAGGAATGATGCTAAAGCTGAAACTCCAGTGCTTTGGCCACCTCACGCGAAGAGCTGACTCACTGGAAAAGACTCTGATGCTGGGAGGGATTGGGGACAGGAGGAAAGGGGACGACAGNGATCAGCCCTGGGTGTTCTTTGGAAGGAATGATGCTAAAGCTGAAACTCCAGTGCTTTGGCCACCTCACGCGAAGAGCTGACTCACTGGAAAAGACTCTGATGCTGGGAGGGATTGGGGACAGGAGGAAAGGGGACGACAGAGGATGAGATGGCTGGATCGCATCACTGACTTGATGGACGTGAGTTTGAGTGAACTCCTGGAGATGGTGATGGACAAGGAGGCCTGGCGTGCTGCGATTCATGGGGTTGAAAAGAGTTGGACACGACTGAGCCATGGAACTGAACTGAAGTTTGTANGAAACCAACAGTAAATACAGCCAGCATATGTCAGATTAAAGCAGACACTGAAATGCAATCCGGGAGGAAACGGAGTTCATGAAAGATGAAAACATCTTGAATATCACTCGATGCACGTGAAGTCCTAGAGTCAAAACAACACTTTCTGAATCACACGGCAGCTAGGTACATTCCCCTTAAGGAGAAAGAAAACAAAACTCAGATTTTTTTTTTAATTTTTATTTTATATTGGGGTATAGCTGATTTACAATGTTGTATCAGTCTCAGGTGTACAGCAAAGTGGTTCGGGGACCAAGCAGTTGTTCAATGGTTCATTTGCTTATCCCTGAATAAAACAAACATCACCACAGGGTGAAGTCAAGCTATGAAGTAAATCTCATTTTTCAAGCATTCATCCTGAAATACATTCATCTCCAAAAGGTATATAAATAAGATGGCAACGGTCACTTCAAAAGATGAATAAAACCAAATTTTTAAAAAATGCTAGGAAGCAAGAGCAAAAGTTTAATAAGGAAAAAGCATGCCTGCGTGGCAATCTGCTATGACTGAAAGAACACAGCGTTGTGTGTACAGAAAGGCTGTTCACACATGGCCTTACTAGATGTAGATGATTTTTTATGAACACTAAGACTTTTCTTAAAATGTTTTTGAAGCCAATGACCCTCAGGAAATTGTGGTTGTTACTTTCGAAGGTATTGCCTTTGCTGGGACCAGTCAACAAGGTATCTTTCCTTCCCGAGACAGAGAAGTACAGAAAAGTCTTCGGTCTCTCCTGATGCAGGAAGTGCTTCCCAAGGGAAGCGTCACAAACCATGAGACCGAGGCAGCCACACTGACAAGGCACCGACTCCTGCAGGGGAGCTGAGAGCTGGGCAGCACCAAGCTCACTGGCTTACCTGGTTAACTCAAAGCAACGGACTCTGACTGCGATCTCGGCTTTCTCACTAGTTGGCCCAGTCGAGTACAAGCAGCCGATGACAGCCATCTCTAGAAATTTCCACAAAGGGAAAGACAGACAATGATGCATCTGCTGACTACAAATTTACTGCTTGTGACTACCTGACTACACAAAGTAGACCATGACTACTGACTGACTACCTGAGAACTTGAGAGAGACGGCTGCTCTAAGCCACCGGGCCAGGCAGCTGAACGCGGCTGTACAAACAAGAGAGAGGAAGAACTACCATCGTTCCACTTGGAATGGAACCCATTTTCCACTAGGAAAAGCGGCACGTGCACTTTCCTGGCTTCGGGCACACAACACACCAACCAGATACACCCGGTTTTATTCTTCCTGGAGGACTTCCGGGTCTTGTTTACCTCATTTCACACAGTAAGGAAAAAATCCCCAGTGAAACGCATCTAACGTCAGCCTAGCATTCACAGTGCTTTAAAAGCCAGTGACAAAGACACGTCAAATCACTCAATTTGCAACCCCAATAACAAGGTTCATGGTCCAAGTATAAACGAACTTAAACCCAAGGAAACAAGTCTATGAGACTTCTAAAAAAGACTAAAATCTGCAGCACAGAATACTGAACATTGAGTCCAAAATCTCAAGGACGTGGAGAGGCCCACGGTTCACGTGGGACCCTAGAAAGCACTGGACTTGCTAGAATAATCTCATCTTCCCAAGGGCCAATCAGTCCCTCCAGGGACCAAAGGCAGAGAGTTGTGAATCCCAGGCTGGCATCTCCTCACTATACAGTCGGCCCCTTCCTGAGCTTTGCTCGTCTGCAGCCAGGCACGCTGATCCTGTGTAAGCACCAGAAAACAGGAAAGCTATGTCTCTGTCATAAACACGACCAGAGCTATCAGGGAGTAGGGGGCCATGGGTGGTCTTCCAGACAACGCGCTCGTATACAGGGTAACAGAGGAGCCCTTTGCTGGCTGCCAGACACAGAATCTATGAGTCTGACGTGCCAGAAGGGACAGCAGCGCTCAAGAGTGAATGCGGCACCTCCACACGGGACAGGGTGACCGAGACGCCCAAGGGCCCACTGGACTGAATTCATCTCCAACCACTTCTGAGACAGACAAGATCTTTTGAAGGAAGCTTCTTGATATTTCAGTCATTTCCAACATACTTTGGGCTTGACAAAGTAGGTGACTTTAGCAATTTAAAGACCATGAAGAGATCCCTGAATGACATCTGAGGGAAAATACTGAAATACACAGGGTGGGTGCTAAGATCTGGAAGCAGGCAGTATACCAACAGCAGCAGCATTCTGTCCTGGCCCATTTCAGATTCCTGGGAATGGCGCCTCCCGACTGGGAAGCCTTGTTCTGGACAGGACGCTTGCTGACTCACGGGGACACTGTAACCAATGCTAGTTATAGAAGCTAAACCTCAGGACAGGCAAGCCGCTCACACAGGACACCCTGCCCCAGTTCGCAGATCACAGTGTAGAACAAACAGCGCCAGGCTCTGGAAGAGGCTCCTACCCTATGATGGGACTACTGATGTGCAGGCTGCTTTCCCCAAACTTACTCTGGACTCCACATGTTCCATAAGAATTGTACATAATTTTGATGAGAAGCTGATTTGACTCATTAAGAAGCTAAGCAAATCAGAGCAGAGCAACGACATAGCAAGCAGGCCCAGGGGACAACAACGTTAGTGCTACAATTTTTTAATGTGCATATATTTTATTGAAGTACAGCTGATTTACAATGTTGCATTTCCGGTGTACAGCGTGGTGACTCAGTTACATACATGAACACACTCTTGTCCTGTACACAAAACTGGGTACGGCTCCCCGTGCTCTAACAGCACTGTAGTTCGAAAGTAAGCTCACAGTGACACATGGCTATGAGCAGCGGGTGCTAAAAGAGCTTGGACCACGTAAATCTGCTTCTCTGGGGACCCCAGCTCACTACTGTGAGGGGCCTGTGCAGGGCCTTCCAGAACCAGGGCGCCATGGGCCAGGGGATGCCTGACACGCATGACTTCTCTCCATCTCTTCCATCTCGAAAGGCTTCCTTTCCACATCCAGGGGTGGTGTCCATGGCGCAGTCAGGAGGCTTGGTGGTGGGCAACGATGGGGATACTTGGGCAAGACCCACACCCCCAATCTCTGTGAAATGAGCAACGCAGGGGACAACACAATGGGGAGAGCACTCACCAGCCCCCCATTTCTGCTATTTGACGATCTTAAAAAAATCCACCTATCCAAATCACTAGCATTAGCAACTCTGGGAACAGTGAACAGCAATCATCTGAGGGCTGGATCGGCGTTCACAAACACGGCAGGCTGCACCAAGGGCTTACTCTAATTCCGGCAGCACAGTCCTGCCTGCTTGAACTCCAGTTACTGGAAAAGGCACTCGCTGTCAAAGAAACACCACACATGCAGCTTTAAACCAACTTTGTGATTTTTATTGATGGGCGACAACTGTATACTCCTAGCTATCACTAACTGTGTACAATTAGAGACGCGGCACTGTAGAAGAGCAGACAGCAGAATTAGACAGCAGACGGAGGGAAATACCAATCTTCGCTATTTTGCTCCTTTTTCATTATGTGTACACAGAAGCATGAATGCGTTTTGAAATCTTTTAATGGCAATAAAGTTACAATCACCCTTCTATGTGACTGGCATCGTAACTCCAGGTATTTGATCTGCAATGTGTATGTAAGCAGCTTCTCATCGCACAATTATTAAAATGTATTTTTCCTGTTAGGAACCAGCAACTTTTTTTGTGTTTATCTTTTGAAGAACTATTTCTTCTCTGGTAACTGGCTCGTTTTTATTATTTATCAAAAACTAAAGGGTGAGGGGCAAAAGTGTGATGGATTAAAAAATTTATCCTTTTTAAGGAAAGATAAAATTCATTTTCACAAATTTACAAGTGTTGTTGCTGGTGCAGGACTTACTCTACTATGCAATTAGACCGGGAATCAAACTCAAGTTCCCCTTCTTACTCAGGAATCAGCATTATTTCAGAAATGTGTTTCTCATGTATTTTCTTGAATCAAGCGACAGTCTGTTTCACCAGATGATTTTGATTTGGAAGTCAGAAGTCAACAGAAGCTATGTTGTGCACAAACCCCAAGGCGTCTCCTTTCATTCTAGCCCATTTTTGCGACAGGGAGAAAGAGCTTCTCTCTAAAGAGCACTAAAGAGAAGAGGGGATGCGGTGCGTGCCGAGTCTGCGCGCGGCGCGGGCGCGGCTACAGCAGGTCCACGCGGCGGTAGTACAGGAGGTAGGCTGTGCGCTCGGCGGCGGGCCTCACCACCTGCTGCTGGCTGACCACCTTGACCGTCTGGTCGTCGATGCGCAGCCAGCCGTTGAGCCCGATCTGGAAGACGTCTGTGGTGTAGTGGCCGCCCGTGGCGCTGCTGCCGTGGTGGTAGACCACTGCAAAAGAGGGCCGGGCGCCGTGAGAGCGGCTTCACACACCAGTGCCCACGGCACCCCTCAGTCTCGCCAAACCCAACACCAAGCCAGGTGGGACAGAGACACATGACACACACAGCGAGGCTGTCTAAACTCAAAACCCTCAACAAGTGACAACAGAGTCACACATCTATACTGTAATAACACACTCAGACCTCCCACACCGTAAAAGAAATGCCAATTTATGATGGGGCCGTCCATCTGTGAGCCCTGTGGGGACTTGGGGCTGGAGCCAGCCCCCTGGGAAGCAGGATGCACACGAGACACTGCCTGCAGAGCCGTCAGCCAGGCGCCCTGGGGGACCGCACACTGAGACCCAAACCCCAGGCCCTGATCCAGCCAACCCCACGTCCAGACTGTTCTCAGCAGCGTGTCTGAATCCTGGACAGCGTGGAAACGTGGAAACCCACTAGGAAGAATGCCAAGCACATTACAACAAGATGAATTTTTCCATAGGACAGATTAGGACTGTTTGGCAGTTTAGAAATAGGCTTACACTACGTGAAAAAAACAAGAATCCGAGATTTGCTGAGGACTGTCACCCATGACAAGGACAGCACTGCCCCAGGAGGGTCACCTGGGCAGGTAGCTGGGCTGAGTGGGCACCTGTGGAACCACCCGGCAGACACAGTATGCTGGCCACTGCTCTGTTTTTCTTCGGAAAGGCACTGCCCCCTTCCGTGAAGAGGAGGGCCCAGGAATGGCCTGCCCGGCAGCAGACCGAGCCTGCGTGAAGGAAGCAGCCTCTGGTGACATTCGGGGAAGGGGATGGCAGTGTGGCCAGAGGGAGCTGTGTGCTACCGTGAGTGGCATGAAGGACAGTCTCTCAGGCAGAGAGGCACAATCTGGCATGAAATTCAGCAGTAAATACACCTGCATGTCAGTGCACTCTCCCCTCGTAAGGGAACTCAAACCCACCCTGAGCCAGGGACCTGGGCTGGTCAGAGCTGGGCTCTGCTGGGGCTCAGAGGGCACAGGGCAATGGCCCACCAGTGACGAATGTGACTGGTCACACGAGGAGAGCAAGACTGTGGGGCCATCGGGTGGGAAACCAGCCAAGGGACCAACACCAGGAGGCGGCTTCACGTTGTCCTGCAGGTCCCCAATGGAGAGGTTGCCACGCTTTACCTCTAAGGCCTACCTGACTTGGGAAAGTTTCGGGCTTTTTTTTTTTTTTCCAGTGACCAGGACACCGAGACAGAAAGGACCTATGGATTTAACTAATTTACATTTCCTTTGAGACACTTCATTCTAAATATTCAGAAGAGAAGCCTCTACCTGTATCCGGGCTTCTTAAACAGTAACCCCATAGCTAACGTGGTGACGTGTCATGGATACCCAGCAAGCTCACTGTCCTAGCAGAGCTGAGAACCAGAGATTTTCAAAAGCTTATGCACTGTACTAACTCGTTCTCTTTGTCCCACAGTCAAAACCATTTTTAAATAAGTACCTCTTTACTCATATTGTACAGAGAATTGCAACCCATCCAGTGACCTTATTTCTGAGGTCAGAAGGCTCATGATGGGGACTCAGGGGTACAGGCAGGTGGAGTCCATGCTCTCACCATGGTCCCCTTGACCAAGAGACGAGACCTCCTAATCCTGCCTGTGACATCACCCTCTCTGCAAGGACCCCAAGGGAGAGCTGCTGGGGATTCAGGGAAACATGTTCGTGCCCTGGGACCTCAGTGACAAACCTCAGGGGCCAGGCTGCACCCTGGGGGCCTCTGGTCTCACAGGCAGGCCGCAGAGAGGCCTCCAAGCGTCCAGCCCACAGCAGGCCGGGGGAATGCAGTGCCCACCAGCTCCCAGCAGGCTGGGGCCAGGCTGTGATGAGCCATCTTGGAGAGGAGAACAAGTCAGAGGGAGCAGGACCCACTGGGAAGAAAAGGCTGACCAGGCCCAACACGTTCTCACAGGGCCCCTGAACCACTCACAGACCAGGGCCCACACTCACATTCTGAGCACTGGGGGCGGACCCAGGGCAAGAGCACGAAGCTCTGCTCTGCCACGAAANCAGTGACCAGGACACCGAGACAGAAAGGACCTATGGATTTAACTAATTTACATTTCCTTTGAGACACTTCATTCTAAATATTCAGAAGAGAAGCCTCTACCTGTATCCGGGCTTCTTAAACAGTAACCCCATAGCTAACGTGGTGACGTGTCATGGATACCCAGCAAGCTCACTGTCCTAGCAGAGCTGAGAACCAGAGATTTTCAAAAGCTTATGCACTGTACTAACTCGTTCTCTTTGTCCCACAGTCAAAACCATTTTTAAATAAGTACCTCTTTACTCATATTGTACAGAGAATTGCAACCCATCCAGTGACCTTATTTCTGAGGTCAGAAGGCTCATGATGGGGACTCAGGGGTACAGGCAGGTGGAGTCCATGCTCTCACCATGGTCCCCTTGACCAAGAGACGAGACCTCCTAATCCTGCCTGTGACATCACCCTCTCTGCAAGGACCCCAAGGGAGAGCTGCTGGGGATTCAGGGAAACATGTTCGTGCCCTGGGACCTCAGTGACAAACCTCAGGGGCCAGGCTGCACCCTGGGGGCCTCTGGTCTCACAGGCAGGCCGCAGAGAGGCCTCCAAGCGTCCAGCCCACAGCAGGCCGGGGGAATGCAGTGCCCACCAGCTCCCAGCAGGCTGGGGCCAGGCTGTGATGAGCCATCTTGGAGAGAAGAACAAATCAGAGGGAGCAGGACCCACTGGGAAGAAAAGGCTGACCGGGCCCAACACGTTCTCACAGGGCCCCTGAACCACTCACAGACCAGGGCCCACACTCACATTCTGAGCACTGGGGGCGGACCCAGGGCAAGAGCACGAAGCTCTGCTCTGTCACGAAAGGGCGCAGAGCATGAATGCCCCTCCACAGCTGCAGTGTGCTCTTCTACAGAAGGGGGACAGCACTGCGCTCCTCTCGGGAAACTATTAAGGACTAAATGGGGTTCTACATAACAAGTATCTGGTGGAAAGGTCAACAAACTGGTGAGGGCCAATAAATAGCAGTCATGACAAACAGGCTCACAGAAGGCAGCACAAAAGGAGGGTGGGAGAGAAGCTAGAAAATTTTAATAAAAATGGCCAAAAAAGTAAACACAGTTGGCCATGGGCACCCCATCTCCAGTAGGGAGGGTTGCCAGCCTGACAACTTCACTCCTCTGGCTCCAAGACAGAAACATCATGTGAAATGAGGTCATACACTGGATTGAGCTTTAGAGTGAGCCAGGAGGACATTCTGTCAAATTGCAAACATACCAAATTTTAGGTAAAACACACATTTTCGAATGATTTCCAGACTAATAAAGTCCACGGGGATACCAACAATTTTTCTCTACATTAAATGGTATTATAACAATATAAAATTGTGCCTGCGTATAAAACCTTTTAATCATTTCTTTAATAGGGAAATATCATGTCGTACAAAGTTTACTTACCTGCAAACAGCCTATAGGTTCTGTGGCATTTAAAGTTCTTATTTTTAACCCCTGGAGAGAGCAGTTCTGAAAAACAAAATTTCAACAATTTCAATCTATAAAAGGGCTGACATACCAGGGTCTCAGAAAAAGGGGCAGATGGTGGCCTCCATTCAAGTCACCACCCCGTGGACCAGGGAGACCTGCCAGCACGCCAGCCCTTCGTCTGCAGACAACTGAGCAGAGAGGTGGTAACCACGTCGCCAGAACCCACCCGTCAGGGCATGGGCAGTGAGCCTCAAGCTCATGCTAGAAACTCCTTACAAGCAGAGGTTCTAAAAAGAGGTTCTAAAAAGCAGCCATGGAAAGCCTAAGATGGGACACATTATCCATGTGCACCAGATCACAAAACTCCAACAAACAGTAAGATCATTTTTGGTGGGCATTTCTTCCCCTCACTGGTCCTCAAGCAGGCAGGGACCTGGCACTGGAAGCACACCTGCAGGCAGAAGACGGCCACTCCTGAGGACAGGGCTGAAAGCAGAGCCCACGGGGGGAGAGGAGGCACCAGGCCCCTGGGGAGCAGGTGGCCCCAGGCCCACTGCCTGCAGCTCCTGCTGCCCAGCAGGTCGCAGGGCCAGGGGCGGGCGGGGGGTAGCCAGGGAAGGAGGACAGCAGGCCCGGTCCTCCAGGAGCCCATGGACCGCACCCATGTCCTCTGTCTCCAGGCACCTGGACACTCTGAGCATCACCTCTAGCTTGTTATGCTCCTGAGGGAACTGCAGTTTCACACATAACATCTCTCATAAATTCTGAAGCTTTCCAAGGAAATTTTCCTTCAAGCTCACTCTTAGCAGGACAACAGGGTGCTTGGACCACGAAGTGCCCAAGCTGGAGCCCCAGTGACCTGGCAGAGACCTGGGGTTGGGCCGCAGCTCTGAGCAGGGCCACTGGTGCCAGAGGGCAATGTTCCCCATCCTCTAGAAAGCAAATTAAGCAGGCTGCTCCCACAGGTGCTAATATTCGGTGTAAGGAAAAGTATTTATTACCACTGATCCGTAAAGTTTTTACATATTTTAGTATTTTTCTCACCTAGTAATATGTTCATATGGTTTATTCATTTTTTTATGTTGTCTTTAAAAAGCCATTTTCATGAGAATTTTAACCTAGAACTCTATTAAGGAGTCAAGAAATATAAAATGGAAAAAAATCAGGAGCGAGCCCTTCTGAATCCTGACAGGGGATGGAAAAGCTTAAGCTTCAAAAAGCTGGCTGGTTTCCAGCATCACCAGAGCATCGCCATGAATGCTTTTGCCTTACACAGCTGTTACCTTTACTAATCTCCAAGTCCACAGGATACTCGATATTTTTGATGAGCTTCTGACAGCCACCAGTCTTCTCGTAGACAAACCGCTTGAGGTGCAGCACGAGCACAGGAGGGAGCTTCTCCAGAGTCACCCTCCGGCTGATCTCCACCTGAGACAGAGCACAGCGGACACACCGTCTCACTTCGAGAGGCTGACGCGGGGCCACTGTCTACGCCAGGACTCAGCGTTCCAGGGCGGCGCATCTCACACCTTCCTGAGGCATACATCTTCAGAGAATCCAGTGGGCTCTCTGAGCGCCACTGACCTCCCTCAGTACATGCTGACAACCCTACAGATGCAGCTCGGGGCCCTAGGCCAAGTTAAGAACTTTTGTCCTAGGGCATTAAATTGGCATAAAAATCCAAAGGCTAACTTAGTAATACCTTAAAATTGCATATATTAACTCATTTTTTAGTAATTCTCACACTACAGAGAAAGCTGAGGCCAGTGTGTTTCTTGCATTAGATGCTTTAAATGATTTTAAAGCCGTTTGGTCTAACCACTGGTTTTATAACAGTTCCAGTTTTACCCATTTGAAATGCCCCTTAAGCACTTCCAAGTGTCTATGAATACTGCTTATTAAAATGGATCTTCAGAAGCAAGTTTAACCTCTTCATGTACTGTTCTCTGTACCTTCGAACGTGTTGATGCTTCCTGTGTTTCTATGGAGAATACTTTCGGTAGAAAATACTTGTTCAAATCACAGTCCAAAAGATAGCAGCACAGAAAAAACACCCAGCAAACTTTCAGAGAAGTGCCTGCCTGTCTGGCAGAAGGTGTGTGAAGGGGGTCAGGCTTTAGGGAAACAAGCCTAGTGGCCACCACCACCCAGCTTTTTTTGGTTTCCAGATGCCTTCTCGCCTGTACTTCCATTCAGACGGAGATCCCAAGGGTGGAAATGGCCCTGCTGTCTCTACATCCCCATGAAGCATCTAGAGTCGAGTCTCACACACTACACGAATGGTGAGTGAATAAAAGCACGTCTATAGTTCCACAGTCAGAACCAGAGACCGTGATGTTTCAGCCATTTCATTCTCAAACGTAGAAGCTTTCAGTCCAAAACACGTTAAAAAACTGATCTGAGGAGCAGAGCTGAAACCCACTTGTCCTCATTCCAGACCCACACTCCCCCGTCACCCCACGGAGGGCCCCAGGACAAATGTCCCAGACAGACAGCGAACACACCTCCTGTTTGGTTTTGGTGGTGTAACCCTGGACAGACTCTCTGGCCACCAGGCTCTCCAGCGCATCCTGCACAGTGCGTATCTTGTCGGACTGGATGTCCAGCTGCAGGGTGAAGAATGGCTGCAGGGTGGCAGACTCTTTAGAACTCTGCTGGTAAACCACAGACCTGAGGTGGAAAGCACAGCACACCTAAGAGCCCATCTTCCTGCTCCCCCGGAGGTTGTGCAACAGGACAGGAGAAACAAACGAGATTATGACGCCACAAGCAAGATTTCCCAGCATCTCTGTCAGCTGACAGGAGAGGACAGAAATGCCAAAACTATCCTGAATTTTAATATAACTCTGCTCAATACCACCTCAAAAGAATTTCTAGCAACTCAATCCACCAGGTAGAAATTTGGAAGGCTTCCAAAGGCCTTCTCTACTTTATTTAATGCACCAGTTAGCAAAGGTGATGATCGTGCCACAGTCAAAACGCTGGCTCTCTTTGTATCCTCTCAAAGTCTCGCAGGCTGTTTTATTGATTGACTGATTTTTAAATTTTTGTTAATTTATTTTTGGCTGTGCTGGGTCTTTGTTGCTCTGCGCAGGCTTTCTCTAGTTGTAGCAAGCAGGGGCTACTCTTCGTTGCTGAGCACAGGCTCTAGAGCGCAGGCTCAGAAGCGTGGCGCTTGGGCTTAGTTGCTCTGTGACATGTGGAATCCTCCCAGGTTAGGAACTGAACCGGTGTCCCCTGCACTGGCAGGCAGATTCTTATCCACTGCACCAGCAGGCGAGTCCCCACCGCCTGTTTTAATAAGAGTGAACTCCAAGGTAAACAGAATGTCTTGGGTAGCATTCATCCCTGAAAACGACTCCACAAAGGAAGGAGAGCAGGGCATGTGTGACAGGGAGGCGGCCACAGCTCAGCCTTGCTTCCTTAGCTGGTTTTCCATTTCATTTTCCTTTGTCTAAGTTTTTCTGAGTAAAAGTGTGTGCTGGGTCCATGTCTCATTGAGCCTCAGCAAGGAGCTCAACATGGAACTCTGACTCTGCAGCACAAGTTCCCTAGTTTACACAGAAATAAAGGGTTGGACAGTGGTCAGACTTCACGAGGAACTGCTGTGAAGGGCAGGTCAGCAGCCTGCACGGTTTTCTTCTCTCCCGCTACTTCCCCAACACACAGCACAGCAGCACCTCCAGGGCCCCACGAGGAGGCGGCCCAGAGAGCAGCAGCTGTTCTCTTGGTCCCAAAGCGTAACGGGCTTGGACTCTATCAGGCGGGTGGAAAAGGTGGAGAAAGGTGCTGGTCTCCTTGGGAAACTGAAAAGCTCCCAGAAGGGGGTGGATTTTAGGAGAAAACCTTTCAGTTGGAGACTGACAACAGACTGCAAAACAGGAAGGGGTCTGCAGAGTCCAGTCCACAGTGAGGGCACAGGAACCAAATGTTCAAGGTTGAGGGACCAGCCCGGGAGGCCTGATCATCAGTTGATGAGGTTCTCATAAGCCTGCTAAAAGGCACTTGACCTAAGCTGTTTTAGCAGAGGGACCAAACTTCCAATACCTTGAAAAGGGCATTACTTCTTGATTTAGGACAACGGAAAGCTAAGAGCCTCACTAAAAAAAAAAAAAAAAAGTCCTGAAGGTGAAGCTAGGCCCTTCAGAAGAAGACTGAACTGTAATGAGGTCCCTGAGGACTCTGGAGGAGCAAGGAGGGCCTTGGAGTCAGTGCAAGTTCTACTGAACTCCATATCACGTGATACTGAACAGCTCCAAAGTAACTAAATAAACAAAAACTTTCCTTCTAGGACTTCGTGCATGAGCAAAGGGCAGCTGGCCTGAGGGTGCTGGGGCTAGGAGGTGCCACCTGTCTTTCTCAATGTAAAAAGCTTTTCCCTCAACTTCCCAGCTCAGCTGGCTCTGGGCCTAAAACCCCTCCAATACACAAATGTCTTAACAAAAGATGTATTTCCATTAACTTGTCTTTTTCTTCCTTCCAGGGGGGCCAAGGGCCAGGAGCCACTGGCGGACCGGTGGGTGCTGCCTTCTGCAGGAGTGCCACATGGGTCCTGTGGGGCCAGCAAGGTGTCAGGAGGCCCAAGAACAGAGCGGGCACTCAGTGCAGAGGCAAAGCATTCCGTCCAAAATTTCTCAGGACAAATCTTACATCACCCCCTCCAGCAAAATGGCAAAACCCTAAAAAAACGCAAAGGCTAAATTATTCCAGAAAAAGCAAAAGCATAAAACCGGGATTTCCACAGTGGTCCAGCGACTAAACTCCACACTGCCAATGTCGGGAGCCTGGGTTTGGTCCTTGGTCAGGGACTAGATCCCACATGCTGCTACTAAAGATGGAAGTTCCTACATGCCACAAATAAGACCCAGCTCAGCCAAATAAACAAGTATTTTTGAAAAAGAAAAGCGTAAAACCTGATGTGTCCACCAAAAATGCCAGTGATGGGGGTCTGAACAAAGTCCGCCTGGCGAGTGACTGAGGTCTTGTTTCGGGGACCCACTTGCTCCCATTCGTCCTCACTTCCTTCTCCTGGTTCTTCTTGCTCATCTTCATTCACTGAGTGGCTTTTGGGTCCATTGGAAATAGTAAGTTCTGAAAAGCAGACCATCTGCTTAGGCTACTATACATTTACACGAAGAACAAATATAAAAGAAGGTTCTACGTGAGCCACCTACACAGACCTGTCAACTGCAACGTCAGAGTGAACTCAGGGTGGTACGCTGGGGACAAATGCAATGGTACGATGCCCCCGTGTCCCTGCTGGCTGACCAGGGATGGATGATACCAGGGGACACCTGGGGCACGCGGGTGGGAAGAGGAAGCACACTCTGCCGCGGTATCGCAGTCAGGCTCCTCCACTTGTGAGGGGACTCAGGGTACCAGGAAAGTCACCCCTACCTCAGGGGACGCATGCTTTACGAGAAGTGAACTCAACCACCATCTGTAACTTGATTTTGAATCACTGTCAGGGGAAAAACTCCTCTGGTGGGGCAAGAGGGATAGAAACAGATTAGTAAGGAGAATGTGGTAATAACTGTAGACTCCATTAGTCATACAGGTAATCACCGAACTATTTTTTCAGCTTCTCTCTGTTTAATCATGTTTAATCATTTTCTTAATTACAAGTTGTTGGGGAAAAAGCAAAGGCTCTGGACAAATTCTTGAATATACAAAATATAACATTCTCAGTGGTACATAATAAGTAATGCCAAAGTAATTAGTTATCTTAATGAGTAAACAAGTAATTCTTGAAGGGTGAATGACTGTTGTGGGGAAGGCAACTTATTATATGAAGATTATATATAGCATCTGTTTAAGAAAGATTCTTACACACTTCTGCAGTAAACACACTGAAACCTACTTTCATTATTTGGTGAGAGAAGTTTCTTTAGGTTCAGCATTTCCTCATGGAGACCATTTAGAATGAAGCCTAAGTACTCTTCAGCATCTTCTTGTCGACCCTGAGAAGGTCAAATAGGATCGTGTTAACTTTAACAGATTACTCTCCAAGGCCTGCACAGAGTATATTATCTGCATATACAAACTGGCCTTCTCCTGAATGTTCAGTAAGATTTAACATAAAGAGTTCCCCCAAAATCATATGGATTTTTTCTTGACAATTAAGATGGTGAAGAAGAGGAGAGGGAGGGAGATTAAACATTTATCTCTAAGCAATGAAAAGGGTGTTTTGTTTGCTTTTTTCGTTTTTGCTTTTCTGTACTTCTGAAATTTCCTACAATAAATAGATACTACCTTCATGGTAAGTTATTTTAAACGTTGCTTTTTTATTAAAATCAAATAAAAACATGAACTCACGGTCTAGGCCACCCCACTGCACAACCCCAGGGGTCAGCATGCACACTGTAAGCTGTAAAATTAGCAGCCCCTGTATATCTCCTTCCGTTTCTGACAACAGGCAACCAAGGTAGAAAAGATGTTATATGTGAAAAACTACTCATTTAAAGACTCAGCTGCCTGTTTCACACATCAGTATAATCACTGGTAGATGAATCACACAAGACCATCATACAGAGACGTCATCTCAGAGGTGTCATCTCACATGGTCTGATTATGTAATTTATCATGATCGCTTCACACTTCACTCTTTGGGGCATAACCATGTGCGTGTTTCAGGATCTGCAAGCTCTTCTGCTTGCGGTCTCTGAGCAGATCTGCTTACTCTCGTGTAACTGAAGCTGTGGACGGGGGCTTCTGGTGTGTGTCTATGGGAAACAGCAGAGGCTGGCACAGCCCAAGACACAGAGAAGAGCTAACAGTGCTGGGAAAGGGCTGCTTGCTGGGCTGGGCCTCAGCTGGCATCTGGGAACTTGGGTTTCGGGAGGGCTCCCACCATTCCAGGAACTAGGAAAGGAGTGTGCCCAAATCGCTCACAGTGTGGTTTCAGCTGAGTGCTTTCCTTCTGGGGGTCTGGAATTTCAGTCTGTGTGAGGCAGCCGGTGCCTATGTGCCTGGCCCCTAACACAACCACTGAACATTGAGACTCCAAGGGGCGTCCCGGGTGGATCACATCCCACACGCTGTTTCAGTGTGGAGTGTGAGGACTGTGTGGCTGCACCCAAACAGGAGTCTCAAGGGTTCCTACAGACACTGCCCGAGTCCTCAGGCTCTGCTGAACCCACTGAAGGACCAGCTCCAGAGTCCCGTGAGATCTTCCAGCTAAGCACCAACCCTGAGGGAGGTCACAGGGATTCCAACAAGCCAACAGTGATGCAACAGCTGCAGGATCGCAGCGCTGCTCAGCGACAGGAAGCCCCTGGCTTTACCTCTGTGCCCCACCCCCCCGAGCTGGGGGCGTCCTATGGCTTCTAAAGCATCTGGACACACATCTACCTTAGAGCTTGTCTTGCCTGTTTTCTTAAATTATCACTCTAACTCCCTTACTGGAGGATGAGCTCCTTGAGAGCAGAGGGCACACTGACTCCATGTGTGCGTTTCCAACACAGAAATATCCCTAAATTCCGAACTTAACACTCAAGGCTCTGCTGCGAGCACAGAAGAACCCCTGGTGGTATCCTGCTGGACTGCCCGGAGTATCCACTCCTTTCAAACCACGGGGTTTCAAACAGTATTACTTCACTCAGTTTCAACAGAATTTCCTTCACTGTTTCCTAAAGCACTTCCCTGACCATCATGTCATTGCTTGTCTTGACTCATCACAAACTCTTATCGGGGAGGAAAGAAATGCTCCAGTTCACTGTGCTATGGGTGCCCCAATTTCCTTTCAAGGCCACGTGTCAAGGGCCTGGACAAGACCTCCACGGCCTTGAGCCCCACGCCTTCAGCAGTACAGTGTATGATTAAAAACATAGGTCGTCAGAAAGTCAGAGGCCCAGGAGCTGCTGCAGCAGGAGCATGAGGAAGACGGCAGCCCTCCTAAATGCCGCGTGGCGCAGGGCCTCCAGCCCTGCAGCGGCAAGGCAGTCCCTCAGAGGGCAAAGAGCTGGCTTGGCTGCCAGGCTCCACCACTTTCTAGGTGGGACAGTGACTTCACTTTCCTCAAATGTAACAAGCAAACACTTATTACACTAACTACCTTCACAGGGGGAGGTAAGTTAATCCATGGAACGAACACACAGCAGTAGTGGTCACAGTAAACGATACACGAGTTGTCTGACCCCCGTGACTGTCATTCCATACTCTAACCCATCCTAGCAACTGCCTCCAGAGCAAGCCCAGATCCACTGAACCCCGCTTCATCGCACACTTGAAAGCAGAGGGCAAGCAGCAAACACACAATGGGAATGGCATGAACTTCATGCCCGCTATGGAACGTCAGTTCCCACCTTCTCAGACAGGCTCGACTTGATCACTGTCAGGAGTCTATAAATATACGTGGGTTCAAAGGCAGCTCCAGGGCGGATATCCCTCACGATTTTATCCCCAAGAGCTGCAACAAAAACGGGACACAGATTTTCACAACCCAAAGAAGTCTTGAAATGACAAAAAGCATGATCACCAAAATTCCCCCAACTGCTGCCCAAACTTAAGAGCTTAGGTGTAGCAAGCTGCATGTAAAAAGACGTTTTTTCCCCAGCAAGACTGAATTTCTCAGTCTCAGTCATCTGACTTCATAGCTCCCCATATGTAATGGTATAAGAAGCCCTTGTTTCCACTTACCTTGTCTGGGTTTTGGAGGTACTGGCATATTAGTAAACTCATTCATTAGCCGAACACTAAACATGGGGGGAAAAATGTTTAGTATACTTTTTTTCAACATCAACATCAATATCATAATTTATACTGCATAAATAATGACAGTTTAGATATATAAAGCAAAAATAGAAGACATGAATTTTAGTCAGCACATTTTTCAAAAAAATACATACTATCACTAAAGAGACCTGATGGCTAAGTAGAGTATTAGCTTGTATGAAGATAGCAAACTTTAGGTAACCAATGCTGTAAAGGCTAGTGAGTTCTTAAATCTTTTTTAAGTGATACAAATTACTAAACATTAAAATTTATTCAACTGACACTAAAGAACACAGATAAAACAATGTTACAATTACATTTCTGGTTAACTTCCATACAAAATCATGAACAGTAAATTAAAAAATAAAAAAGAACAGGACTGATTTATAGGAAATAAAAAACTTTGCTATCTGAATCTAATTATCAGAGGGGGAAGCCCACTCCTTGACTCGCTCTCAGCAGCTTACTTACAAGCTGTCTATCATGGGTGTGGACGTACAAGGCCTTTGCACTTTTGAATACAGAGGAATGAACTTCATCAGGTGATACATCGGCGGGCAAGCCACCAAGGCTTGCAGTGTCTACACAACAGCAGTAAGGAAATGTAAAGGAAACGCAATTGATGCTCCATAGTGTGGAAAGAGCATATAAAACTAAATAAGCCAAGAACACTGAACTGAAATATGTAAACACAAAAGGAACCAAAGCAAATAATCCCTGAGATAACTGCCTTGTGATATCCAAGGAATTTATAAACAAGATCTTGACACCAAGATTAAGTCAATTAGCACAACATTTCCAGTTTAAGTGGTCACTCTACCCTACTATTCAGGAACCCCCCACCCCCTTTTTTATTTCAGGACCATTTTAGAGAACTAAACTTGCTTGATTTTGACAGTCATCATCTTTTTGGGGGGGTGGGAGTGGTAAGGAACCAAAGTTTTGGATTCAAAACGTGGGGTGGATGCCCCACAGAAGCTGAACTCAGTCAAACGTGCCCCGGGAAGAGGATGCTGCAGAAAGCCAGCCTTGGGGACAGCATCTGAGAAGGATACAGCATTGATGTAGCACCAGTTTCCTTTGTTGATCAGCCCGCGGGGTTGCAATGACACCGGTTTATGAATCAGGGTGACATTCTCCAGTAACTCTGAAAGATGGGAGCACAGTGAAGGTGTTAACGGCATCTCAGGAGCAATTCTCCTGCTCTGCTTTGGGAGCTGACTGCCTACTCCAGAGCACAGTCACACCCACAGGGAAGGCACGCTCCGTCAAAGCTTCGTTCAGCTCATTATCATGTAATTATTGAATGATTAGAATTTTCAAAGGTATTTGGCCCCTCCTCCCTGAACACTGACATTTATCAACTAGGAAGCACAAGAACTGTTTTAATGAGAAACAGAAAAGGCTTAAAAAACAGTATTAACAGTATTAGGGAACAGACTTGGAGCAAGCTTTGCTATCCTCAGATTCATCTTCGACATCACTTTTCCCCAGTCTTAAAATAGCAATAAAAGAATGTTTTATGCTTTCAATAGAAATGCTTTATAACAAGGTCCCCTGTGTTCCCTTACAGTGACAGCCACAGTTTTTCTCGGCAAGTGCGTTCCAGCTCACAGTGTTAACTCACTGTGCTTAATCCTAAGAGATCCCTGGGTATTGAGTGCTACCATCCCCTTTCACCAAAAGGAAACCAGGGCTCCAGGTTAACTCGTGTGCCTGTGACCTCACAGGAGCCAGGAGGCGCAGTCAGTACCCAAAATTCATAACCTGCAGCCACACGACACTGCCTCCAGTGACTTGTGAATGGTGTTAACAAGGGAGCACGGATTTGATATCGGCACCCACCCCAAGGCAACACTCAAAACAAAAGAAGTCTTTCTTTCTAAACACACAGCTGCAGTGGCACATCCCACACTTAAGCATTAAATGAAGAAATTAATTCCCAAGGTTCTAATGTCATACACACCCACTTCCTCCCTCTCCTGTGAGGATAAAATGCCCTCTGTCCTCTAACTGAGGAAGCATAGAGAATAATTTTCCCATTTATTAAAAAGTGAAACATGACTAACTTAAAAGAGAGGCCATGGAACCTGTTCAGTTAAGACTAAGTTTGCCAAGGCCCTCTCCTCCCACCCTCGCTCTCCATACGGGCACACAGTCATAAAACTCAAAACCAACTTCCGAACACAAGGACCTCTGATAAATGCCATGTTGCTGCTAGTTAAGACTTGCCTGGGCACCAGGACCTGCAGGCCCAGAGACAACTGAGGGGGGCCCTGCCATGTCAGAGCCTGCAGACCAGGCGGGGAGGGACGACACAGTGCGGGCTCCGCTAGGGGTGGAGAGCAAGAGAGGGGACGCGCCACTCAATCCAAGGACTGGAGAAACCAGGGTGGCCGGGGCGTGCGACAGCAAACGGCACCAGAAATTTGAAAACGTCTCTAGCTGAGCGGGCTGCCTTGGGCCCAGAGGAGACATGCATGGAGACAAGCAGGCTCTTTGCTGGCTCTGGGGGACCATGACAAGATGAGGGGCTCAGTTTGAGAGTTTAGAGGCTCAAATAAGGGTGCCCAGACGACACCACTGACCAGCACACTGACCCTCACAGAGCAGCCAGTGACGCGTCTCCACTCACACAGGCACACGGGACCCTGCAGCTCAGGGCTGTACATCCTGAGAGCNCAAATAAGGGGGCCCAGACGACACCACTGACCAGCACACTGACCCTCACAGAGCAGCCAGTGACGCGTCTCCACTCACACAGGCACACGGGACCCTGCAGCTCAGGGCTGTACATCCTGAGAGCAATGGGTGGGGAATGGAGCCCCTGGACCACTCCCCGTCCACGTGACAGGGGGAGGAGAAACCATCACAGTGATCGAGGAGGACAGGGCAGCTGGACCCAGCAGTGGAGGCAGACGCAGGCTGGAGGGCCTCAGGAGGGGAAAGCAAGAGTGGAGGGCACTGGGGCAGGAAGCCTGGCTGAGGAGGGAGACAAGAGGCGTGTGACAGCAAATGGCACCAGAAGAAATCTCTCCAGCTGAGTGTGGTCCCTTGCACCAAGAGGAAACACACAGGGACGGCAGGGGCTCAGGAGATCCCGGGATGGCGGGAGGGAGGGGAAGGACAGACTCATCACGGTTTACGGGGGCTGGGGGGGACGAAATAGCAGTATCAACTTCCTNATTTTTTTTTGCTTGCTTGTTTAATAAGTTTATTATTGTCTTATCTGAAAAATCTTGATAGAAAATTGTGGTTTGGTTTAATTCTCAGCAGCTTGTTCCTGAGCTCTAAGGAAGCTTCCCTTCTTCTGAGCTACCCGGTCTTTTCTTCTGGGCAACTGAAGATGTGTATAAGAGACAGGGGAAGGGGCTTGACAGCATCAATTCCCATTCAATACAGACACTGAAGGAAACAGAAAGCAAAGGACCAGGGACATGCATGCAAGACCGTATCTGAAACTTCTCTTCCACGCAACTGTTTCACTGGCCTCAAAAATACATCTCCAGGCTTTCTCACCCTGCCCAGAGCTGTGCTGGTTCTGCGGCTCTGTGGCAAGCCGCGGAGTCGGGGTTCTGTTCTGCAGGATGGGGTTTGTTAAAGTTATCAAGAACAAGGCCTACTTCAAGAGATACCAAGTGAAATTCAGAAGAAAGCTAGAGGGCAAAACTGACTACTATGCTCGGAAACGATGGGTAATCCAAGATAAAAATAAGTACAACACACCTAGATACGGAATGATGGTTCATGTAACGAACAGAGCTATCATTTGTCAGATTGCTTATGCCCGTATAGAAGGAGACATGATAGTTTGTGCAGCTTATGTTCATGAACTCCCAAAATATGGTGTGAAGGTTGGCCTGACAGATTATGCTGGAGCATATTTTACTGGCCTGCTGCTGGCCTGCAGGCTTCTTAATAGGTTTGGTATGGACAAAATTTATGAAGGCCAAGTCGAGGTGACTGGCAATGAATGCAATGTAGAAAGCATTGATGGTCAATCTGGTGCCTTCACCTGTTACTTGGATGCAGGACTTGCCAGAACTACTCCCGAGAATTAAGTTTTTGGGGCCCTAAAGGGAGCTGTCGATGGAGGCTTGTCTATCCCTCACAGTACCAAACAGTTCCCCAGTTATGATTCAGAAAGCAAAGAATTCAGTGCTGAGGTACACTGAAAGCACATCATGGGGCAAAATGTTGCAGATTACATGCGTTACCTGATTGAAGATGAAGATGCTTACAAGAAACAATTCTCTCAGTACATGAAGAACAATGTAACTCCAGACATGATGGAGGAGATGCATAAGAAAGCTCATGCTGCAATACGAGAGAATCCAGTGTATAAGAAGAAGCCTAAGAAAGAAGTTAAAAAGAAGACGTGGAACCGTCCCCAAATGTCAGTTGCCCAGAAGAAAAGACCGGGTAGCTCAGAAGAAGGGAAGCTTCCTTAGAGCTCAGGAACAAGCTGCTGAGAATTAAACCAAACCACAATTTTCTATCAAGATTTTTCAGATAAGACAATAATAAACTTATTAAACAAGCAAGCAAAAAAAAATACATTTACACATGGTCAAAAGTGCTTTGGATGTGTATTTTGTCAGGTTAAAAAAAAATCATTTATGACAAGGCCAACTCCACTCTCAAAGGGGAAGCAGGTGCAAAAAGTGTCAGGAACTAACTGCTCTAGGCTGGAAAACACCTCTCCTCTCATGTTTTTCACTGAGCTACATGCCCAGAATAATCTGAACACCTGCAGGTGGAAACATCCCAGCCCTATGGAATTTGTGAACACAGCCAATTTAAAACTGACTACTAGCTGATTCCTTTCCAACATTTATCTGGACAATGGTGTGTGCTGATTGGACAAAACCTTTAGTTCTACATCAACCCTTCCCATGAACCAATCCCAGGGTTGCTTACTTTAAGGAGCAGGCAGGTTAAAAAAAAACAAACAGAAAAAAAAAAAAAGTTTCACTCTTTCTTCCCCAATGCTAGTCTCTTAGCATCACCTAGTGGTTTGTTCAGTAACTGCAGGTTAATAGAACTTCTTAAGGGCTCGCAGTCAAACGCAACTACTTGACTGAACAACAGAACTTCCAAGCAGACATACATTGCCTTTATCAGGTCTCCTTGCCTCCTTCCCCCTGCTTTCTCTCTCTGCTAAGAACCCCCAGCTGTTCCTCTCCTATCGTGTTCCTTGGCGAGCCCTCGAGGCACGGCCGACCATGACTCAGTGACCTAGACCATGGATAGCACACAGTGAGTGTTCACCAGCCACGTGGGATGAAGTAAGCTGGAGACTAACAGCTACGGATTATGGCAAATGACTCCACACAAGTTTGTGTGGAATGACCTGTGGAGTTGAAGTGAAAAGTGTTAGTCACTCAGTCATGCCTGACTCTTTGTGACCCTCTGGACTGTAGCCCACCAGACTCTTCTGACCGTTTTCAGAAAATGGTAAAAATGGTAGAGTGGGTTGCTGTTTCCTCCTCCAGGGGATCTTCCCAATCGAGATCAAACCCATGTCTCCTGTGGCTCCTGCAACTGCAGGTAGATTCTTTACCACTGAGCTACCTGGGAAGCCTTGAAACCCTGCAGGAGTGGGAATTCCAAAAGAGAAGTGGACTAAGGGCAAAAGTCCAGGAAGACAAGCCGGGAAACAAGGGTCTGCCACCGGATTCCACCACTTCATTTACCCTGTAACCTGGGGCAGACAGCACAGCCCCTGCAGGGAAATGGGGAGGGTCTGGATGATGTCTCACACGGTCAGTTCCTCATAGAGGGTCCTTTAATCCTGCTCAGAAAATAAAGAGCTGAAACAAGAGAGACAGAAGGAAGGGGGACTAAAGGATGGAAGTCTGAGAGGACCAACACGTTTCAATTCTTCAAATGGAAATGTTTGCTTCAATTCCTTGAAGTTAAGTTTTGAATACTTTGTGTGTACATTAACAAAGTCACATTTTGAAAGGAAAGAAAGGTTATTTAAAAAATTAAGATTAAATATCTTACTGTCTGAGATTTTCCTCTTAATGTTCAGTTTTATAACACACTGTGTATTGAGCATTTCTCCCCCAGAACAACTTCAGTGGCCACACACTGATCCAGATGCTAACACCTGACAGGGCCCATCGTGTGCTGCTCCTCTCCTCCTGCCCAAACAGCACAGGTGCAAAGACAAGGCTAATCCTAACAGTCACCATCCTGTTTAGTGAATCCTCCTAAAATGAATGAATGTTACTGCTCTAATTCATAAGTCAATATTCACAATTTACAGACAAGCACGTATGACTATCGCTTTCAATTTTTTGGTATAACCACTATTTAATTAAGTTCCTTTTTTTTATAACAACATCATCATTTCCATTTACTATTTTGTTTAAGTCCAATAAGCACTGTAATTATGCAGGTAAAAAAAAATCAAAACCACGAAGGGCAGCCAAAGAGAAGAGGGAGAGCAGGGTATTTCCTGGGGTTGAAACTTTAAATCTGACTTATGGTCCCAAGTCATCACTGTTGGTTATCTATTTTACCTTCTTTCAGGGCAAATTATCAGAAGCTGACTATAGTAACAAGTTTCCCCCTGAAAAGCCTTCTCTTCAATCCATCGTTGCTGGTGTAATTTACTACTTGGATCTGTTTAGACAGTAACTTTAGGAGGGTGCTCTCTTCAAGCCATCTTTTCCACAGGAGTTGGCAGGTCTGCAGAGGAATGGTGTTACAGGAATGGCATCAAATGCCAGCACTGACTCCATACCACACAGAAGATACAAAATTGAAACCGTTATTTTCACCTCTATAATAGCTCAAACATTAAATGGCTGAATTGAAGTTCAACTTTATAAAATCTGCTGACAGGCAAAAACATTGAGTGGTTAAGAGCCTTTCTTACAATTCAAGACGTATACAGTAAACCACATACCTTACCACAAATCACTCAAATGAAATGATTTATAAACTCAATGGCAATACTAACACTGTCAAATGCATAAGTTCATAAGCCATGATTATTCTTACATATTTTATGCATCAAATTTTGCTTTCCTAAAGTCAGCACCTAGGTCATATTACCATTTAAAATCCATGAAAATGCAAGGCACAGAACTTTCACTGATTCTGAGGGCTCAACAGTTGGCTTGTCGTTGACATTCTGCTGCTGTTGACCTGCCTTTCTGTCATCTTCCTAACTGTTTAGAACATTCTCCAAGTGTTTTCTTCCTCACTGCATCACTGTGGAAGAACACACACTGTCCTGGTTATCTAAGCAGGTGGAGGACAGTGAAGTGACCAGAATGTGCCATTACCCACTGGTGACAAATTAACTTACATTTTCTCATAGTGGGAAAGGGAGTCCCATATAGGGAGGTCTATAAAGGATACAGAACAGAAATACCTGCAAGGACATACACCTGTCAAGTCAGACGTGAACTGAACTCTCAACCCACGTGAGTCTGCACACAGGTGGTGGACCTCCTCCACTCAGGGCCTGTGCATGCTCACTGCCTGGACTGCTTGGGAGAATTTGAAGAGAATGAAAAACACTGGAGAAATTATTTCCCAAGGACAGGAGACATATAGATATGATTTATAAACCACTAAAGCAAAGCTCAATTGGGGTATATTGTTTAAAATAAATACAGGTCCAGGAATTCATTTTTTGAACAGATCCAATTTGTAGTGACTTTATTGCTCTCTCCAGCGATCATTTTTTAGGTCCAAAACAGTGTAAAATCATCTATTAAGTGTATTTTACTAAAATTCATAATAAATGGCATGACTAGAGCCTCAATACCCTGCAGAACAGAATGTTTTTCAGTGGTCTAAGACCTCAGTTTATATAGTTCTCCGAGACGAGAATTCTCACTTCTATTTGGGCATTTGGCCTGGTCTTGCTCCTTGCCACCATTATTTACACACCTTTAAAACAGAATACACTGGTGCATAGTTTTGAAAGCAAAACATAAAGAACAAAATAACTCTGTGTGTGTGATCTGAAAGCATTTGCTATAATTCAGGTTTGGGAGAGTACAAGTGATCCCCAGTAAAAGCCCAGTAAGATTTTACTGTTCATCACTCACCAGGGTATGTTCCATTCCAGGCTCTGGAGGGAGCAGCAGCCGAGGCTGTCCCCCTTGCTTGTATCTGCCACACTTACTCTCAACATCGGTGTGTGCCTCAGGTTTCGCACTTAGTTTAACTACAAGCTATAAGAATTAAGATTGTCACATTCCTTTTGCTCACCTCCTGGCTCAGTTATTCCTACTGAAAAATGGCATATACTTCCTCTCAGACTGACATAAACCACTTCCTGAAACACAGAAGCCTCCCCAAGCCTCTGCAGGCCTCCTGTGTAGGTCCATGCTTCCCACCAGGTTGGGGAAGTGCTTTTCCCTTCCGTCTCCTGCTTAAATTAGAGTTTACACTTAAGAAAACCGGCGAATGGAACAAAATGTTGACAAATGACACCATGGAGATGGTCTTGCCACCAAAGAACATAAAAGTAGAATGCAATGCAGTAATGGATAAACAGATCAGGAGTAACTGAAATCTGGCTATATTTCACTCCAAAATGCTGTATATGACTATTATTTTCTATTTACAGTTGATCTGAGTTACATTTCATTTGTGGTTATACAAAACTAGCCAGCATTCATTAAGCACAGACATAATGGCAGGGCAGACAGATGATCCAGAAATGTGGACAACCAAAATAAATGACCCTGGGGCCAAAAACTGGCCTGTGGATACTGATATCCTTCTAAGAACTCAAAAGAGAATAAACTTATTCAAACTGCTGTTCCCTCCTGTTTCTTTCCCAAATTTAATAAATAAAATGATACAATAAAAATTATTCTCTCAACAGAACCACTTAGACGTTAATGCAAGTCAAATTCTATGACAGCCAACATCAACAGATCTTTTAATGGAGCTAGAATTTCACACAGTTAAATGCTGCTTAAAGTAAGTGGGCCTACCATTAAAGCTACGTCTGTGGTAGTGATCTGACCTACAACCACTTCAATATACCTTTTCATTTTTATCAGGTAAACCTCTCAGGAGGGGAATATGACAAAGGGGGAAAAAAATTCTAAACAATCTACTTTACCTAAGCTCAGTGTGATTCCAACAGTTACTCAGTGTGACTATCACTGCATTATTTTTCAAGAAATACTGAAGTGTCAGCAACTACATTCTGTATTTCTAGGGTTCAATAACCAGGCTCAAAAGAATGAAACATTTTAAAAGGAACCACACTTTTGCTCAGATAATGAAAACAATAACTGACTTAATAAAAAACAGGGTTAAAAAAATAAATCTTGGGGGGAGGTAATGGGGACCATCAATTCAAAAGTGATTAGACTGTAGCAATACTCTGCACGAATACAAATAACTAAGAGCCCCCAGTGTTGCTCTATTTTATTTCTCTTTTGGAGGAGCCGCATCGCTTGCAGGATCTTAAGTTTCCCAACCAGGACTTGAAACTAGGCCCTGGCCCAGTGAAAGTGCTAACCACCGGACCACCAGGGAATTTCCTCACAATGTTCTAGAGAGTAGTCTACCATCAGGTTTTAGCACGTCAACTAGATTTTAACATACACAGCAAACTATGCATCAAACCACATTTAAAGTTATTTAACTAGAATGCTTTAAAAACATTTAAAACGAATCTTTTCTTTCTCCTTTTAAATGGATTGAGGAAATTTCCCAGGAATGGACGTTTTCCTTGTGAAATGGGCTTCCCCACGGCTGGGCAATAAAGCATCTGCCTGCAATGCAGGAGACCACCTACAATGCAGGACTCCCTCGTTGGATCCCTGGGTTGGGAAGGTCCGCTGGAGAAGGAAACAGCAACCAACTTCAGTATTCTTGTCTGGGAAATCCCATGGACAGAAGAGCCTAGCAGGCTACAGTCCATGGGGACACAAAAGAGTCGGACACAACTTAATAACTAAACCCCTTTGTGAAGCAATCTTAGGGACACAAACATAATGACAATGCCTTCTGACTTTAAGGGCTTCCCTGGTGGCTCAGCTGGTAAAGAATCCGCCTGCAATGCAGGAGACCTGGGTTCAATCCCTGGGTTGGGAACATCTCCTGGAGAAGGGAATGGCTACCCACTCCAGTATTCTGGCCTGGAAAATTCCATGGACTGTATAGTCCATGGGGTTACAAAGAGTCAGACACGACTGAGCGACTTTCACTTTCATTCTGACTTTAAACTTAGAATGTCCGCTTTTAAAAGCATCAGACCATGTATCTCCCACTACAGGTTAAGAATGACGTCTAACTTAATCATCTACACAAAGGCTGTTACTGTTCTCCCCTGACTCTTACAGCTTTCCCTTGCAATGAACACGTTTTAAAAAGTTACAATAAAAAATTCACCCAAATAACCTAAAAGTTATTCGTTTTAAAAGTCCAAAATGCTGATGCATCTATCAATTAACTTCTCATTTTAAGAAAAATCCAACACCTAGATTACTCAAAATAATACATTTTGTCTAAGGAATAAAATGCTCATTTGAAAACTTTTTCAAGTGTTGCGTGCTGTCATCTTACTATCAACAGAAGGATGTGCTTTATCTTTGCTATCCTGGCCGTTCGTAAGACAGCATACACTTTCCATCTCGTTACTGCTTTCACCCTCGTCACTTGGTACCAAATGCTGTCAGGTATGCCAAAATGTTAAACCAGCAAACATTAAAGCCTAAATACAGTTCAGAACTTCCCCGGTGATCCAGTGGTTAAGAATATGCCTGCCAATGCAGAGGACATGGGTTTAATACCCGATCCAGGAAGGTTCCACATGCCTCTGGGCAACTAAGTTCAAACATCACAACTACTAAAAGAAACAAAGGAAGGAAGAAAGTGAAGTCGCTCAGTCGTGTCCAACTGTGTGACCCCATGGACTGTAGCCTACTAGGTTCCTCATCCATGGAATTTTCCAGGCAAGAGTACTGGAGCAGTTTGCCATTTCCTTCTCCAGGGGATCACCCCAAACCAGGGATCGAACCTGGCTCNCCCCTTTGTGAAGCAATCTTAGGGACACAAACATAATGACAATGCCTTCTGACTTTAAGGGCTTCCCTGGTGGCTCAGCTGGTAAAGAATCCGCCTGCAATGCAGGAGACCTGGGTTCAATCCCTGGGTTGGGAACATCTCCTGGAGAAGGGAATGGCTACCCACTCCAGTATTCTGGCCTGGAAAATTCCATGGACTGTATAGTCCATGGGGTTACAAAGAGTCAGACACGACTGAGCGACTTTCACTTTCATTCTGACTTTAAACTTAGAATGTCCGCTTTTAAAAGCATCAGACCATGTATCTCCCACTACAGGTTAAGAATGACGTCTAACTTAATCATCTACACAAAGGCTGTTACTGTTCTCCCCTGACTCTTACAGCTTTCCCTTGCAATGAACACGTTTTAAAAAGTTACAATAAAAAATTCACCCAAATAACCTAAAAGTTATTCGTTTTAAAAGTCCAAAATGCTGATGCATCTATCAATTAACTTCTCATTTTAAGAAAAATCCAACACCTAGATTACTCAAAATAATACATTTTGTCTAAGGAATAAAATGCTCATTTGAAAACTTTTTCAAGTGTTGCGTGCTGTCATCTTACTATCAACAGAAGGATGTGCTTTATCTTTGCTATCCTGGCCGTTCGTAAGACAGCATACACTTTCCATCTCGTTACTGCTTTCACCCTCGTCACTTGGTACCAAATGCTGTCAGGTATGCCAAAATGTTAAACCAGCAAACATTAAAGCCTAAATAAAGACAGTTCAGAACTTCCCCGGTGATCCAGTGGTTAAGAATCTGCCTGCCAATGCAGAGGACATGGGTTTAATACCCGATCCAGGAAGGTTCCACATGCCTCTGGGCAACTAAGTTCAAACATCACAACTACTAAAAGAAACAAAGGAAGGAAGAAAGTGAAGTCGCTCAGTCGTGTCCAACTGTGTGACCCCATGGACTGTAGCCTTCTAGGTTCCTCATCCATGGAATTTTCCAGGCAAGAGTACTGGAGCAGGTTGCCATTTCCTTCTCCAGGGGATCACCCCAAACCAGGGATCGAACCTGGCTCTCCCTCACTGCAGGCAGATGCTTCACCATCTGACCCCCCAGGCCCTCACTTAAGAGCCTGTGCTCAACGAGAAGCCACCAAAATAAGCAGCACAGTCACCACATTTAGACAGCAGCCCTTGCTCACCGCAATCAGAAAAGTCTCAGGCAGCAACTAACACCCGGTGCAGCCAATAAACTTAAAAAAAAAAAAAAAGAAAAGAAAAAAGGCAGTTCATTTTAACTGGGCCAATGGGGTAAGAACCTGAAGTACTGGCTACTACTGGTGAACTCCTTATGAATAATGAATCCTGAAGAACAGCCCCAGCTTCTTAGGTATGTGCAAAAAACATGCGCTCCTGCTTCTTACTTCCCACCTTAACTTTAGAAACACAAGCCATGAGGCTTTACAGTTTTATTGTGAACTGGCCCTACTTTCTGAGCCTTAGCATATCAAATGAAACATTAACTTCAGGCCAAACTGTTGCAGCTTTTCTTTTCCAGTCAGGCATTGGCCTTGGTGTGCTAAAACTGAATAAAATCCATTTACTCAATCCAAAATAGGCATTAAAAAGAAAAACAAAAAACAGTACTTTCTTATATCCTAAGAAATAACTCCAAAGTGAGTGGAATCCTCAGGGATTACGACCCCGAGGTCGTATTAACTGGAACATAGACAGGACTACCCATCAGTCACACAAGGGAGCACAACTACTGAGTCAGAAGGCAAGACGTGGAAATGTAATCTGTCAAATGACTGATAACGGACATGGATTTTCCACTTAATGTAAAACTAAGATATCCCTCCCCACCCAATTCTGCTCATATGTCATTTTACTTTTAGTGACACATAAGGCACAGGTATTGTTCAGAAATTCATCTGAACACATAGGTAATCTGCTATCACTCTGGATAACAGTGCAGACTGTCTGCTCCCATCTTGGCCTCAGACCTGTATCTTCTGAATTATACCTGCAATCTTTATGGCTACAGGATCCTCTGAAACTGGAACCAGCCCTTCCTTGACTTCCACCTGCTTTTCAGAGACCAGGGGAGACGTGGCAGGAGGGGAATACTTAGTTTCCACAGAAACCACAGGCGAGGAAGAGGAAGAGGGCTTAGAATCATGAAAAAGACTGGCCCACGACTTGGCGGGCTGACTGGCGGGCACAGTGCCCGCTGCGGAGGCCGGGGCATCCGCAGGAGGTGGGGCGCTCTCGGCCTTGGCAGGGTCCGAGTCTGAGCTCTCCACAGTGTGCAACTCCACCCCGTTGGCAGCTGTGCCCTCACCCAAGGATTCAAGTATTTGTCCGTTAGTGACTCCAAGGTTCTCAGTAGTATCAGTCCCCACGGAGGGCTGAGCCACAGCTGTCCTCAACAGGGTGTCCCTGCCAGCCTCGGCAGGGAGACAGGAGGCCTCTGAGTCGGCCCCGGGGCAGCCCTCAGGCTGCCCTGCAGTCCTGGCCCCACCGTCCAGGGCTCCGAGGAAAGCCCCAGCAGGCCCGGCGTCGCTGACAAAGTCTGTGGTGTCCTGAGGGCTGCCCCAAGTCCGGGGGGTCCCTGCTGTGGGTACATCCCCCATCAAGTCCACGTCCTCGGCGCCTATGCTGTTGGGGACTGCTGGGCCGGCATGGCCATTGACCAGGGCTTCCGCCGAAGGTCCACCCTCGCCACCATCTTTCAAGTAACTGTAATATCCAGGGGGACGTTTTTTCTTCTTTTTACGCTCCCTTTGTCCAAGACCACCTGAAACACCATCGTTCTCTAAAGCTTCTGCCCCGGCATGAGAGCTGCCATCCAGGGGAAGGGCAGGGCCTGGGTACTGGCAATTGGCGGAGCTGTAGTTCACTTCTTTATCAATGTCATCGGGGAGCTTTTTGGAAGTTGTGCAGCTAAGGATAAATTCAGGGGCCTGAGGATTCAATGTGCTTGAAATACTGTAGTTGGGAGTTCTCGGCAAAGTGTCACTCGGTTCAATTACTTCATTAACACCAAATTCAATTCTCTGATAGTCGTGTCCTGTTTAGAAAGAAAATGATCAGTAAATATCCCACTAGTTAAGAACACAACTATACAACTTATAAACGTCTCAGTAATTATTTCTTTTTGAAACTGAAACCTTAAAGTCTTGCAGTAATTAACAAAGCTAAAACATTTAATTTCAGTGCTAAATAAGTAATTTGCTGAAATAAATAATAACCACAGAATTATATTTAATTTTGAGATATGAAATACAGAAGCTGGTATCCATTTTCCACTCACAGTAGTTAAGGTAGAAATTAAAATAAAACTTTGAATAGGAAACAAATGCTATTCTGCCTGTCTGAACATGTCTCTCAATGCAATCTGATTTTATTAGTTTATTTTATACCTAAGACTAGGGCATATATATTTTGAAAAACTTAATTTTTAAAAATCAACATGACCCAACTTGGGGACTTGAAAACCACTGCTTGCTCATGCNTTCTGCCTGTCTGAACATGTCTCTCAATGCAATCTGATTTTATTAGTTTATTTTATACCTAAGACTAGGGCATATATATTTTGAAAAACTTAATTTTTAAAAATCAACATGACCCAACTTGGGGACTTGAAAACCACTGCTTGCTCATGCTTTCTCTCTATATATATATTATATATATATGGTTTCTCTAATTTGTCCAATTTAATAATTCAAAAAGTATGAATTATACAAAAGCATTCTTTCAAATTATCCATTTCTTCTATTAACAACCTTAACTGAAGCCCCAAAATGGCCTTTCCTGAGTGCCTGTGACTTTTCCTAAATTAATTCATATTGGATTAACCCCATGGGTAAGGAAGGTGCTTCCAAAAATCCCAAAAGATAAAGTTAGGACTGCAAACCTTTAAAAAAATCTCCTTGAAATCCTTTAATACCTCTTCCCCACTGACAACAATCCACACATTCTATCCATTTAAGATGGACATTTTTTTCACAGATCACATCTCAAAAATTAGGGTGAGTTTCAGAATCAACTGAGTTTCTCAACAGAAACTAAACACCAATGTCATCTTATATCTGATGAAATAGTTACACATTTTGAAGTTAGGAAAGGATATGTAGTATTTTTAGAGGAGAAAAAACAGCCCCACAGAGGGCCCAGGGCCCTAAATAGTTTTCTAATTCTCTATTTGGTTTGATATCACACACCTTGGGAGTAGGGAGAATTCACCAGCCCAACAGCAAAACATTCTTGAAAAAAGAACATGATGATGGTTACAGCTAACCATCTATAGAGATACCGAGAGGACAATTTCAATCCTCTGGCCCCGAGCACTGATTCGTGGTTTCCTTATTTTGAAAACAATCACCAAAGGAAATATATTTCTCCATTATCCCTAAAAGTGAACTGTCCAGTTTGCTTCCAGGGAGCTCCATCCAGTGAGGCTGCAAGGATGCAGAGCTGCTCTGTGGACCAAGACGGATGTCGCTGAAGCAGGGAGGCCACCGTCCAGAGACTGGGATGTGCATCGGGAGTCACAGTGAAGTTAGTATGTGCTGTGCAGAGTTTGGTTATTCCCAACAGACACAGTGCGTTCCACATCGTAATCATTAATCTTATCGTAACATACAACACTCCAGAATGTGATATGATATTAATGGAACCATTCTGATATGCTACAGTTGTTACCAAAACATTTACCAGACTGTGGACAGTCTGACCACGTCCCTGGGAGGCTGAGTCCTGCCCAGAACAGTTCGGTTCCTGTTCTTGCGCAGGAACACGGGTTGTAGACACACCATGCACTGCACTCCAGGGCAGAGAAGTCAGGACAGGCCCAACCTGTCGGGCTGGAAAAGTGGTGGAAGGCCTGCAAGCTCAGGAGCACCTGGATCATCAGGCAGGGGATTTGTTGGGGGAAGGAAAATTAGCTCCAACCAACAATCACACCCTAACACGGCACTCTCAAAGCCTGTGCACAGCAGCACTCACAGTATGGTAGCCTGGGGTGCCCGGATGGGGTCCTGAAGTCCGAGATGCTCAGGGGCACCCAGGAGATGCTCATGCCCACGTCTGTCTGAGAATCACTGCTTAAGTGATTTCCTCAGCTGACTTCTCCAATCAGTTAGTTCATAGTGACTCAAGTCAATAATCATGGAGCTCTCAGCCATGTGCAAAGTGTTTATTATCAAGGTGGAGGGGTACAGAGATTAGTAAGGCAAGGTCCCTGCCTCAGGGGATTACATCTATAGGGAGACAGACATCAAAGATGGAAATGATGGAAGCAGAGGGTGGCTGAGATAAAGCCTTACAGCTTTACAAGAATTCATTGTATGACTCAGGGAGCTTAAACCAGGGGCCTGTGACAACCTAGAGGGGTGGGATGGGGTGAGAGGTGGGAGGGAGGTTCGTGTTGATATATGGCAGAAACCAACACAATACTGTAATTATCCTTCAAATAAAAATACATAAATTTTAAAAATAGAATGCTCCTCAACACACGCAAAAAGAGATCTATTTGGATCAGAAACTACAGAGAGGTCAGAGGAGCTGGCAGGATAACTGGATGGGGGAGGGGATGGGAGGGGAGGAGGGACAAGGCTACTTCCCGCTTTGGGGACTAACTTAAAAAGGCCACACTAGGAGCCTCCACCTAGAGTGTGCAGAGCCGGCTGTGGTGGGAAGTGCCAGAACAAATCACTCTAAAGCGCTCATCCAAAACCATCCTGAGGGTTCACAACACTGCAGACACTGTACTGTGCAGCTGCTGCACACAGAAACGGATGAGCTGCGGTCTCTGCCGCCCACAGCTGAACTCAGCCTAAACAGGGAGGCAGATTCACTGGGTACTGGACAGTGAGCTGGCACTGTAGGAGAAATAAAAAAATAACAGAACAGGACAGAAGACGCCTTGGGGAACAGGGGCCTTTAAGCTGGCCTCTCTCACTGTGAGCAGCTGTGTTTTTGGCAGATTAAAAGATGGACCTGAGAGGAGAGAAGGGAGAATGGAGAAAAACAGCCAAGAAGCATAACTGAGCAGGGATGCCAGCCTAGAGGTGGTGGGGGACNAATAAATAATAACCACAGAATTATATTTAATTTTGAGATATGAAATACAGAAGCTGGTATCCATTTTCCACTCACAGTAGTTAAGGTAGAAATTAAAATAAAACTTTGAATAGGAAACAAATGCTATTCTGCCTGTCTGAACATGTCTCTCAATGCAATCTGATTTTATTAGTTTATTTTATACCTAAGACTAGGGCATATATATTTTGAAAAACTTAATTTTTAAAAATCAACATGACCCAACTTGGGGACTTGAAAACCACTGCTTGCTCATGCTTTCTCTCTCTATATATATTATATATATATGGTTTCTCTAATTTGTCCAATTTAATAATTCAAAAAGTATGAATTATACAAAAGCATTCTTTCAAATTATCCATTTCTTCTATTAACAACCTTAACTGAAGCCCCAAAATGGCCTTTCCTGAGTGCCTGTGACTTTTCCTAAATTAATTCATATTGGATTAACCCCATGGGTAAGGAAGGTGCTTCCAAAAATCCCAAAAGATAAAGTTAGGACTGCAAACCTTTAAAAAAATCTCCTTGAAATCCTTTAATACCTCTTCCCCACTGACAACAATCCACACATTCTATCCATTTAAGATGGACATTTTTTTCACAGATCACATCTCAAAAATTAGGGTGAGTTTCAGAATCAACTGAGTTTCTCAACAGAAACTAAACACCAATGTCATCTTATATCTGATGAAATAGTTACACATTTTGAAGTTAGGAAAGGATATGTAGTATTTTTAGAGGAGAAAAAACAGCCCCACAGAGGGCCCAGGGCCCTAAATAGTTTTCTAATTCTCTATTTGGTTTGATATCACACACCTTGGGAGTAGGGAGAATTCACCAGCCCAACAGCAAAACATTCTTGAAAAAAGAACATGATGATGGTTACAGCTAACCATCTATAGAGATACCGAGAGGACAATTTCAATCCTCTGGCCCCGAGCACTGATTCGTGGTTTCCTTATTTTGAAAACAATCACCAAAGGAAATATATTTCTCCATTATCCCTAAAAGTGAACTGTCCAGTTTGCTTCCAGGGAGCTCCATCCAGTGAGGCTGCAAGGATGCAGAGCTGCTCTGTGGACCAAGACGGATGTCGCTGAAGCAGGGAGGCCACCGTCCAGAGACTGGGATGTGCATCGGGAGTCACAGTGAAGTTAGTATGTGCTGTGCAGAGTTTGGTTATTCCCAACAGACACAGTGCGTTCCACATCGTAATCATTAATCTTATCGTAACATACAACACTCCAGAATGTGATATGATATTAATGGAACCATTCTGATATGCTACAGTTGTTACCAAAACATTTACCAGACTGTGGACAGTCTGACCACGTCCCTGGGAGGCTGAGTCCTGCCCAGAACAGTTCGGTTCCTGTTCTTGCGCAGGAACACAGGTTGTAGACACACCATGCACTGCACTCCAGGGCAGAGAAGTCAGGACAGGCCCAACCTGTCGGGCTGGAAAAGTGGTGGAAGGCCTGCAAGCTCAGGAGCACCTGGATCATCAGGCAGGGGATTTGTTGGGGGAAGGAAAATTAGCTCCAACCAACAATCACACCCTAACACGGCACTCTCAAAGCCTGTGCACAGCAGCACTCACAGTATGGTAGCCTGGGGTGCCCGGATGGGGTCCTGAAGTCCGAGATGCTCAGGGGCACCCAGGAGATGCTCATGCCCACGTCTGTCTGAGAATCACTGCTTAAGTGATTTCCTCAGCTGACTTCTCCAATCAGTTAGTTCATAGTGACTCAAGTCAATAATCATGGAGCTCTCAGCCATGTGCAAAGTGTTTATTATCAAGGTGGAGGGGTACAGAGATTAGTAAGGCAAGGTCCCTGCCTCAGGGGATTACATCTATAGGGAGACAGACATCAAAGATGGAAATGATGGAAGCAGAGGGTGGCTGAGATAAAGCCTTACAGCTTTACAAGAATTCATTGTATGACTCAGGGAGCTTAAACCAGGGGCCTGTGACAACCTAGAGGGGTGGGATGGGGTGAGAGGTGGGAGGGAGGTTCGTGTTGATATATGGCAGAAACCAACACAATACTGTAATTATCCTTCAAATAAAAATACATAAATTTTAAAAATAGAATGCTCCTCAACACACGCAAAAAGAGATCTATTTGGATCAGAAACTACAGAGAGGTCAGAGGAGCTGGCAGGATAACTGGATGGGGGAGGGGATGGGAGGGGAGGAGGGACAAGGCTACTTCCCGCTTTGGGGACTAACTTAAAAAGGCCACACTAGGAGCCTCCACCTAGAGTGTGCAGAGCCGGCTGTGGTGGGAAGTGCCAGAACAAATCACTCTAAAGCGCTCATCCAAAACCATCCTGAGGGTTCACAACACTGCAGACACTGTACTGTGCAGCTGCTGCACACAGAAACGGATGAGCTGCGGTCTCTGCCGCCCACAGCTGAACTCAGCCTAAACAGGGAGGCAGATTCACTGGGTACTGGACAGTGAGCTGGCACTGTAGGAGAAATAAAAAAATAACAGAACAGGACAGAAGACGCCTTGGGGAACAGGGGCCTTTAAGCTGGCCTCTCTCACTGTGAGCAGCTGTGTTTTTGGCAGATTAAAAGATGGACTTGAGAGGAGAGAAGGGAGAATGGAGAAAAAGAGCCAAGAAGCATAACTGAGCAGGGATGCCAGCCTAGAGGTGGTGGGGGACATGGTGAGAGCGAGGAGGAGGGAGTGGAGCAGAGGGGAGAGGCGCTGCGACCCTGGGGATCTGGGGGTCTGAGGGAGGCGGAGCCTTCATCTGCAGCAGAAGCCCCTGGGAGGATAGTAAGGCACGACCTGGACCAGGGCTCTGACAACAGGGAAGACGGCAAGACATCTGGAGCCCAAGCAAACACCAGCAGCACAGCAGCTATGTGCCAAGTACTGGAAGTCAGGGGGCACCTCAACCCACAGATGACAAGGGGGCTCCAGAGGCTGGGAGGCCCGGCAAGAGTGTCTGGGTCCCTCTGGCATCTCTTATTTTATCCTTATCCTAAGTCATCATTAGAACTGTTCTCTACCTTATGTTTCTTATAAATAATTTTAGATAAAATCATTTTCTCATTTGTCTGCAGATAAAATTTACATGGTGTCTGCAAGGTTTATATTTAAATCTAAATTATAATAAAACCCTTTCTGACAATGCTTTAGACAACAGGGAACCAAATCACTGGTCTCAAAGAAAAGGTTCAGCTTCCAGCTTCTCCAAGGCCAGTGAGGACCTTGAGCATGATGCAAACTGAAAAGCTGTCTAGACAGGTTTGACACGTGCAATGGCAGCCGGCAAGATGAGAGGACCCTACTGTCAGTGACAATGTAACATATATGAGAGGGCTGCAACTCAGTAAGCATCACCTCCAGTGATCAGCTCAGTGTCTGGGACAGAGACAGCCAGCTACTCAGTCATAACAGGACAGGAGGTGAAGAGGTCACCTGAATTCCCAAGAGCCTTGATGACAGGCGTGAACATAACCACAAACTCAGGACAAGAGAAACGATCTGCCACTGAGCCAGGTGGAAAGCACGTACTCAGAGACTTGCCAGCTCTGGGCCCAACAACCGGTGCACTCAACAGAGAGCCCACTCCAGAACCCACACAGAGAGCCTTGGCTGTGAAGGGTGGACCAGTGCCAAAGGATCCTTATGAAACAAACAGTGATGAGCAGTTATTTCCAAAACTCACCTTGGAGGTCTGACACTCTGAAGCACAGAATAAACTTTAATTTGTTAGCCAAAGTGGTTTGGTGATTAAAGCTACTGGAGTTTACAGCAAAAACATCAAGCAGAAAGGGAAAGAAAGGAAGCCTGCACCCATGGCGCGTGCTTACCGTCGGGGAGGTCACCAGCAGCCTGTGCGCCACACAGAACTGTCCCGCCGTACGGAGGAAGCTGCCCAGGGAAGTGGAAAACAGAGTTTAACTCAAAAAACTGTTAAAGTTCAACACATGCTATTTCATTAAAGCAACCCTCATTAAAAGGCTATTTATCCATGCAACTTCTCATAACACTATTTTTAACAAAATAACACAGATGGGTAGACAGTAAGATTAAACATCTTCTTTTTAGAACACCATCAGAAAGCTTTCCAATACTGATTGCTATTAAACAGATCCAAAAATGAGGTAAAACATTAAAAATGGGCTCCACTGGACATGTCAATCAACTACAAAAGGCTCACGACACACCCTCTGTTTCACAGGAGTTGCAGAGTGCACATCAAATACTATAAACGCTTGTCTTTGTCCACTGACCAGTACAGAGTTTTTGTGGCCATCTGCACACGCTGCTCACCATCACTACAAGTCCACTCAGCCATAGGCAGGAACCAAGCCTGGGGACAGTGAACAAAGCGTCTGGGAAAGAAAAGCCTGAGAATCACGGCTCTCTTAACAGGGCGCCTTAAATAACCGGATTAACAGCTGGCAACCATATTCCTGGTTTGGAAGAGAGACAGCAAAATGGCCAGTGCCTGGGCTCTCTGCAAAATGCAGGAAGGTATCATGAATATGCCAATTTCTTTCCCTCCTAGCTATTCCATAATACTTAGGAACTGGAAGGTTTCAAATGGCTATGTTTGAAATGAAAAAGTTTAGAATGGAAAGGGGTAAGGTTAAGTGGACAGATAATTGCTATCTGAAGCAGGAAGCAAAGAGCAAAAGGATTACAGCCTAACACGGCTTCTACCACAGCACTTCTCAAAGCCTGCACACTACAGCACAAACAGCGCAACAGCCTGGGGTGCCTGCATGGGTCCGGGTCTGGCATGTGCAGAGGCGCCCAGGAGACTCTCACGCCCACAACTCTCTCAGAACTACTACTTCCGCGGATCTCCTCTTAACTCTTAGTGAGTCAATGCAACAGTCTCGGAGATAAAAGCTTATCACTCCAAGCACTCTCCCGAAAACAAAACTGTTAGTCGCTCAGTCGTGTCCCACTCTTAAGTGACTCCATGGACGGTAGCCTGCTGGGCTCTTCTGTCCATGGGGATTCTCTAGGCAAGAATACTGGAGTAGGTAGCCCTTTCCTTCTTCAGAGGATCTTCCCGACCAAGGGATCGAACCCCGGTCTCCTGCATTGCCAGCAGATTCTTCACAGTCTGAGCAGCCAGCGAAGCCAAAAAAAAAAAAACAAAAGGAACAGCCCACTTTCTGGACTTGAGAGCAGTGCCTATTTCCACCACACAGGGGCACTCCAGCATTCATCATGGCAAAGCACTGTGGCCCCCGGTGGGCTGCCCTTGAGCCTGAAGTGCAAGACCTTTCCACACACGACTCCAATACTCCCATCTGGTGCCCCAGTCTTTATCACTGGCGTGGACACACGGAGCAAAACAGTGTGTCTGAGGAAGCCACAAATCAGGATGATGTCCCTCTGCAGTCACAGAAGACAGCAAATTCCCAGACACAGCCTTTATTCCACTGATGACACTTGGGTGCCCCCTGGTGAAAAAAATCTAACTTGTAAGGCACTCAAAGTCTTTTTTGAAATCATACTGTACTTACAATCTAGGGAGTAGGAGAGCCAGGATGTGAAAACAGAGCCCCTGGCATGCCTCAGGGCAATACTGCTATTTTCTGTTAAGTGTGTTTAAAACACTTACTTTGGTTTACTAACCTGGTAATAGCTTAACTAGGAATTACTAGAATGCCAGAATGAGTTCAGGCACAGAAAACATGTTGTTTTTTTTTTAACTCCATACACTGCATATGGTGCCTGTAATGCAGCAAACCTCCATCACCTCTAAGAAACTCCTTTGTGGTAACTGGGTATAACAAAGATGCAGCAGAATAAAACTGCAAGAATTGTTCAAAGTTCTCTCTTTAACTATATAGTTACTTATAAGAACGGAGAATTTTCTAAGCAAAAATATATCATCTCACACACAAAAGGAAACTGAGCAATAGAAAAAGCTGAAATTTATTTGTATTAGATACAAAACCAAACCAACTTACTCTGAAAACAGTGCTACCATATTGTGAGGTCAATACTCAGGACCTTCAATAATAAGAAGGTAGTATTTTAAAATCTTTTTGCTACTGCTATGGGGTGAGGGGTTAGATCCCCTCCACCCACACCCATACACACACACACTCAACACCACAATCTCAAGTTGTATTACATACTGAAGTGAAAAACTTTTTAAATGTCCTTATGACCTCAGGGAAGGAAAAAATTTCTTAAAAAATATTTTAAAAATCCACAAACTATGAGAAAAAAAAATAAGATATTAAAACTTTAAGATGTACTCCCAAAGATTATTAACCCTATAAAACAATAAGAAAAAGACAAGCCATTTGATAAAAATATGGACAAAAGATACAGAACAGGTAATTAACAGAAATAGAAATCTACACTGCCAATGGACATATGAAAGTAATGGTGCTCAAATGTTTGGAATCTGGGAGATTTAAATTAAAACGACAAAAATCCACTTACTCCATCAGATTAACAAAAATTTTAAGTACGTCTATACTGAGAATGGGGCTTTCCAGGAGACACTGGTGGTAAAGAATCCAAGTGTCAATATAAGAGACGTGGCTTTGATCCCTGGGTTGAGAAGATTCCCTGGAGAAGGAAATGGCAGCCCATTCCAATATTCTTGCCTGGGAGATCTCATGGACAGAGGAGCCTAACAGTCTACAGTCCACGGGGTCAAAAAAAGCTAGACACAATTGGAACATCTGAGCACAGCATACTGGGAATTATCAAAAATTTTTCTTTTTAATGGAATCTAAAAGATTCTTATAGTTATGGCTATGGTCTTCCCAGTGGTCATGTAGAGTTGTGAGAGCTGGACCATAAAGAAGGCAGAACACCAAAGAACTGATGCCTTCAAAGTGTGGTGCTGGAGAAGAGAAGATTCTGAAAGTCCCTTGGACAGCAAGATCAAACCAGTCAATCTTAAGGAAAATCAACCCTGAATACTGGTTGGAAGGACTGATGCTAAAGTTGAAGCTCCAGTATTTTGGTCATCTGATGAAAATAGCTGATTCAATAGAAAAGTCCCTGATGCTGGGAAAGACCAAGGGCAGAAGGAGAAGAGGGCATCAGAGAGTGAGTGGCTGGATGGCATCACCAATGCAATGGACATGAACTTGAGCAAACTTCAGGAAATGGTAAGGGACAGGGAGGCCTGGTGTGCTGCAGCCCATGGGGTCGCAAACAGTATGACGTGACTGAACAACAGCAAAAACTCTCATGCACTAATGGTGGAAATGCAGACTGTTAAAACCACTTAGAAAGCAGATGCACTAAAGATGCTTATTCCTTGCGGGGCGCCAAAACTCCATTCCTAGGAATACTTCTTGGAGAAAACCACAGAGGAGCATGAGGAGACATGACAAAATATGATTACTGCCACATTTCTGTACTAATGGAAGAACTGAAGACCTAGACAGTCCCCTCAACATGAAAACAGCTAAGTTCAATAGTTAACAGTTAATGGGGAATTTTCTGGCAATTCAGTGGTTAGGACTCTGCGCTTTCACTCCTGCGGGCACCCAAGTTCATTCCCTGCTCAGGGAACTAAGATCCACAGGACACAGCCAAAAATAAAATTTAACAATTAAAATCAAAGAACAAGAACAAAATGTCCAAATAAATCTAAAGAATATTTAGCTTAAAAAACGAAATGATGAATACAGTATGAAACCACTTTGTTGTTGTTTAGTCACAAGGCAGGTCTCTTTCGCGACCCCATGGACTATAGCCCACCAGGCTCCTCTGTCCATCGGATTTCTCAGGCAAGAATACTAGAGTGGGTTGCCATTTC
>SJYW01007963.1:3994-17561 GCA_006410735.1 Raphicerus campestris | reverse complement strand
TACGGCTGATGTGCAGTAAACATGGGCTTGCTAGAACTGAGCACAGAACGGAACAGACTCACCCGCCCCGCCACAGGCAGCACTAGAAAGCCACAAGGCCTCCCTATGTCAGGAGCTGCTGGCAAACACCCAGGATGGAGGAAGGGCTGCTGGAGGGAGCGAGTTCCCAAAGGAGGGCCTGGACCATGCGTGCTCCCGGCCTCCTGCCCAGCAGTTCCACGTGGACAGAGAAAAGGCACCAGGGTGCTGCGNTATGTCAGGAGCTGCTGGCAAACACCCAGGATGGAGGAAGGGCTGCTGGAGGGAGCGAGTTCCCAAAGGAGGGCCTGGACCATGCGTGCTCCCGGCCTCCTGCCCAGCAGTTCCACGTGGACAGAGAAAAGGCACCAGGGTGCTGCGCCAGTACAGTTCCTGCCACAGCAGAGGAAACATCAGGGCTGGGGAACGACAGTTCCTACCATCTTTAGAACTAGCCATCCAGACAGCCTTGTTGATAGCTTCAAAAGTCACAGATCTGAATGTGACGTTCAATATACATCTCACATATATTACATGTCTTTTTTGGAAAATGAAACCCCTTCAATCTGGTCTGAAAAAGGGCGCTGAAAAGTTAGATAAACAAAACAAAGCAACGTCAATCTAGCATCATTCATGAATTCAACAGGAGAGAGTATTTCTTTTTGTATTCCACACATTCAGTCTCCATTCCTCTCCCCCAAATAAATTAAAAAAAAAAAAAAAAAACTGAATTCTACCATTAGGAGTAACCTTAGACCACTTACTCTATAAAATTGTCTTTTTCAAATTGAAAATAAAGCCAACCTTGTTTAAAAAAAAAACTGAGCCCTGAAAAAAGGCAGACTTCACATCTATAATTCTTTGTTTTGTTTATTAAAAACAAGGACAACATCCAAAGGGCTATCTATTAATATTTCTCTCTTTCCTTACTGCCGCCTGAATCTTGTAAAGATTATACTTCTATGGTCATCTTGTAATATTTTCCTAATGGAATAAGCCTGTCTCAAAAGAACATTTATTGAAAAGAATTCTAAAGGATCCCCTTATGCATTCCTCACGAGTACTCAAGGCTATATGAAGGGCAGCCAAGGTTAAGGAAACCTCTCTGTTGGATGCATTCACATGTTGGGAGGAGCATTACTTAATACCTGTGGTCTTCATGCCACTAATTCATCCTTTAAACAGCTTGAAACTGACAGCCCTACCCAATTTCAGTGAGTCATAGGAACCCTCAGGAATGGGCCCTTTTTTTTTAAAATCCCATGTAATCACAGGGCTTCACAGGAGGTGCAGTGGCAAAGAATCCGCCTGCCAATGCAAGAGATGTGGAGACATCAGACTAGGGTTTCATTCCTGGGTCAGGAAGATCCCCTGGAGAAGGAAATGGCAACTCCGTTCAGCATTCTTGCTTGGAGAATTCTCTTTATAGTTTCCCTCACTTTTCCCCCCCCCTGTTGAGGTTGAATTGCACCCCTCAACACACACATTCATATGTTGAAACCATAACCTCTAGCATCTCAACATGAGGCTACTTTTGGAAGCAGGGCCTTTAAAAAAGTAAAGTGAAAGTGTTAGTCACTCAGTGGTATCAAACTCTTTGTGACCCCAGGGACTGTAGTAGCCAGCCAGGCTCCTCGAATTCTCCAAGAAAGAACATTGGAGTGGGTTTCCATTCCCTTCTCCAGGGGATCTTCCCAACCCAGGGATTGAACCCAGGTCTCTTGCACTGCAGGGAGACTCTTTACCATGTGAGCTACCAGGGAAACCCCATTCCTGAGTGTGGGCTCTGCCATTCCAGCCTCATTACCTGCCATTCCAGGAGCATCTGTGTTTCAGCAGAGTGGAATCAGAAGGTTCTTTTCAATAAACGTTCTTTTGAGACAGGCTTATTCCTTTAAGAAAATATTATAAGATGACCATAGAAGTATCATCTTTACAAGATTCATGCGTCAGAAGAACTGTACAAAAAAAATCTTTAGGACCCAAATAATCATTATGGTGTGATTNAAGATATTAAGAAGAGGTGGCAAGAATACACAGAAGAACTGTACAAAAAAGATCTTCACACCCCAGATAATCATGATGATGTGATCACTAATCTAGAGCCAGACATCTTGGAATGTGAAGTCAAGTGGGCCTTGGAAAGCATCACTACGAACAAAGCTAGTGGAGGTAATGGAATTCCAATTAAGCTGTTTCAAATTCTGAAAGATGATGCTGTGAAAGTGCTGCACTCAATATGCCAGCAAATTTGGAAAACTCAGCAGTGGCCCCAGGACTGGAAAAGGTCAGTTTTCACTCCAATTCCAAAGAAAAGCAATGCCAAAGAATGCTCAAACTACCACACAATTGCACTCATCTCACATGCTAGTAAAGTAATGCTCAAAATTCTGCAAGCCAGGCTTCAGCAATACGTGAACTGTGAACTCCCTGATCCTCAAGCTGGTTTTAGAAAAGGCAGAGGAACCAGAGATCAAATTGCCAACATCTGCTGGATCATGAAAAAAGCAAGAGAATTCCATAAAAACATCTATTTCTGCTTTATTGAATATGCCAAAGCCTTTGACATGGACATAAGTTTGAGTAAACTCCAGGAGCTGGTGATGGACAGGGAGGACTAGCATGCTGCTGTCCATGAAGTCGCAAAGAGCCGGACAAGACTGACTGAACTGAACTGACAGCAGATCAAAACCCCAGTCTTCAGTCTAGACTTCCCACAGCTCCCTCCCACCCCACACCACCACACACCTTGCACCCCCACAATGACCCAATGGCCTGAATNACATAAGTTTGAGTAAACTCCAGGAGCTGGTGATGGACAGGGAGGACTAGCATGCTGCTGTCCATGAAGTCGCAAAGAGCCAGACAAGACTGAGTGACTGAACTGAACTGACAGCAGATCAAAACCCCAGTCTTCAGTCTAGACTTCCCACAGCTCCCTCCCACTCCACACCACCACACACCTTGCACCCCCACAATGACCCAATGGCCTGAATGAGAAAAAGTGTCGTAGAAATGAGATTTATGTAAATAACTACTAACCTATGCGCCATAGAGGGCTTCCCAGGTGGCGTTAGTGGTAAAGACTCTGCCTGCCAATGAGGAGACTCAGTAGACACTCAGAGACTCAGGATTCGATCCCTGGATTGGGAAGATCCCCTGGAGAAGGAAATGGCAACCCACTCCAGTATTCTTGCCTGGAAAATTCCATAGACAGAGGAGCCTGGTGGGCTACACTCCATGAAGTCACAGTCAGGCATGACTAAGCAACTGAGCACACAGGCTCTGTGAGGGAACGTTCTAGAGCCAAAAAGACCACCTTATACGGACCACCGCAGCAATTAAGAGGAACATTCATTTTAAACACAGTCACTTATGTACCACCTCAAACATCAATCCCCAAAGATGTTTCAGAGTGTCTGGGTCTAGTTTTATTGACCAGTTAGCCAGCAGACTGTTAGGTAAAACATGATGTCTATGAATTACCTCCACATATTAAAAGGGAGAAGTTGGTAAATACATACAATATACTTGACTTATTAAGAGTATTTTTAGACTATCATTTTTGGGGTTACTAAAAATAAAAATGGACTTTTGCAAAAGGAAAGGGTTCTCTAGGGTACTTGGAATATCAGGCATTCTAGACACAGGGGGGAAAAATGTAATTTCCAGTTTAAACAAAAATTTTCTTACCTAAATAGTAAGCTGAAGAAAAAAAGGAAAGAAGTTTACACCATAACTCAGATCATTTGCCTCACTCAATGATAAAACAAGACCAAAAACAAAAACCCATCAGTTGTTAACTTTCATAGGAAGATAAAGAAATATCATCCTCACTTTTAGACTTCTTTGAGAGATAGCTGGGTCTTATCTTCCCTCTAGATTTTTCATTAAAAGAAAATTTTCAAAGACTTTTCATTCTGTGAGTAAAAAGTACATTTCCATTTTTTCTGTGGCTTATTCAAGAAATATTTTTGGAAATCCTTCTATGGACCAGACACTGAGTCAAACCCCAAAGATCCAGCAGGAAACGTGAGACAATCCCTGATCTCATGAAATTTACAAATTTCATAATAAAAAGGGAGGAAGAACATTTTAAAAATTATTTGCCATATATTTAAGTTTTATGCATTCTTGTATGTGTGATATATTTCTTATTTTTAAATGAAGAAAATAAGTAAGTCATCAAGTAAATAAAGAGTTTTCTAAAAATTGCCACAGTGAGAAAAGAAATCTAGAAGGCTACAGGAGGGATTTCCCTGGTGGTCCAATGTCTTAGACTCCATGCTCCCAATGCAGGGGGCCTAGGTTCCATCCCTAGTCAAGGAACTATTAGGTTGATGTAAAAGTAATTGCAGTTTTGCTTTATTGAATGTTACCTTTTGATATTGAAATGTGTTTTTAAATAAATGTAGTTTTATTATACATCATTTTAATGCACCTTTCTCGCTTTTTTTTTTTTTTTTTTACTTTTTTTGCTAAGGACTTATGACTTGCTGTGCATTTAATGTTTATTTTAGACTAGGGACAAAATATTGTCTATGTTATTCAAAAAGCAAATTCGAGCAATTTTCTTATTTGAGTTTAAAATTGGTCATAAAGCAGAGGAGAAAACTTGCAGCATCAACAACACATTTGGCCCAGGACTGCCAAGGCACGTACGGTGCATGGTGCTTCAAGAAGTTTTGTGAAGATGAGAGCCTTGAAGATGAGGAGCTCAGTGGCCAGCCAGCAGAAGCTGACAACGACCAACTGAGAACCATCCTCGAAACTGATCCTCTTACAACCACACGAGAAGTTGCCGAAGAACTCAACTTTTGACCATTCTACAGTCATTTGTCAATTGAAGCAAATTGGGAAGGTAAAAGAGCTTGTAAGTGGGAGCCTCATGAGCTAATGGAAAAATCAAAACAATCATCGTTTTGAAGTGTTGTCTTCTCTCAGTCTACACAGCAACAATAAGCCGTTTCCCGATCAGATTGTGATGTGTGATGAAAAGTGTGTTTGGTACCACAACCAGTGACAACTAGACCCGTGGTTGGACCAAGAAGAAGCTCCAAGGCACTTTCCAAAGCCAAACTTGCACCAACAAAAAGGTCACGCTCAGTGTTTGGCAGTCTGCTGCCAGTTTAATCCACTACAGCTTTCTGAATTCCAGGAAAACCATTATATCTGAGAAGTGTGCTCAGCAAATCAATGAGATGCATTGAAAACTGCAGCACCAACAGCTGGCTTTGGTCAACAGAAAGGGCCAAATTCTTCTCCACATCGATGCCCAACCAGATGTCACACAACCAACACTTCAAAAGTTGAATGAATTAGACTGTGACGTTTTGCCTCATCTGCCATATTTACCTTTCACCGACTACCAGTTCATCAAGTAACTCAGTAACTTTTGGCAGGGGAAATGCTTCCACAACCAGCAGGAGGCAGAAAATGCTTTCCAAGAGTTCATCAAATCCCAAGGCATGTATTTTCACATTTCAGAAATAAACAAGCTTATTTCTCATTGGCAAAAAAAAAACAAAATGTGTTGATTCTAATGGCTCCTATTTTGATTAATAAAGATGGCTTTGAGCCATCTTGTGATTTAAAATTCACAATCCAAAATGGCAATTACATTTGCACCAATCTAATAGATCTCACATGTTGTAACTAAGACCCAGTGCAGCCAAGTAAATAAATAAATATCAAAAAGAAAGAGAGAAAGAAGACTACAGGAGCTACATGACATAATTACGCCACGCAAATAAGCTCAGAGAACAGTGTGGGCACACACCTGCATCTCCCAGGCGACCTGTGTAGACATCTTTTCTGGTTGCTCACTTGCTCCTTCACCATCTCCCGGAGTTTGCTCAAACTCAAGTCCATTGAGTCCATGATGCCATCCACCCATCTCATCCTCTGTAGTCCCCTTTTCCTCCTGCCCTCAATCTTTCCAAGCATCAGGGTCTTTTCCAACATGTAGGCGCTTTGCATCAGGTGGCCAAAGTATTGGAGCTTCAGTTTCAGCATCAGTCCTTCCAATGAATAATCAGGGTTGATTTCCTTTAGGACTGACTGGTTGGATCTCCTTACAGTCCAAGGGACTCTCAAGAGTCTTCTCCCACACCACAGTTCAAAAGCAAAAGTTCTTCAGTGCTCAGCCTTCTTTATGGTCCGGTTCTCACACCCGTACATGACTACTAGACTACAGGCATTTTAACAGTATTCTTTTCATAACAATAGCTCTCCTATTTTGTCTAACCTAAGGAGTGATTTTATGGTAGAAATCTCAGACCCAGAAGAGGAACAATGGCAAAAACACAGGGGTCATCGTTTTTGAAAGGCAGAGTTTTCAGAATTGATGCTCTTTTGTAAATAACCAGATATTTTCCCCAATATAATAATCCAATGCCTCAATCTACCTCCTGCTAAAACCACCATCATCATCACCAAAGCTTGAGTATATGAAAAAATTTAGGACTTACTTTCAAAATCTTTCCCAGTATAGAAGAATTCAAAAAGAATGCATAAAATGCCACACAAGCCAAAAAAATCTAAGGGAACTGGCACTAAAGTTTTCAAAAGCATGGGGAGCTGAGTTTTTTAAATATCAGCCAAAGCAAAGTAGCTCATCAGGAATTCAAGAAAACAAAGACAAAATCATCATCATTGACATCTCACACGACTATCGGAAGGAAAAAAGCAAGAAAGTTATATTTATGGCCTTTAAAATACCATTATTTGGACAAGAGCATTAACTAAAAAACACTGCTTATTCCAGTGAACTGTAAATATCAAACCTAAAGCCCAAGATCTTCTTAGAATTCAGGAATGTTCACCATTGACTGGTGTTGCCTGGTTAAGGGGGCTTCTGTGGCTATGAAAGACTCTCTGATATATGTTGCTTCTTTCCTTTTCTCCCCCTGGCTATTCTGCATCTTTGTAAATTCTTTCTAACACTCTCTTCTCACTACTATTCAATTAGCTTTCAAATGAGTGAAGAGAATCCATGTACCACTTTACCAAGTATCATCACAAGAATTCACAACCAGCTGCTTTAAAGTAATTGGCATCATAATGTGCAGAAAAATTACTTTTCTAATGGTTGCCTAAAAGATTTATATCCCTAAAATGTAATTAAAAAGTAGATTTAGAAATATGCTCAGCGACCAAAAAGATTAAATATTAATGTGTAGTGTAATTAATAAATTATACATCTCTTGATTACTAATGGCTTATTGACTGTAAAAGCATAACATTATGGAATATTAGGGCAAACAAAGGCTTTTGGGGAATATTGTTCAGCTTTAAAGATGAAGCTGTTGCTCTTGAATTTTCAAAAGAAATCCTAATTTTGCAGATAAGATCAAAAATGTCCAACTGTTCCCATTATCAGTCTTCATTCATTCTATATGTTACAAAGTCTGCTGTTCACTATAAAATGAAAACTTTATAGCTTCTTGAATCATTTTTTGTTGCATTAAAGCAATTTCTATTGCTTATCCTCTGGGCTTCCCAGTTGAAATTTCAAATCTAGGAGGATTTCAGATCTCTCATATGAAAATAAAAGGTTTAATGTCATTGCGAATGACACTAGGGGAGAGAAATGTCTGAAATGAGGTGAGTGTGTGATGGACAATACTTGCAGGGCATTTCAAACTGAAGAGCAAGATGAAACTATAAACAGAAATAATGGGCTTTCTAATGACTTCAACAGACAGCTCTGAGCTCTAACAGAAAGTTCCAGAAAAACCTCCCAGCTGGCTCTCTGCTTGGCCTTGGCATTATAAACGCTGTTCTTTTATTTCAACATTGGAGTCTTTAATTTCACTGTGTCCAAAATGTTAGGGGGAAGAAGGAGGGCCTCCATCACTAGGAGGGTGACCACCATCAATATGGAAAATGGTGAGGATAAGAGTGGTGACAATAGGCTCTTGAGCAGACCTTCCTCTCAAGTCCAAGTGGATTAAGTTGCAAAGCATTTCACACTAGAGGCACATCAACGCCACTTCTAGATGGAGCAGATGGTTTTTCTCCAGGGACAACTCGGAGAAGACAACTAAGCCACAGCTCTGAAGAAGAAATAAAATCAAAGAGGAAAAAGTAAATACGCAATACTTTCCCAAGTTCTGTTAGAAATTCAGGCATTTAACAGAACCATCACTCTAGCCATTTCACATGAATTTAGTTAATAAATTCCAGTTTGTAGAATTCTCCTTGCCTGGTTATGAAAGATGTCACTTATATATATAAGTCACTTATATATTCCTACAGAGTGAATTGTACATGTCACTCTGTAAAACTCCTTGGTTGAATTTTTTTTAATTTCTGTGTAAGTCCAAAGATGTTTCATCTGTTGACCAAAAAACGAGAGAGAGAGAGACTGACATTTTGAGAGTGTGATATTACTTCCCTTGCTGAAGAGAGTTCATCTCAGTTTACCCTACCATTTTGTTATATCTCTTCTGTCTCTATCAGTTCAGTAGCTGACAATAGCAAAATGGTCAGAAAATATACAGACAAATTAACATGGGCTCAAAACTCCAAAATACAAAATTATCAGCTTAGCTCTAATAGAAATTCAATAGCTGGGAATTATTTTTTGAAGTTACAAATAATAACACACACACCAAAAAAAGCCTAATGATACTACATTTCTTCAAGCTGACAATGTTAATTGTTACCAGACACTTATATATATATAGCAAAAAAATTTCTTCATTGTTTAATGGTGATCAGTGGCTTCAAAACTTAATAAAATGTCTGATTTTAGAGAGGTGGAAATCAAGCTCTTGTGGGATTAAGTGACTTAGTTTAGGTTCCACAGTCATTTGCTAAAACAAACATATTACCTAAATGGTATTTCATTTAATGCTATTATTTTATTTTATACAACTGTATTTGTCATGGCAGAAGAGCACTTGATCAATATCTTGACAATTCTTTCACCTACTACTAACAATAGTGCTAAACCCACACGCAGGGTAACTAGATTCGGTCATGTTCCCTGTATTTTGGGGATAATTGTATTATCCAGGATAGCAGAGGAATACTGTGTTCAATTTTGCTTCAGAAACTATTCTTCAAAATGACAGCTGTAAAGAAAGTAAAATAAATAGAAAAGCACATGTTATAATTTTAAATAAAAAAAGACAAAGACTAGTGTCCACATTGAGTAAATTACATGCACATGTAAGGTCTGGAGAAAAACATGACTAGGTTTGCTCAGAGTATAGATTTTTTAAATTCCTGCCAGAGTATTACTTATTCAAATAAAAATTAAAATTTAACATCATTAAGTACACCCTCTAAAACAGCAAATGAAGGTTGATCGTTTCTTCCGGATGGAGATTCCAAATATTTTAGTGAAGTGAAAATGAAGTCACTCAGTCGTGTCCGACTCTTTGTGACCCCATGGACTGTAGCCTACCACGCTCCTCCATCCATGGGATTTTCCAGGCAAGAGTACTGGAGTGGGTTGCCATTGTCTTCTCCAGAGGATCTTCCCAATACAGGGATCAAACCTGGGTCTCCTGCATTGTAGGCAGATGCTTTACCATCTAAACCACCAGGGAAGTCAGTGGCATCTAAAAACACAGCCCTTCCTAGGACAGAATTGTGTGTCATTTTATCAAAGATGCTATGGTTATTTGATTTGATGCTCCTTTATAGTTTCTGTTGGTGACATGAACATTTTGGACCTTAGTTAGCTCATCCACAATCCCTCATGACAATTTCAAGGTCCAAAAATTCCTGGAAACTGAAATTTTGTTCTAACTCATTTGGGGCAAAACCTGTCCTTAAGTGATGGGTCTCTACAAACAGTCCTTCTCCCATTGATGCGAATATGAGTATATTTGATTAAAAACATATTATTAACAGTTTCTGCTGCTAAGTCGCTTCAGTTGTGTCCGACTCTGTGCAACCCCATAGACGGCAGCCCACCAGGCTCCCCCGTCCCTGGGATTCTCCAGGCAAGAACACTGAAGTGGCTTGCTATTTCCTTCTCCAATGCATGAAAGTGAAAAGTGAAAGTGAAGTCGTTCAGTCATGTCCAACTCTTAGCGACCCCATGGACCACAGCCTACCAGGCTCCTCTGTCCATGGGATTTTCCAGGTCAAGAGTACTGGAGTGGGGTGCCATTGCTTTCTCCGTTAACAGTTTAGATTATGGAATTATGCTACAAACCTTGCTAGGGCTCTCATATGATGTGTGACAAGCCTGTTATATTATGGTCCAAATTCTGAAACTTTCCAAGTTTCAAGACACTTCTGATTCAAGGACTCAAGAGACTGATAGTGAACCTGTGTTCTGTCTTATTTTACTATCTAATGTAAAGGCACTCTAACGACAAAATCAAAACCTCTTTCCAGTCCCATACTGCATGATTACAAACCACACACTGTGCAAATCTGACCAGCTCTCAGTGTTAATCAATCAGTTGACAACTTATTAGCAAAACCAGTGAAGGAAAATCATCCTTCGTGGTTGTTGATGGTTTGTCAGAAATCCACAGAGAAACTCCCAACCTTAATCAATGTAAGTGATGACAAGAGAAATCTTATTTATACAACTTTAAATACTCATCTGCCTAATATATTCTGGGATCTCCCAACAGTACATGACACTAATAACTCATAAATGTTTCCTATTTTAAAATAAAAAGGTTTCTTCAATTCTGGTTGGAAATAAAAGTATTTCCCAACAGCTTGAGCACCAAAAATGTCAAACAGCCTAATTTTTTAGGCTAAAGCTTAGGTGCTCTAGAAGTGGGGAGAGGAAAAACAATTAAGCTTGTCATATTTTTAACTGTTAACAATTTTTTACAACATACAACATCAGCACAAAGATGTAATTAAATTTTCCAATCCACATGGATCCACATGTGCCTCTCACACACAGACAACTTAGGATTCAAGTTAACTTTGAGCTGAAGTCAGGCGTATTTTTAATATTTTATCACCAAATCTTATTCCATTTCTTCAGTTGCGAACTCATCAAATTTAGAAAATGAATAGGCTTTGCAGAGACATTGAATTCTCAGTGAATAAAAAGTGAGGTGCTCCCTGGATAAGTCATGTAACATGTTAACTCTTTGGAAGCTTCTCAGGGGCCATTTAGCATATTTAAATAATAAGCAAGGAAATCAACATCAATTAATATTTTCTCTGTGCCCACAGGGTACTTGGCACCGGTCTGTTGGACTCAGTGGGAAACAGTCATTAACTGTCCCTGTTCTCAAAGGGCATTTTCCAAACAGACCATAATGCCAACCTCATTCTTCCACAAACCGCAGGGAACAAACAGAAGAATGTAATTTTAGCCAATTAAGAGACTTTGTTTTTAGTGGATGCTTCACTTCAGCTAGCTTACATCTTTGAGGTGATGGAGGAAGGACTGGGAAAATAGAGGGATAAGACCAAGAAGTGATGATAAGAAGGAAGAAAGTAGAAGATGCTGAGTAGACGTGATGTATTTCTTCGCTCTAAACTGCCAGTAAACCCAGCTCCCTCCTTCATCCACTCAGTCTCTCAGCTCGGCCTCATCTCAGCCTCTCTATGCAACCTTGTCCAGGACAAGAAGACAAAAGAGTGAATCATGGAGCCCTTGCCTCCAGCTATTTAATGGGGACTACAGTGATCCCTCAGAGAAGGCAATGGCACCCCACTCCAGTACTCTTGCCTAGAAAATCCCATGGAAGGAGGAGCCTGGAAGGCTGCAGTCTATGGGGTCGCTAAGAGTCAGGCACCACTGAGTGACTTCACTTTCACTTTTCACTTTCATGCATTGGAGAAGGAAATAGCAACCCACTCCAGTGTTCTTACCTGGAGAATCCCAGGGACAGAGAAGCTTGGTGGGCTGCCGTCTCTGGGAGCACACAGAGTTGGACACAACTGAAGCGACTTAGCAGCAGTACAGTGATCCCTATCTCATGGGGTTATCTACCGTGAAGACTGCTGTTTGCTGTTGCTGTTTAGTCCCTCAGTCGGGTCCAACTCTGCGACCCTATGGACTGCAGCCTGCCGGGTTCCTCTGTCCATGGGATTTCCCAGGCAAGAGTACTAGAGCGCTTTGCCATTACCTTCTCCAGGGGATCTTCTTGACCCAGAGATCATCCTGCATCTCCTGCTTGGCAAGTGGATTTTTTACCACTGAGCCACAGGGAAGCCCATTATGAGGATTAAGTGAGCTAATAGGTGTGACCCAGCTTGAATAATGTCTGACACAGCTGATCTATGGCCCAAATGCTCTAACATTTTGGGAAACGGGTGCACAGACAGACATTTTCAGTAGCAGCATGGTCAGGGAGAGCAGAGAATCCTGAGGAAGGCTCTAAGGGTCGGGGGTGGGAGTCAGGGAGATTAGATGAGGGCTCTGTTATCCAGAGGCTGCAGCCATGCGGCAGGGTAGGCAGAAACCCTGCCTGAGCACCCTCCCTACACCAGCTTCCCTGGCCTGAGGTTGTCCACACCAGAATTAAAGGGCATCCTCTCTCTCAGCAAGCATTGTGTCCTCCAGGAGGGAAACTTCTCAGTCTTTCAGTAATGGGTGGAACTCACCAGATCTGTATTTCCAAACAGTCACTCCGGATGGTTCATCTCTGCTGATCTGGAGGCTCGGGTGCTTTGCTGGGTGTAGGTACTGTCAGGGCTCCGCCCGTGGCATGTTCTTGTCCCTTTTCAGCACTGCCTCATGGATTAAGAGACAGACCCAACCTGTGGTAAACCCTGACTCTGCCTAGAGAGACCCCCTGGACGGGGCCCTGCAGGAGGAATCTGTGACTGCCTGATTCCCAGGTATCCAGGTGTGAGCCACCTGGTGGCCAGGTGTCTTCAAAAAAGAGAGGGAACCTGGGCTGGCGATTCATTTCATATATGATAAAACCAATACAATATTGTAAAGTAATTAACCTCCAATTAAAATAAATAAATTTATATTTTAAAAAGAGGGGGAAATAAGAATCTAGACTCTAATTGGGCTTCCCTGGTGGCTCAGACAGTAAAGAATCTGCCTGCAATACAGGAGACCCAAGGGTCAAGAAGGGTCAATCCCTGGTTCAGGAAGATCCTCTGGAGAAGGGCATGGCAACCCACTCCAGTATTCTTGCCTGGAGAATTCCCTGAACAGAGGAACCTGGCCATCTATAGCCTATGGGGTTGCAAAAATTCAGACACAACCGAGCGACTAACACTCAGACTCTTACTAGAGTGCTGAATTTCTTTCAAATTCTATTCACTCAAGTCTGGAGAGGAGAAGGGGAGAAGGGCAATCCATGACTCACCTGGGGTTTGCCTGTTGAATGAGACATCAGCCATGCAGTGAGCTGTGGACCTCACTCCTCAGTGGCTTCTGCATCTGTTCGGTGAGTGTTGAGAGCCTGCGGGGTGTCAACCCTGAGCCAGGGCACTGAGAATCCACAGTGAACAGAACACACATCCAGCACTCCAGGGTGCATATTCAGCTGTGCCGGAGAGCTGCTCAAGGGCTTACAGCAAACAGCTGTAGGGGCAGTGCCAGTAGCATGCAAGAGCCCGCGCAGGCCACGAAGAAGTGACCATAGGC
>SJYW01007960.1:347198-381801 GCA_006410735.1 Raphicerus campestris | reverse complement strand
TCAGACATGACTGAAGCAACTTAGCAGCAGCAGCAGCAGCAGCAATATGGTGAAGAAGGAGGGATTATGTAGGGGAAAACAGTGAAGGAGAAAGAAACGATAACAAAGAAATTCTCAGTTGATTGTATTGCCTGAAAAAAGGTTCATAATGTTCATGGCAAAGTAAAATAATTTTTAAAGTAAATAACACTTGTACACTTATTGTTTAAAATTCACTGATGTTAATGACTATATTTAAATCTCATGAATGGTTGTATAATTTTATAAAAAATATTTTACTTATATTCACATCAGTGATATTCTTTAAGTTTATAGTATGGAATTGTTAATAGCTATCAATGCTATTATCATTTTGATACTATTTTAAAAGTTATGTTGTTGTTCAGTTGGTACGTTGTGTCTGACTCTGACACCTCTTGGACTGCAGCACACCAGGCTTCCCTGTCCTTCACTATCTCCCAGACTTTGCTCCCATTGAGTTGGTGATGCTATCTAATGACCTCATCCTCTCTCCCCCTCTTTTGCTTTTGCCTTCAGCCTTTCCTAGCATCAGGGTCATTTCTAATGAGTCAGGTCTTATTTTAAAGGTAATTGCTTTAATTTCATTTATTAATTGTTTGTGGATTTCATATAAAAATAAGATTCATGTATCAATGTTACTTTATATATAATAACCTACAATAATTTATTAGATTAAGCAATTTTTTGATATGTTAGAATCCTTTCCTGAAAATTATTTATGGCATCTGTGATGAAATACAGCTTTATCCTTCTTTTCCAATCTTAAGACCATATGCATTTTTTTGTCTTGTGCTCCCTTGAAGCAGTGTTGAGCAGAAGTGGTGAGAGCAGACACCATTAACTGGTTTGTAATCACAAGGGATAAATTGTTTAATATTTCAAATTTATGCATAACATTTGCTGTATGTTTCACACAGGTAACTCCTTGAGAGGAGATTACTTTTTCCTGTTTCTAGTTTTCCATGCATCTTTATTTATGTATTTGTGCTGAACTGTGGCAAAAACATTCTTGGTGTCTATTGAAAAGAGCATCTGAATCATCTTCTTTATTCTTTCTACATGGTGATTGTCTAATTTTTGGATATTAAAGCAAACTGCTATACTGCCTGCTCCCCAGTTATAGTATATATTGTTAGACTTGATTTGGTAATATTTGCTAAGAATTCATGATGGATATCAGTCTGTAATTTCTATTTCTTGTGACAACATTTTCAGGCCCAGTGACTCCTTGGGAAGTGTTCCTTCTTGTAGATTTTCTGAAACAAGTCTGTGCTCTGCGCTGAAGCCCATGTCTTTTGTAAGCTTGAGGCTCTCGTACAAGTCTTCAAAGGGCAAGTTTGAAAAGAAAGTTCAGAGGGCAAAGTTTAAAGGGCAAAGGGCTGTCCTCAGCTGAGTCCCTCTCCAGGAACTTTCTCAGCTTGAAGGAACCTTCATTTTCAATGTCTCAGGCATCTGGGAGTTAGACGAGTGAGTGATGCTGCAGATAAATACAGTGACAGGATGAAAGGGATTAATCTTTGTTTAAAGCCTGCAATTAAAGGCAGAAGTCTATCTTTCAGCATATTAGTGGTCCAGTATCTCCTCCAACCTTCCCTGGCACCTCACAAGTAAAGAACCCACCTGCCAATGCAGGAGACGTGAGTTTAATCCTGAGGTAGGAAGATCCCCTGGAGGAGGGCATGGCAACCCACTCCAGTTTTCTTGCCTGGAGAATCCCATGGACAGAGGAGCCTGGCGGGTCACAGTCCAAGGGGTCACTAAGAGTTGGACATGGCTGAGTGATCAACATTACTATTACCATCCTACTTATACATCATATAGTAATAAAACCGTTACTTACATTGTCATCTGTAGATACACTGACATCAAACGACGAGAGAGAAATTCCTTTGGGTGACAAAATAGTTGCCGTGATGGGACTCTTTAATAAAAACAAGAAATGTAATATGTTTAATTGTTTCCAGATGTACTAGAGAAACCGATGAAAAAATAAGAGCAGCCATCAGCAATTCCACATCCAGGTAAGAGACCAGCAACTTCTATGGTTTCACTAAAAAGAAAACCTTATCTTCTCTATCCTTGAGGCCATGATTTGCATAAACATGATGCAAAATTGAATCCTATTGGTGACTGAATTAAACAAAAACTCAATCCTTGACCTCACGGGATCTGTTGTGTTAGGACATAGGACTATTGATTTGGAAGGTGTGAGACCCTTAATACCAAGCAGGTAGGAGCTGGGTAGATTCTGTTGAATTGGGGAGCCTTTAGAGCCCCAGTGCTACCAGTTCCCCTTTATCAACAGAAGAGACCGCAGCCTTCTTTGGTTGAGGAAGCTGTCTAATCTTGCCACAAGTTGCAATCATTTCCCCTGCAGTAGGTGCTTCTTGCAAGGAAACCTGAGCTTCCTCTGGACCTGTTCTTATTCTCAGTGTATCCCAGAGGGTCAATGTGAGATTCTATAATGTGAGAGTCTAACCAAGTGTGAGAAACAACTGAAGGCCCATCTGCTGATTTATTGACAGAAAACTGGTTAAATCATTTGAAAGTAGATCCTAAGTGCATTGGATCAGTGTTACGGGAATGCAGTGGTTTATCAAGAAGAAATTATCTCTATACGAGTTTACTAAGCAGGGATTCTTGGTTCACTGTGTTTATTTACAAATCTGACTATGGTTATGATGGTTGATTGTTCCATGGAATGAAATGTGAATCTAAAAATGGTCTACATAAGTTAAAATGCAAGCCTTGGTTTATTATAAAGAAAAGTGTCCAAAGATTTATGAAGATTAAAATGTTAAGGTAGACATATCTTGTAAGACTTACGGATGCCCTAAATTTCTCCTTTACTATTGTTCAGGTGAAATTCCCTTCAGGAAAGCTGGAGAAATACATTCTTAACAAGGGGCCCAGGACCTTGAGAACCTCCAAGAGAGATGTGAAAGAATAATGACATCCAAGTAGGTTGCTGGAATTCTGTGAGAATGATAGAATCCTGGGGTTACAGTGACCAAGTGATGATATGTTATCACGCCTGGCAAGGTTGGCAGGGTTGCTCCAGTGGGAATCAGACTCAGAGCCTAAAGAAGTGGGTCCATTGGACTGGTTGGACCTCCCAAGTATCTCTGTCATGTGTCATCTCTGAACTGTTGCGATAACAGCAATCTGGTTATTTTTCATCCATTTTGTAGATTTCCAAATCATACATGCATGGCTTAGCTATCAGAATCAAGGGGACTCTGTGCAGATTTCTGCAGCTCTTTACAAATTCCAGCTGCTATGGCTCCTGAACTATGATCTCTGTCCCCGCAACTCAGGAAGAGGCTGTGCTCTGTTTCATGATAGCCCTCCTGGATCCATGATCTAGAGAGGCACTCCAGGCTAAAAGCCACAGCGATCAAAGAGATCACCACATTTCTTTTCCTACTTTCAGAGAGTATAGTGTTGTCCTCATAATGACTCAATGTCTTAAAGCTCTTGACTCATATCTGTCGAGTTTTCCAGCTGTTAATAGTGGGAAAAAATTCCTTCCCTAATGACATTTTCCTGACCATAAGCTGACCCTTGGTTCTAATACTTTTTCAAAATTCAACCTCTTTGCCAAGATTTATTGAGTCTTTCCCTATTAAGATCACATTTTATTTACTTATCTGAACACATTTTCTTTTGGTTCTTTGAATTTCTTTCAAATGTTGGTCTCCTTTGTCCCACATCCAGGCCATCTTGTGTTCACTTTTAATCAGCTGTTACTTTTACTGTCTATAGAGCATGTTTTCTGGTTTCATGATTTGTCTAGTGCTTTTATTATTTATTTGCTTTTATCAGAAAATGGTCCTTTGTGAATGATACATAATGGAGTGTTTGGATTCTGTTGTCTTTCTTAGAAGAGTGTTTTTTAAAGCACTCAGTAGGTTTTCAGACTATTAGGAAAGGAACTGTAACCACTCCTCATTCTTCTGTGTGTAATGCATTTTTAATGTATATGTGTGCTTGGTTGCTTCAGTCATGTCTGACTCTTTGTGACCCCATGGACTGTAGCCCATCAGGCTCCTGTGTCCATGGGGTTCTTCAAGGAACAATACTGGAGTAGCTTATCATTTCCTTCCCCATTTTACTGTGTATCCACACATCTTAAAATACCATATATTTTGTAACAATGTATGTGTTCTATGGCCTTTTTTGGTTCTTAGTTTGTTTTTAATATAGTAAATAATATTGTTTAACATTAATAATTATTGAAAGGCTTTGATCTTATATGCCTTATGTGATTAAAACATAGTTCAAATCTGTATTTACTATGCTTAACTTACCAAATAATATTTTAAAAGATAATAAAATTTCCCTAAATAGAGTACTACTATTATCTCAAAATATTGAGATGAGAAATAAGATGGTGCATGTATAAAATGTTGACCAAATTTGATTCTCTACCACTGAATCTTGAGACAATAGAAAATGAAGATAAACTGGGAAAATGGAGCTGTTTATCTGAATCCTGAACTTTGGTTCTAACCCTCACTGTCTCTTTTAATGGGCTTGTCTTCTCAGCTTAATTCCCATGGGTAGATTAAAAAACTTGAGAAGGTACTCAAAGAGAAACCCACTTTTCTGGGAAGGCAAACTTGGACTTCCCATAAACTATGCACTTCATGCTTTCTCTCTCTTGAATTTTACTTTTGTCTTCCAAGAAATTTAAAGTGGGAGGTAGCTATGAGCTGTTTAAAAATATTAGCCACATGGAAATCCTAAGTAGGAAGCTACATTTACCAAGAGAAAACTTTATTCCTTTTGCTTCTGAAAATGTTTCCCTGTTACACTGATGAAATTATGTGTATGCTGCTGCTAAGTTGCTTCAGTCGTGTCTGACTCTGTGCGACCCCATAGACGGCAGCCCACCAGGCTCCCCCTTCCCTGGGATTCTCCAGGCAAGAACACTGGAGTGGGCTGCCATTCCTCCTCCAATGCATGAAAGTGACAAGTGAAAGTGAAGTCGGTCAGTCATGGCTGACTCTTTGCGACCCCATGGACTGCTCCTCTGTCCATGGGATTTTCCAGGCAAGAGTACTGGAGTGGGGTGCCATTGCCTTCTCTGAATTATGTGTATAGGATAACTTAAATTTGCCTGTGGCCCATATGAAAGTTCTACATGAGGATCTTGACAGTCTTGAATTCGTGTACTTGTTTGAATGTGTAGGCTCTTCAGAGCAGGGAGAGCTTATTAAAGTAAATTACATGCTTGGACTCCGGAATTAAAACTACAGTTTTTAAACTGTGCCTCATATGTTCACATATCTCTTATTACTAATAATGATGTTTTTTTCACACTCAAGAATTTACACAGACTAAATGGAACTTATGGATCCATGCTGTGTAATAAAACAACATTTACTGTTCCACTCACATAAACAAAATCTGTATGTATCTTTTTGAATTTGAGCTTCTATTTCTCATTCATCATGGTATGCCACACAGCGGCTAAAGTCAGTTCTTTCAACAGTAGGGAATCAATGCATGTTTCTGATTTGAATAAAATATGCTATTACTACTAGAAAGCAGATTAGAACTTCATTGACTAAAGAGAGTAAATTTTCTATATAAAATGTCTACAAGTTTCCTCGAGAAAGAGTAAACTAAAATGACACAAAATAGGATATTAGAAATTGATAATTGAAATTGATAACCAAATGAAATAAATGATACTTTGTCTCTAGTCAATAGTCTCTCAAATTCTGTCTTAGGGACTTAAGATATTGCTTTTATATTTAAAAGAGGTAAATTTGACAGTGTTGTTTAGTTACTTCAGAGCTCGAGATCATTGAACTAAAATTATGTTTCACAGTCTGAGGCTAAAGATTTTTGAGAAGCTTCGGATACAGGTTCCATAACTATTGCATATGATTTGAGCAAGTAGAAATGGATACAAATGGAAGCAATTCATTTACAGTCCCTGTTGGACATTGAGTAACAATATACTCTGAATAATACAGGTACAAGCTTAATTTTTCTTTTTTCAAATGCTATACTTAGAGTTTCACCAATAGTGAAAGGAATCTTTTTCTTTTTTTTTCCTGAACCTGAAACTGTAGACTGTACTGTCCCACAGTTGTTTACACATGCCCTTTTTCTTGTGAAAATCAAACATATAGAATGTACTTTCTAGACTGCTTGTCCTGAAGCCATCCATTTGTACGAACTGATAATAGAACATTTTCTGTACTTCATACATCATATTCTTACATTCTTTTTTTCATAACCAATCCAAGTGTCTGTGACATTAAAACCTCTGCTGACTTTGAGACGAATCCAGCTCCTATTAGTGAATAAACCCTTTGATGCTCTTCTTTTGTGGTCTTTATTTCCAGACACTTCTCCTTTAAATAAGTCCTAAATCGATTCCAGAGAAGGCAATGGCAACACACTCCAGTACTCTTGCCTGAAAAATCCCATGGATGGAGGAGCCTGGTAGGCTGCAGTCCATGGGGTCGCGAAGTCGGACACGACTGAGCGACTTCACTTTCACTTGTCACTTTCATGCACTGGAAAAGGAAATGGCAACCCACTCCAGTGCTCTTGCCTGGAGAATCCCAGGGACGGGGAGCCTGGTGGGCTGCTGTCTATGGGGTCACAGAGAGTCGGACACGACTGAAACGATGTAGCAAATCGATTTCTACTAGCAGATTGTAGCAAATCAACTTTAGTGAACATGCTCTGAATCCTTACTTTCTTGATTTAAAATTTATCTTCAACAATTAGTCATTTTTACCTGGCAGCAAGTTATTTAAACTTTCTTAATCCAGACTCTTCCAATGGTAAAAAGTTACTTAGGTTATGTGTTTATCGAATAATCCATAAGATAAGGTTCTAAGGCTATTAGATTCATCTCTGGGACATGATGGCCACTCAAAACTCAAAAACTGTTAGCAATCATAATCTTTAACAAAGACACATACAGTGAGTTATGTTGTTGTTCAGTCGCCCAGTTGGGTCTGACTCTTTACAACCCAATGGACTGCAACAGCCAGGCCTCCCTGTCCCTCACCATCTCCTGAAGTTTGCCAAGTTTATGTCCATTGTATCGGTGATGCTATCCAGCCATCTCACCCTCTGATGCCCTCTTCTCCTTCTGCCCTCAATCTTTCAAATCATCAGGGACTTTTCCAGTGAGTCAGCTGTTTGCATCAGATGATCAAAATTGGCATCTGGCATCAGTCCTTCCAAAGAGTATTCAGCGTTGATTTCCCTTAAGATTGACTGGTTTGATCTCCTTGCTGTCCAAGGGACTCTCAGGAGTCTCCTCCTGCCGCAGTTCAAAGGATTCAATTCTTTGACACACTTTATGGTTCACCTCTCACAACTGTATCTGACCACTGGAAAGACCAGAGCCTTGTAGGTTCTTATCATCATATAAAGCAAGTGAATTTTCTAATGTTAAAAATGGCATCTATGAATTATCTAGATCTTTTTGAAAATTATTGAAACCCTTCATTAAAAAGCATTTACATTTTACATAGGAGTGGAAAGGCTCACAGACACAATTATGGAAATTTGACATTGGCAATGACAGCCATTGTTTTTTTCTTACTGTCTTATTAGTCCAAATGTACTTGGTGAGTGGATAAAGGATAGAGGTTGTAAACATGTTATGTGCTATTTTACATTTCCACCTCTCATAAGAGACATATTATATGAGAGGAAATATTCTCTAATGGCTAAATTTGCCCTCCAGCAACAAATAAGTCTACTTCATTATTTAAATGAAAGGTTTAAAAAAATTCTAATTTTTAGAAGCAGCATAATATTTGAATGAAATAAGAAATTTCTTCAAAGTATCTGGTGAAATTCAATGTTTGCAAATAAGACACCAGAAGTAACTGGTTTCCATGGATATTGCACATTCTTTAAAAATGGAACTTGCCAAATACATGCAAATTGTATCTATAGCTTGGACATAACTCATGTATCCAATTTCATAGGCAGGCTCTTCACTCAGATGTTCGGTAGACTTCACAAGGATTGTCTCATCTCGTTCAGTGATGGTTCTCTGTGTCCAGTGCTCAAAGCCCATATCAAGAGATCACAATGGATGCTTGTCATTTTCACATTCCATCACCAAGTCAGTCATGCCTGCAAATCCCCCTGTTTGCAGTGCTACAGAAAATGTCCCAAATCCCATGCATCTTTAATATGTTTGCTCTCCCCGCCCTGACTCTTCAGCCACTCCATGCTTCCCGGTCAAGCTTGGAATGACCATTTTCCTATTCAAGAGTGAAAGGAAAGCTCAGTCATCTCCTGTTGTTTTATTGGTCTGGGAGCGAGCGACAAGAATGAAGATAGAACAGAGACCTGGGGCAGTGCTCAGGGGGCCTCCGGCATCTGCACTGAGGTGCAGAGTCCACTCTGAGTCCAGCCTTTACCCCTAGTTGCAGACTACAAGACTTTCTTTGATCTCATCTTTCCCAAGACACTATACTGACCCAGCCCAGATCTCCTTGCTGTTACCCAGGCCATTGCCTCTTGGCTCGTCTTGAGAACAACCAGCGAGTGCACAGGCAGTGGCCATGGGTGACGCCGACCTGGTGTGCCAAGGCCCACACTCCCATGATCCCTGTCATACTCCCTTCCGGGTCTGGCCCTGGCGTTTGTAACAAGGAGATTATTCTTAAGAAAAACATGAAAGGTAATCATTAACACAGTTTCTTAATATATACTATCTTCCCAGGTGATATTTCTGTAGAATTTTTCTCAAGGCTGTGAAAGTACGTTAGTAGGACATCCCACTACAATGCAGACTCTTTGTGACGCCATGGACTGTAACCAGCCAGGCTCCTCTGTCCAAGGAATTCTCCAGGCAAGAATACTGAAGTCATTCCCTTCTCCAGGGATTTTGACGCTGAGTCTCCTGCATTGCAGGCAGATTCTTTCCTGTCTGAGCCATCAGGCTCTGCATTTATTATATCTGCTGGATTCTTTCTCCTATCAGATGTGTCCATGATGTCATGCCTCCTACTAGTCACTCTTTCTTCAGATTGCATCAATTCAGTGAGACCTTCCTGATCATCAATGAAAATCGCTACCCCCATGTGACATTCCCTCTCACCCTCCATAGTCTCCTCTTATCACTTAACATCTAGCTTCTTTGCAAATTATGTGTTTATTGCGTGTTTCTGTCATAATATTCATTCAAAGAGAATGAAAATTTTAGTGCATTTTATTAATAGCTATGTACACTGTACCTGGAAAGACAGAAGCTCAATAAATAGTTGTTAAATGAATAAATAGCAATCATTTGCCCACAAGAAGATACAGATGAATACAAAAGTTGCAGCAATTATTTCTTTTGGAGAGCCCATGAAGGAAAGGTGATTGTGATCTCAATGTTTTTGACTATGCTATATGAGTATTTCTTACATATGGAAGCATGTAAGAGTGCGATTAAAGGCTCTCTCTCTTTCTCTCTTTCTCATTTGGCCTGGCAACTTCTACAACATGGTCTCACCTAAATGACATGAGATGACTATGCAGGGCAGTAAAAATCATTTGTTTCGATGGAAAAGTTTCTTAACCATTCACTTTGTGTCACCGATATCTGAATTGCCTGTGGAGGTTTTGGGGCCATTTCTTTCTCACAAATCTTTTAAGGCAATCATATTTTTATAGGCTTTATAAATCAAAAAAGACAGCTCCAGGAGCATTCATTAATGCATGAGCTTACTCTGCCTCTGACTATTCCTTCTCTTGAACAGAAAATTAGAGCAAATTGTTTCCTTCCATCCTGTCTCCCGACTTCCTCTCTCTTTCCCCTTTCTCACCCCCTTTCCCTTTTTCTTTCTCCTCCTTTTCTTCACCCACCTCTTCTTTCTCTCTTCTGATCTAACGATAACTCCTTTGAAACATACTGCTTTTTCACAAAGTATAAAATAGGGAGAAAATAATTTAATGATGATTTCAATCTCCACACACTTTTATTGATCAGGCTATAGCAGGATTTTTTAAAATGTAATAGTTCAACTGAAGTGGAGATGATTTAGTGGTGACTAGATGGAGTTCTTGATCCGCAATAATCGAATCCTGAATCAGATATCAACAAGAGACCAGAATGATAGTTCAGCACCATGATTCAAGATGATATGTTGTTACACAAAAAGCTCAGCATGTAAAAACGAGATGCTATTCCTTTAAATAGGAGAACAAATAATGAGTCGTGACTGCAAGCACCCCGAGCACAGATCAGAAAATACCCAGTACCTAATCGCCCTGTATTATTGTCACAATTTGAATGTTTTGCTTAAATGATGAATATTTTAATATTAGCTATTATAAAGGGAATTTGTAACAGTTTATAATCCAGTATGTACTTATTACTTTGGGATATATTTCTGCATTTATATTGAATTATAAACCATAAATTTTCAAAACTTTATTATGAAACCTGAATTAGATAACAGGGAGAAAATGCCTAGATTCCAACTTTAGCTTAAAACATATTGTGCAAATGTTAATAAGTAATAAGGAACTCCCAATTACTAAAGCCAAAGCAAAATTAAATGAAAATTATTTGCAGGGGGGGATTAAGTTGTTTATCTATTTAAATGAAGGTATATGTTGCCTTTCTATTGGGCAAGCCACAAGAATCATAAACATTGTTGCTCAGTTGCTCAATTGTGTCCGATTCTTTGTCCATATATGGAAACAGTGGACACAAAGACATTGTCCATAAACAATGGACACACAAAAAGAAACATAAATAATTATATACAAGTATCACAAACAGTAAGCACTTCCCTTGTGGCTCAGCTGGTGAAGCGTCTGCCTGCAATGGCCCTGGGTTCCATCCCTGGGTGGGGAAGATTCCCTGGAGAAGGAAATGGCAACCCACTCCAGTACTCTTGCCTGGACAATTCCATGGGCTGAGGAGCCTGGTAGGCTACAGTCCATGGGGTCACAAAGAGTCGGACACAACTGAGTGACTTCAGTCACTCACTTAAGGGTGAAAATACTTTCCCATAATCCATTCATTAAAATATCTCTTTTATTTTAATGCTACTTAATCTTTTGGGTCTCCGTTGACTTGTTAGAAGTTAAGTAAAAAACTTTTCTATTCTTGCTGGGTAACAGAGTAACTTCTTTCAGGATAATGCCTCATAAAACCCAGATAATAAAATTATTAGAAACATTAGTAACAAAGTAAAACAATATAAACTGTGAATGGTTGGTTGCCATTCCCAAAAGAAAGCATAATATTGCACATGGACTTATATAAAACTTAAAATGTTTCCCTTGCTGAACTGAAATTGTGTATATGTATATGTACAGTTCATTTTTTCCTCTTGGGGATATAATTATAAAGCCAACCCTGAAAGCATTTTTATCTGGTGTTTCACCTGCCATACCACAGTCTTTAGCAGCAAGCCAAAAATAAATAACCTACACCTTGTGTAATAGCTGTCACTAGACAGCGAAACAAAGACACCATTCATCTTGCTCAGAGTCATTTTAGCCTTTAGCAGATGTGTTCTTTGAATGAATTTATTGGCCTTATGAATAAAGATTAGCACTCCTCTGTTCAAGTCTGTTGGGAAGAATGTTATTCTACTGTAAATGGACATAAAATTCAACCTAATGAAGGCTTTACAAAGGCAAAAAACACAGTTTTTGAACTAAACTCTCTGAATATAGTTTGGATATTGGTTCTCTCTTGTATATTTAATGAATACATTATATTCATGAGTATCTTCATCTGTAATAGTATGGATTAAGGTCTACACTTCAGTTATAATTTTAATCATATAATTAATAATGTGATTTATTTTAGTCATGATTGCAAAAGTATCTATACATCCTGATACTGTGTTTGTTTTTCAGTTATCATAGTTTGTAAACACTGATACACATTTACGTGTGTATGATTTACAAAAAGTTACAAACATCTCTTTTAAATCCCTGAATGAAGTTACATAATTAATTATACAGTTGTAATTGTGTTCAAATTGAAATTAACCATGCTCTATATTCATATGTGATGTACTGTGAAACAGAATAGTAATATCTAGTTTAGCTCTCTGGTTCTTTAAGATTAAATGGGATATCCAGTGTGTACACTGTGAAATACATAATCCTAAACACTTGACTATTTTGTCTCTGGTAATAAACCGAAGTTTCCTGTAAGCATGCCATTTTGATCAACAACATTTATTAAGTACATTGAGCTACCTTGCTGTTGTTCAGTTGGTCAGCTGTATCTGACTCTATGCGACCCCATGGACTGCAACATGCCAGGCTTTCCTGTCCTTCACGGAGCTTATTAAACTCATGTCCATTGAGTCAGTGATGCCACCCAACCATTTTGTCCTCTGTCGTCCCCTTCTCCTCCTGCCTTCAATCTTTCCCAGAATCAGGGTCTTTTTTAATGAGTCAGCTCTCTACATCACGTGTCCAAAATATCAGAGTTTCAGCTTCAACATTAGTCCCTTCAATTAATATTCAGAGCTGATTTCCTTTAGGATTGACTGGTTTGATTTTCTAGCACTCCAAGGGACTCTCAAGAATCTTCTCTAACACCGCATTTCAAAAGCATCAATTCTTCGGTACTCAGCTTTCTTCACAGTCCATTGCCCACATCCATAAATGACCACTGGAAAAACCATTGCCTTGACCAGATGGACTTTTGCTGGCAAAGTAATGTCTCTGCTTTTGAGTATGCTATCTAGGGTGGTCATAACTTCCCTTCCAAGAAGTAAGTGTCTTTTAATTTCATGGCTGCATCACCATCTACAGTGATTTTGGATCTCATAAAAATAAAGTCTGCCACTGTTTCCACTGTTTGCCCATTTCCCATGAAGTGATGGGACCAGATGCCATGATCCTAGTTTTGTGAATATTGAATTTTAAGCTAACTTTTTCACTCTTCTTTTTCACTTTCATCAAGAGGCTTTTTAGTTCCTCTTCACTTTCTACCATAACGATGGTGTCATCTGCATATCTGAGGTTGTTCATCTTCCTCCTGGCAATCACGATTTGAGCTTGTGCTCCATCCTGCCTGGCATTTCTCATGATGTACTCTGCATAGAAGTTAAATAACCATGGTGGCAATATACAGCCTTGATGTACTCCTTTCCCAATTTGGAACCAGTCCATTGTTCCATGTCTGGTTCTAACCATTGCTTCTTGACCTGCTTACAGATTTCTCAGGAGGCAGGTCAGGTGGTCTGGTATTCCCATCTCTAAGAATTTTCCATAGTTTGTTGTGACCCACACAATCAAAGGCTTTGGTGTCATCAATAAAGCAGAAGTAGGTGTATTTATGGAACTTTCCTGCTTTTTTGATAATCCAACAGATGTTGACAATTGGATCTCTGGTTCCTCTGCCTTTTCTAAATCCAGCTTGAACATCTGGAAGTTCACAGTTCACATATTGTTGAAGCCTAGCTTGGAGAATTTTGAGCATTACTTTACTAGCATGTGAGATGAGTGCAACTGTGTGGTAGTTTGAGCATTCTTTGGCATTGCCTTTCTTTGGGATTGGAATGAAAACTGACCTTTTCCAGTCCTGCGGCCACTGCTGTTTTCCAAATTTGCTGGCATATTGAGTGTAGCACTTTCACAGCATCATCTTTCAGGATTTGAAACAGCTCCACTGAAATTCCATCACCTCCACTAGCTTTGTTCATAGTGATGCTTTCTAAGGCCCACTTGACTTCACATTCCAGGATGTCTGGTTCTAGGTTAGTGATCACACCATTGTAGGTCATGGTTAGTGATCACACCATTTCTGGGTCATGAAGTTCTTTTTTCTTTAGTTCTTCTGTGAATTCTTGCTGCCTCTTCTTAATTATCTTCTGCTTATGTTAGTTCCATACCCTTTCTGTCTTTTATTGTGCCCATCTTTGCATGAAATATTCCCTTGGTATCTATAGTATCTCAGAAGTGATCTCCAGTATTTCCCGTTCTATTGTTTTCCTCTGTTTCTTTGCATTGTTCACCTAGGAAAGCTTTCTTATCTCTCCTTGTTATTGTTTGGATCTCTACATTCAGATGATTATCTTTCCTTTTCTCCTTTGCCCTTCACTTCCTTTCTTAACTATATGTAAATATTTGTACTGAGCTTCAAAGTTATATATTAGGTGTCATGGAGAAGACTTAGACAAGGGCATTCTTAAGCAGCTGAGGTCTATAATTTCCAAGAGTTGTAAGTGGGTTGACATAGAAATTATTGAAAGTTACTTGCAACTTTATTCTTTAAAGGTTAATTTCTTCTATTTTTGAATTTGCTTATAACTCAGGAAGCCAGGATACTTTGTAATTTCTGCTTTTTTAATGCTTTTATAAAGACATATGATAATGTGCCAAAGACATAATACTCAGATAGAGTATATCTGTAACATTTTATATTGTATCCTTAACACAATAATTGCATTTGTTTTTAAAAACAAAGGAAGCAGTTAAACAAGTAAAAATATTTAGTACATATTACCACAATTATAGGTCTTCCCAGGTAGCTCAGTGGTAAACAATCCACCTTCAGTGCAAGAGATGTGCATTTAATGCCCAGGTCAAGAAGATTCCCTGGAGAAGAAAATGGCAACTCTCTCCATTATTCTACCAGGAAATCCCATAGACAGAAGAGCCTGGAGGGTTACAGCCCATGTGGTCGCAAAAGAGATGGACACAACAGAGTGACAAAACAACCACAGTTATGTAACAAGCACATGTACAAGTGCACAGTCTGTTTAATTTTAGTATTAAAATATCAAATAATAAATTCTAATTTATATTGTGAGATATAAATATATATCTCTAATAAATATATATACACACACATGTGTGTGTGTGTATATATATATATATATATATATATGTTCAGTTCAGTCGCTCAGTCGTGTCCGACTCTTTGTGACTCCACGGACTGCAGCACACCAGGCTTCCCTGTCCATCACCAACTGCTGGAGCTTGCTCAAAGTCATGTCCATTGAGTCAGTGATGCCATCCAACCATCTCATCCTCTGTCATCCCCTTCTTCTGCCTTCAATCTTTCCCAGCATCAGGGTCTTCTCCAGTAAATCAGTTCTTCTCATCAAGTGGCCTAAAGATTGGAGCTTCAGCTTCAGCATCAGTCCTTCCAATAAATATTTAGGACTGATTTCCTTTAGGATTGACTGGCTTGTTCTCCTAGCTGTGCAAGGGAATTTTAAGAGTCTTCTCCAACACCACAGTTCAAAAGCATCAACTCTTCGGTGATCAACCTTCTTTGTGGTCCAACACTCATACACATATGTGACTACTGGAAAAACCATACCTTTGAGTATTATTTTTACACACACACACACACACACACACACACACACATGTTCTGTGAATAGGATTTTGGACCAACTCTTTTTGAGTTTAAGGACTAGAAATAATTGAAAGAAAATATTCTCCAGACTTCTGTGATCATGAAGATTAAAGAAACTGGCAAAAATAGAAAAGCATTTGATGTTCCAATATCTACTTCCTTCTTTTATGATGGGTCAGTGGGTTTTGACTGCTCCTTGAAGAGCTGTGTAGGTGAAAGGAGTTATAGCACCTGTTAATCGAATGTTTTTGCCCAAGACAGTGAACTGAACTAAAAAGACACCCAGCTTCTGACCTGGTTAAGACCACAAGATGTCTTAATCAGAGGACCTGGGAACCAGGGCCTTGATGACCAGACACTGATTTCACAGATGCCCTGGAGAAGGAAATGGCAATCCACTCCAGTATTCTTGCCTGGAGAATCCCATAGACAGAGAAGCCTAGTAGGTTACAGTCCACGGGGTCGCAAAGAGTTGGACACGACTGAGCAACTTCACCTTCACCTTCACCTTCTCTCTGGCAGAGAAATGAGTCGGAGTGAGATGCCAGAACACTCTTGCAAATATGGTTCTTGTTTTTAGCTCTACAGTTGCACCCCAGAAGTTAACAGATAATAGGAAAAAATATCCTAACTCTGTGTTCAGATATTTTAGAAGGCATTGCAGGGAGAGAGTTGTCTTGACTTTCTGAAAGATGTATGACTTGGCCAGAAAAATAATGCAACTATTTTTCAACTTGTAACAATGTAACCTAATTAAACATTACTTGGTATGTAGCTGGCTGCATTTGGACTTTTGCATTTAATTTCTGACATTTCAAGAAAGAGCACAGAGTTTTTTTTGATTAGGAAGATGCCTAAAAGTTTGTAAACAATTGAAGGTCTTTACAAGGACTTTGTGAATCACTTCAATTATCTATAATTTTTTATCTGTTGCTGATTATATCTGAGGCTAATTTGCATTTATCTACATTTGTCAACATTAAATTTCATTTGCCACATGTCAGCCTATTTAAGGAGCAAATTTGAAGCATATTAGAATGTTAGTAGATGTAAATTGGAACACCACTATTTAATAACTCCTTCCTCCTAGTCTCTAAATTGAAAAAATTTCAACATATTTAAAAGAGGCTAAATATCTAACTTCCCTAATTATGATAAAAAACTGAAGGAAAAAGAATATACTTGACTGAGAAATATTACAAATTTATGCTTTTTTAAAGGCAACAACACTAGTTTGTTTTTTTTTTTCAGTTTAACAGCATTATTTTCAAAATATGACATCTGAGAAGAAACTCCAAGGAGTTAATCTTTACTAATGATATTAAAGAACTGGTAAAGTAAATATGGACAAATTTTAAAAAGTAAGCCTCTAAATAAATAGAATGTATTATCAATAATATCAGTAAATCATTACATTTATTTAAAATGTATTTATAATAAAGAGAAAGTAACATAATTTGCTATTAAAGAAAATATAAGCTATAATCATTGAGCAAATAGGTAAAACATAATTTTAGTATATAAATCAGGAAGTTTTGATTATATGCAGCTAAAATCTAAAAGGAATTAAATTTATGCAACTGTTTCAGTATATGTACATTTTGAGGAGGAAGCCGTAGGGTTTTCAAATAACTGGAAAACATGCTAGTAACTTACGTTTGCATGAATATCTTAACTGAGGTTTCAGACTATTTTAAAAGTTAAAATACTGATAAAATTTTTTGTCATTGTATTGCGATAGGAAAATACTGTATTGATAGAATGTCCTTGGGATGAGTCCAAGCTAATGCACATAAAAGACTAAGAGGGCCCAGAAAAGTATGTCATCAATTTGGAAGAATTTCCAAATGACCATAGTTATATTCCAATAAATATTAAATTCTGATGAGAAGTGAGTGGAAAGGAATGATAAAAAGGCATGCATTCCCCCAAAGAATTTAGAGCTGTTGGGACGGGAACATGTATTTCTACGCTCATATTCATATCAGCATTATTCACAGTAGCCAGAAGGGACAAGTAACTCAAGTGTTCTTCACCAGATAAATGGATAAACAAATGTGGGACACATGTACATGGAATATTGTCCAGTCTTGAAAAGAAGATAATACTGACCTACATTACAGCATGGATGAGACTTGAGGACATTATGCTACTTGAAACAAGCCATTACAAGCAGCAAATACTGTAGAGTGCCATGCNCACATGTACATGGAATATTGTCCAGTCTTGAAAAGAAGATAATACTGACCTACATTACAGCATGGATGAGACTTGAGGACATTATGCTACTTGAAACAAGCCATTACAAGCAGCAAATACTGTAGAGTGCCATGCACACGAAATGCCACCTATAATCAGTCCATAGAGGTAAAAAGTAGGTGGGGCATGCCAGGGACTGTGGGGGGACAGGAATGATGAATTATTATTAAGTGGGTCCAGAGTTATAATTTTGCAAGATGAAACATATTCTGGATCCAGATGGTGGTAACGATTGCACAGCAATGTGAATGGACTTAATACCAGACCTGTACTCTTAAAAATGTTTAGATTACATTTCACATTATGCATGTTTTATCACATCATAAAAATATATAACCTGTATACATTTATGTAGCTTTACCATTTCATGTCATGTTAGCTCAATGTTTGACTCTTATTATATGGAACATGAGCTTCATATTTTGTCGTTGTGGGTGTGGTTTAGTCTTTAAGTCATGTCCGATTGCTGCGACCTCATGGACTGCAGCCCACAGGTTCCTCTGACCTTGGGATTTTCAAGGCAAGACTGCTGGAGTGGGTTGCCACTTCCTTCTCCAGGGGATCTTCCAGAGCCAGGGATCGAACCTTGGTTTCCTGTGCTGCAGGTAGTCTCCTGCATTGCAGGTGGATCCTTTACTGACTGAGCCACCTAGGAATTACTCATATTATACAATTGCAGTTTAATCTAATAAAGCACAAAGAACAACATACACAAAGTAAAATTATCAAAGTTTAATTTAATTGATTGTGAGTGGAAAGAGAAACCATAATATAACAATTGTTAGAGGGAGGCATGATAATTGGTTGCCTTGAATTACTTTTTCATCCTTATTATTATTTAAATACTTATTAATGAACAGTTTTTAAATGAGTTGTTAAATTTGGAGAATACTATTGCAGCATGTCCATTTTGAAATTCCTTACGTTTCCTGAAATTCTGAGACATTTTTCTTTTTAGTTTTTAAGAGATGTAAATTTTAAAAAGATAATATTTGTAAAATGTCATTAATATTATAATCTTAGTGTTTTTAAGGATTTTATAGTTTTTATATATTTATGTGTTCCTAATACACGTATTGGGCTTCCCAGGTAGCTCAGTGGTAATGAATTTGCCTGCCAATGCAGGAGACTCAAGTTTGATCCCTGGGTGGAGGAAGATCCCATGGAGGAGGGCATGGCTACTGCTTCCAGTATTTTTGCCTGGGAAAAGCCATGAACAGAGGATCTTGGAGGGCTATAGTCCAGGGGGTTGCAAAGAATCAGACATGACTGAGCACGCATGCATGTAAACACAAACACTATATAAAATAATAATTTCAGAGTAAAAATAAACCTATGCAATTAATTTTAAAGTTTAAAATTTCTTTTTTGTTCTTTTTGTACTTAGAATTCCCCCATGGAAAATGCTACATTGTAAAGTGATTTGAACAAATTACTTTGTATGTGTCTTATGCACCAGTTTAATAAATGGATAGATTAATTTCTTTCAGTTTGTTTTTTAACTATATGATATTGATTTCTTATTCAAGTTTGTAACAATGAATGGCACAAAACCTTGTATTAAAGAAGTAAAATCATACTAAATGGAAAACATTTGATAGATTTACTCTATTAAAATCTATTTAGGAAAATATATTTTATAAGATATCAGCAACACTAAATGGAAAATAATGTTCCCATTTGTTTTACGACCATTAGTTAATCCAAAGACATAAAAATGTGTACAAAGGAGGAAAAAGAAAAAATAATTGGTCATTTAAGTTACTAGGTGATTAATATCCACTTGATAGATGGGATATATCCAAATAAGCTGTTGGCCAATGTTTCCCTTTGGGTGATATTTGTTAAGTGATATTTCAAATTGCAAAGTAACATTCAGCATTCAGTCATGGATTCTATTGAAATGTACCCATAATACTTTGCACCTTCAAGGCAAAAACTTTTCATTTTGGAACTTAAATGGTGCAATAATGTCTAACTTTCAGGAGTAAAGGAATCAATCAATATGTTGGTTACACAGCAGAGGCACCCTAGAATTTATCTGACAAGCAAGGAGATCCCAGACATTTTTCCTGCTATTCCTCCACAGCTCTATTCAGACTTTTCAATGGAAAATCTGGCAAATACAGCAAAAGGAGGAAGAGAAAGAGTAAGAAAAAATACAAGTCAAAAGTTAAAAAATAAAAGTAACAATGATGGTGAACTCTCTGACCTTAAATAGAAAGGAAAAAATGTACAAAGTATGGGAATGAACAAAGCCTTGCTGGAATAAAGGAAATTTTTGGTTCACTGCCTGTGCAGTTTGCTTAACATACCAAATTTAACTGGGAATACTTTTGAGTGAGTTCTTTATTTCACTATAACTTTAAGTCCATAATCAACGTCACCAAATATCTTACAGAGTTTACAAATCAATTAGATATACCCAAAGATTTTACTTGGGTATGTGATTATCTTGACCATTTTGAGAATAAAATAAATCATAAGCTCCAATGAATTAATAAGATTGGAACTTTCATGACAGCTCACAAAAGAATGCAATAAAAAATTGCTCTCTCAAATTAATCTTTTTTTTAATTTTATTTTTACTTTATTCTACTTTACAATACTGTATTGGTTTTGCCATACATTGACATGAATCAGCCACAGGTGTACACGATCTCCCAATGCCGAAGCCCCCTCCCACCTCCCACCCCACACCATCTCCCCGGATCATCCCGTACACCAGCCCCAAGCATCCTGTATCCTGTATTGAACATAGACTGGCGCTTCATTTCTTATATGATAGTATACATGTTTCAGTGCCATTCTCCCAAATCATCCCACCCTCTCCCTCTCCCTCAGAGGCCAAAAGTCCGTTCTATACCTCTGTGTCTCTTTTGTTGTCTCACATACAGGGTCATCATTACTATCTTTCTAAATTCCATATATATGTGTCAGTATACTGTATTGGTGTTTTTCTTTCTGGCTTACTTCACTCTGTATAATCGGCTCCAGTTTCATCCATCTCATTAGAACTGAGTCAAATTTATTCTTTTTAAGGGCTGAGTAATACTCCATTGTGTATATGTACCACTGCTTTCTTATCCATTCATCTACTGATGGACATCTAGGTTGTTTCCATGTCCTGGCTATTATAAACAATGCAGCAATGAACATTGGGGTACATGTGTCTCTTTCAATACTGGTTTCCTCAGTGTGTATGGCCAGCAGTGGGATTGCTGGGTCATAAGGCAGTTCTATTTGCAATTTTTTAAGGAATCTCCACACTGTTTTCCATAGTGGCTGTGCTAGTTTGCATTCCCACCAACAGTTTAAGAGAGTTCCCTTTTCTCCACATCCTCTCTAGCATTTATTGCTTGTAGACTTTTGGATCGCAGCCATTCTGACTGGTGTGAAATGGTACCTCATTGTGGTCTTGATTTGCATTTATCTGATACTGAGTGATGTTGAGCATCTTTTCATGTGTTTGTTAGCCATCTGTATGTCCCCTTTGGAGAAATGCCTATTTAGTTCTTTGGCCCATGTTTTGATTGGATCGTTTATTTTTCTGGAGTTGAGCTGCATAAGTTGCTTGTATATTTTTGAGATTAGTTGTCAGTTTGCTATTGTTTTTCTCTTCATTTGCTATTGTTTTCTCCCATTTCAAATTAATTAATCTTTATATAGCCAATTCTACTTACTATTATATTCTTTATTTTAAAAGCATTTACTTTATCTTCTAAATTTAGTGAAAAAGCATTTACTTTATCTTCTAAATTTAGTGAAAAAATATAGTGAGTATTTAAATTTAAAGGTCTAATATTAGCACTGTATAAATATACCTGTATACAGTCTTATTATAGTAATTGTTTATTTGGTTAAGAAATATCTTCAATTTGTTGTAAAGACTAAAGATGATAATTTTTTTCAATTGAAATATTATATACATATATAAAAGGTACAAATCTTAGGTCTAAAGTTTTAGTTAAATTGTACTTATCTCCTCTGTCCATGGAATTCTCCAGTCAAGAATACTGGTGTGGGTAGCCATTCCCTTCTCCAGGGGATCTTCCCAACTCAGAGATCAGACCTGGATATATATTATTTTGTGTGTTGTGTGCTTGGTCTCTCAGTCATGTCTGACTCTTTGCAACCCCATGGACTGTAGCCCACCAGGGTCCTCTATCCATGGGAATTCTCTCGGCTAGAATACTGGAACGGGTTGCCATGCCCTTATCCAGGGGTTGTTCCTAACCCAGGGATCGAACTCAGGTCTCCCACATTGTAGGTGGGTTCTTTACCATCTAAGCCACCAGGAAAGCCCTCATAATGAGTTAGTTTTGCCTTTTTTATTCTTTGACTTCATATAAATGAAACCTTGCTCAATATTATTTCTGTAAAATATATTCATATTGTTATGTGAGTAAATATTTCTTAAGTGCTATTAATAATAAGACAAACTTTCTTCTGGTCTTTATATGAAGAGCTTTATTTAAATTATGAGGTGTAATTTATATACACTTCATCATACAGTTGGGTAAGTATTGACATATGAGTATACTCATCAAAGTCACCAAAATGAGATAATAATATATTGATCATCTCCCAAAGTTTGATCAGTATTGCAACTGATGCTCCTGAATTATGAGAGTTCTGGGTTTTGGAAATGTCCATGCTGTGTTTGGGGATCATATACTCCTTCAGGTCCTATGTAGTCTTTGGGTGTTTCAAGTGATGCTTTGCCCAGTTCAAGTAGTTTCCTTCTGCAAGTGTGCTGATGAATTCTCAACTGAGTACCCTGAGGAGACACTGTAGACCCTGCAATCTCTGGCCCCCTTGGCCCCCTGGGTTCTCCAGCATCATATCCTGAAGTCAGGGATACCACAGCACTCTGCCTGGTTTCCACAGCCCCTGCCACACACACAGCCGGGAAAATTTCCCAGCATAATCCACATAATCATAGAGCTCACCTCTTCTATTTCCCATTTCTTGGAGACCATTTTTCTTTCTCAATTGATATTTCCTCTTTAGTTACTGATTCCTAAGTACCTCTTTCTTTTCCCAAATTCCCTTTTACAAAGTAACATAACACATGCAAACATGAACAGGAATGGACCCATTCCATTGGCAGCTGAAATTATCAGCTGAAAAATGTCACACATCTTTTGTAGGGGGCTACTGAAAACCCCATAAACAACATTCTTTATATGCTAGCTCGTATTCCTGAACCCACCATAACCACAGGGAAACTTCATTACATCCCTCAACCCTTCAAAGTAAAATGACATTTGCCTTTCTGTTAGAGCGCTCAGCTAGAATTTTTTTTTTTTTCAAATTCCTTCTTCCTGTACCTGGGTTGCTCACTAGTTGAGGTGTAAAATCCATCATATGTATATTTTCCCTCTTTGTTCTTCTTCCACTGCAGGATTCCAAGCACTTACCAAGTATCATGGGACCAGGGAAAGATGGGGTGCATGGTGGGCTCAAGCTTTCAGAATAACTCCATCAAGCCATGTTTTTATCACGGCTTTTGCTTCCAAGGCCTAGAAAGACATGTCTTTGCTGGGGTCTACAGATGACTGAGCCCAAAGGAAAATTAAAATTAATTAAAAAGCACACCAACAGGGCTTGACATCAAAGTAACAGCTTATTGTTAACAAAGACAAATGCAACAGTTGCATGAATTGAAATTATTTACAAGAAACAATTCATTCACTTCTTTTGGTAAGCTAGTAGGGCAAAAGTCAAAATCAAACATTATTTACTGATTTACTCTGAGATATTGCTAACTAGAATAATGAGAAATGCCAATTTCTCTTATGATCTGTAATGATCTGCATATTTGCTACTCTTAGACTGACCTGACTCTACACTGCAAAGGTATGAGATGAGAAGAAAAGAAAGTGAGTATTTATTGGCAGGCTAAAAATATTCAAAGTGCATTATTGACTTCAGATACATACATACTTAACTTTAATACTTTCACTGTAAGGGAAGTTTCAAGTTGGAATCTGAAAATCTCAGGCTCTGAAAGGCTAATACCTGTACTGCTGTGCCACATATTTGAGTTCCCAGATGGCGCAGTCGTGAAGAATCTGCTTGACAAAGCAGGAGACACAAGAGACTCAAGTTTAATCTCAGGTTGGGAAGATCCCCTGGAGTAGGAAATGCCACCCCACTCCAGTATTTTTGCCAGGAAAACTCCATGGGCAGAGGGCCCTGGAGGGCTACAGTCAATAGGGTAGCACAGAATCGGACACAGCTGAAATGACTTAGCATGCATGCATTCTTGCCATATTACTTTGCCAACAAAGGTCCATCTAGTCAAAGCTATGATTTTTCCAGTAGTCATGTATGGATGTGAGAGTTGGACTATAAAGAAAGCTGAGTGCTGAAGATTTGATACTTTTGAACTGTGGTGCTGGAGAAGACTCTTGAGGGTCCCTTGGACTGCAAGGAGATTAAACCAGTCCATTCTAAAGGAGATCAGTCCTGAATATTCATTGGAAGGACTGATGCTGAAGCTGAAGCTCCTATGCTTTGGCCACCTGATGTGAAGAACTGACTCATTAGAAGAAACCCTGATTCTGGGAAAGATTGAGGGCAAGAAGAAGAGGAGGACAGATGATGAGACGGTTGGATGGCATTACCAACTCAATGGACAGGAGTTTGAGCAAGCTCTGGTAGATGGTGAAGGACAGGGAAGCTTGGCATGCTGTAGTCCATGGGGTCGCAAAGAGTTGGACACAACTGAGTGACAACAACAAGAATGCATGCCCCTGCTATAGAAAGAAAGTGAAAATCACTCAGTTGTGTCCGACTGTTTGCGACCGCATGGACTATATAGTCCATGGAATTCTCCAGGCCAGAATACTAGAGTGGGTAGCCTTTCCCTTCTCCAGGGGATCTTCCCAACCCAGGGATCTAACCCAGGTCTCCCATATTGCAAGCAGATTCTTTACCAGCTGACCTACAAGGGAAGCCCAAGAATACTGAAGTGGTAGCCTATCCCTTCCTTACTCAAGAATCAAAGTGGGTCTCCTGTATTGCAGGTGGATTCTTTGCCAACTGAGCTATGTGATTCTTGCTATAGAAGCTCAGATTTAAAAAAAAAAAAAACTTAATTGGTGGGTTTTCATTTATTTCGACACCACACTCAAGAAGAGGAATGTGTAAAAAGGCCTTGATACAAGGATGCTGGAATAATGGTGGACATCTTAGACTTCTGAGTACCACACTGCTTAACAGACACTGTAAGTACCTTCTCCATAGTGGATTTTTTATTTTTCATTTTCCTTAACTTGATGCTGGTCAGTAGTGTTTCTGAATGATGCATTCTGCCTGTAGAATTAACTGCAGAAGATGTCAGTGATGTGTTGATCGTGCCACCCAAGGTGTGTGTAAGTGCTCTTCTTGATCTAAGATGAGGTGTGTGTGTGTGTGCTCAGTTGTGTCCCACTCTTTTTGACCTTCTGGACTGTTGCCTGTCAGGCTCCTCTGTCTCTGAAAATTTCCAGGCAAGAATACTGGAGCTATACTATTATATCTCTAAGCTCAGTATCCATCATATTTTACCCTGGGTCTCTTACCACATTGATTACCATACTTTTGTGCCTAGCAAGTATTCTTTCCTCTCCATCTATTGTTTAACCAAATATCTATGCCAAATGTTTAACCAAATATCTATGGCCTAATTGGGGATTTGGTCACCTGGTCTTAATTTTTCACTACATACTGAACTTAGACTAAGAGTTAGAAAATACATCTGTGAACTATAAGTTTATATATATACTTTGAATAACCACACAATGATTATTTATGTATAATATAGCCTTCACTCCTTAGAAGAAAAGCTATGACAAACATAGACACATATTAAAAGGCAGAGACATCACTTTGCTGACAAAAGTCTGTACGGTCAAAGCTATCGCTTTTCAAGTAGTCATGTACAGATGTGAGAGTTGGATCATAAAGAAGGCTGAATGTCAAAGATTTGATGCTTTTTAACTGTGACGCTGAAAAAGACTCTTGAGAGCCCCTTGGACTGCAAGGAGATCAAAGAAGTCAATCCCAAAGGAAATCAACTCTGAATAGTCCTGGAAGGACTGATGCTGAGGTTGAAGCTCCAATACTTTGACTACCTCACGTGAAGAGCTGACTCTTTGGGAAAGACCCTGAAGCTGGGAAAGATTAAAGGCAGGAAGAGAAGGGTGCAACAGAGAATAAGGTGGTTGATGGCATTGTCTACTGAAAGGACATGAGCTTGAGCAAACTCTGGGAGACAGTGAGGGACAGGGAAGGTTGGTGTGCTGCAGTCCACGGGGCTGCAAAGAGTCGAACATGATTTAGCAACTGAACAACAATACAGCCTTCAAAGCAGAAAACTGAAGAGGAGTCTGAACCATTAATTTATTTGGTCCTTTCTAGGTCTCATCTACATCAAAAGCATCATTATTCACAGAAGTACGCATTCTCTGTGACTCTTTATCTTGATAGCAGTGAGTTAATGTTTATATAGCAAATCGCTGAACAGTGGCTCTTTGACTGTGAGTCATCATGGTTTTTGAATGTACATGATTTAGCTGCAGTACAAGTGCTCTGCCAGAGGGATGACCGTCATTGGGTCAATTTTACTTTCCAGGAGAGTTTGAAGGAAAAGTAAAAAGAATGAGAATATGTGCGTAGAAGGATAGATAAAAATCCAATTTTCACAAAGATAAAAGTTCTTAGGAAGCATATGTGACATAGAGAGAAGGTTGAGAAAGGCAGCAACTTTTGTCACATGAAACAGAGCACTGAGTGAAAAATATGATGACACAAAAACTTAATATCAAATCAACTGAATTATCTTTGACATTTTAGGTTGAATAATGAAAATTAGCACTAGTGATGCTTTTGTATGTCACTGCTGAAATATGTTGGGCTTCCCTGGTGGTGCAGAGGTTATATCAGCTACTTTACTGGATTTTTTCGATCTTTATATGGTGAAACTATTGATGTGATCTATATATTTCTGTATTATGAGGTGTTTTCCCCTGATGAAGATATTTTCAAATGAATAAGAGTAGGAAGCCAACGTTTCAAGAAAAAGTATTTCCATTTTTAATGTTATACATAAATTCTACCACTGTATCATTTTTAATTAATGAAATAAATCTCAATGCATGGAAGAAACAAAATTTAGCCTTGTTGATGACTGTAAATAAGCTGACAATTATTAACTGGGATAATATAATTCTCTATAATGAAAATCTTTTTGTAATTTTTACACATAGGTGTTTACTTTTTATAAATTAGATTTATGGCTTAAAAGATATACTAAATATTGAGTTTTGAGAGGTACTGTTGGGTTAATAATAGTTCTTTACTCCAAATACTTAAGCAAATTATATTCCCACCATGTTTCTGTTCATCTACTTTTCATTTATTAATGGATGTTGTAATTTTTCCATTTTTACTTTTTACCTTTTTGTACAAAAATTATTTATTAAATGTTACATTTACTTAATATTTTCATTATAAATCAGGCTTGTTTGTTTGTTTGTTTGTTTTTGTCTTGTCATTTACACTTGCATTTCTTGTTTGTGAATGACCATGCCATCTAGTAATTTTCCTGTGAAGACTTATCTTTTCTGATTAGGTTTTAAGAGATTTTAAAAATGTTTCAAGGATACATTATGCCCATCTATCATCTTCCTTTTACTATTTCCAAAGAGTTTTATTTCTTAATATTTCAATGTGGATGTTATAAAGCAACNCTAGTAATTTTCCTGTGAAGACTTATCTTTTCTGATTAGGTTTTAAGAGATTTTAAAAATGTTTCAAGGATACATTATGCCCATCTATCATCTTCCTTTTACTATTTCCAAAGAGTTTTATTTCTTAATATTTCAATGTGGATGTTATAAAGCAACAGATATATGTACATTTAAACTGTATATGCAGTGAAATCTGTCAATCATTGCATACTGTATGGGGTTCTTGATAGTGTTGTTATGATTTGTTTTGTTTTGTATTTGATGCTATGTTTGTAAAGTCCAAATATATGGAGAATGTATTATTATTCCTCCTACCTTTGACCTATATGTCCATATGCCAAGATTATATCTGTTTATAAAATATTCACCTGCATAATGACAGTAGCATAAGCTTTTTACCACCTTGTTGTTTAGATCACAAATTAACTGCATTTATCCCCTATTTCCATGAATTTCTGACAATTATAAAGGCACTGATTGACCCCTCCTGGGATGTATGCACGTTTATGACCAATTACAATTGCTTAAGGGATTGATTTCAGTGAGTCAAAAACAGAGATTTTAACCATCCCTATATCAAGGAGAGCAGGTCTCTGGTTGGCAATTTCAGCCAGAGAATCAACAAAGAGCTGGGCCCGAATGAACAATAACAAATGAAACAAGCAAAGAAGCAAAATGATTGCTGGGCCAAATAAAAATACAGAGTGTGAGCTATACCTATCCACTTTTCCATTCCTCCTGCCACTACCATAATGTAGTCTTTTATCATTTTTTTTACTTGAATTGCTTTGGCAGCAGGCTAACTGACCTTATTGCCTCCCATCCTTTCTTTCTAATTTATTTAACACCCTAGTGCCAGCATGATGTTTCTAAGAGCACAGATCTAATAATGTTTTGTGTACTCAGTCACTAAGTTGTGTTCAACTTTTTGTTACCTCATGGGCTACAGCCCACCAGGCTCCTCTGTCCATGGGATTTTCCAGGCAAGTATACTAGAGTGGGTTGTCATTTCCTTCTCCATTAATGTTGCTTACATGGTCAAAAATATGATTTAATGCTCCACCATTATTTTCAGATGGACAGACTTTATTTTCTTGGGCTCCAAAATCACTGCAGATGGTGACTGCAGCCTTGAAATTAAAAGACACTTGCTCCTTGGAAGAAAAGCTATGACCAACCTAGACAGCATATTAAAAAGCAGAGACATTACTTTACCAACAAAGGTACATCTAGTCAAAGCTATGGTTTTTACAGTAGTCATGTATGGATATAAGAGTTGGACTATAAAGAAAGTTGAGCACCGAAGAATTGCTGCTTTTAAACTGTGGTGTTGGAGAAGACTCTTGAGAGTCCTTTGGGATGCAGTATCAAATGAGTCAATCCTAAAGGAAATCAGTCCTGAATATTCATTGGAAAGACTGATGCTGAACCTGAAACTCCAATACTTTGGCCACCTGGTGAGAAGAACTGCCTCATTTAAAGACTGAAGGTAGGAGGAGAAGGGGGTGACAGAGAATGAGATAGTTGGATGACATCACTGACTCAATGGACATGAGTTTGAGCAAGTTCCGGAAGTTGATGACGGACAGGGAAGTCTTCCCTGGTGGCTCAGATGGTAACGCGTCTGCCTACAATGGGGGGAGACCCCGGTTCGATCCCTGGGTCCGGGAAGATCCCCTGGCGAAGGAAATGGCAACCCACTCCAGTATTCTTGCCTGGAAAATCCCATGGACAGAGGAACCTGGTTGGCTACTGTTCATGGGGTCGCAAAGAGTCTGACACGACTGAGTGGCTTCACTACTACCAGGGAAGGCTTGCATGCTGCAGTCCATGGGGTCTCAGAGTGGGACACAAGTGAGCGACTGAGCTGAACTGATTGTTTTTAGGATAACATGTTAGTTATTTGTTTAAGCCAGTTATGAGCTCCATTGAATGCATTTTTTACCTCTCTTATACCACATCTCAGAATCTTAAGTATATCACAATTGCTGNGGGGTCGCAAAGAGTCTGACACGACTGAGTGGCTTCACTACTACTAGGGAAGGCTTGCATGCTGCAGTCCATGGGGTCTCAAAGAGTCGGACACAAGTGAGCGACTGAGCTGAACTGATTGTTTTTAGAATAACATGTTAGTTATTTGTTTAAGTTGGAGTTAAAGGCCAGTTATGAGCTCCATTGAATGCATTTTTTACCTCTCTTATACCACATCTCAGAATCTTAAGTATATCACAATTGCTGGATTTATTTTTTCAGGCCTAAATGTTTCTCTTTTATTGGGATATGAACATAATTCTACACAGAAATGTACTTTAAATGCAATTTATCTTTTTTGCCACAACATCCTATGTTGACCTTAAGTAGAACATTTCTGACCTAAGTCTGTGTTGTCAATTAGGCAAATATTTAACTTTTGCTATCAATATTGTTTGGAATATTGAAATAAATCAACCATGGTTGTTTAGTAATCATTAAAATGTTTTCCTCAACTCAAAATTACATGTACATCTGTGCATATATTCTTTGAAGATATTTTCCATACATTATCATACATGATCACTTATTGATATCTTGAGTTTGTTTTATAGTAATGACTAAAGTGAGACAATGATCCCAGCATTACTTTTATTTTTCTACTAATACAAAATTTAACTTCTATGAAATACAAAATTTATATGCTCTTAGGTCTGTTTTTCTATTATTTCCTTTATCTGTATAATGTATTATTCCTTTGTTTGTATTATTGGAATTTTAAATGTTTTAAGTAGAACAAGATGCCTTATATTATATTTTACCTTTCTTAATTTCCTGCTTAAACTATACTTCAAAATTAAGGATTTATTCAATTATTTTTAGTTGTGTGGTTTTCACAGATATTCAAATAAATTTAAGAAAATTAACACAAAATATTTTATCATTCAAATTTGTATTTATCCATGTATATAATTTTTCACTCCCTCTGTACTTTTGCATATAATTATGTATACTGAGCATATTTTGCTAAGTTTATTTCCATTTATATTGTATTTACAATTGCAAATGGAATTTTCCACACTGAACTAATATTTTCTGTATATTAGAAGTTTATTTGATGTGGATTATTTTATTAATAGAATACTTACTGAATTCTTTCATGTTTTCATTTTTTATTGGCTTTTTAGTCATTTTAAAATATATATATCTTTTGTATTATTTATCTGCCCAATTAAATTGGTCAGAAATTTCAGAATACCATAAAATTTAAAAAAATAGAATGTTTCATCCTTCTCCTATTTCTTAATTAGCATGCTTCCCATGTCTTACTGTTAAGCTTTCTGCATTTTTGTCTACACTTTTTGTTGTGCTAAGAAAGTATTCCTCTTTTCATATTTCAGTTGACTATTTCATCAGAGAAGCCTATTCAGGATCAGTAAAAATTTTTCTTTCTTATCTTGACCAGTTAATATTGTGAAATATATATAGCTAATTTCCTAGTCCTGAATAATTCCTACTTTGCCAAAATAAATCGTATTTGTTTGAGTGTATTATTCATGTGTTGTTTTATTTGATTCTCTGTGTTATTGTTTTATTTATGACTTTGAATCAATATTTATAAGCAAGACATCCATGTGCCATCCTTGTCAGCCTAGCACTGTTTTGTAAATATATTGAGAAGTTATCTTTTATCCTGGTGAGCTGCCAAAAGGTATAAAAAAGAGGATGAATTATCTATTCCAGGAAATTTATAAGAATTCACCCATAAAACCATCTGGATATGGACAGGCAATGGGGAGAAGCTGTTTGAAAGAGTTTTATTTTTTTTCACGTATTTTTATATGCTTATATTTTGCAATTTCCACAATCATTTTCTTCTAACCTTCTGTTTTTGTTTGTTTGTTTGTTTTCTGTGCATTTATTGCACAACTAATATGTTGCTATCCATTTTTGATTAGTGGATTTTTTTTACTTTTTTAAATTAATAATTTCAGTTCAGTTCAGTTGTTCATTTGTCTCTGACTTTTTACAACCTCATGGACTACAGCACATCAGGCTCCCTGTCCATCACCAACTGCCAGAGCCTACCCAAACTCATGTCCATCGAGTCGGTGATGCCATCCAGCCATCTCATCCTCTGTCGTCCCCTTCTCCTCCTGCCTTCAATCTTTGCCAGCATCAGGGTCTTTTCAAATGAGTCAGTTCTTCACATCAGGTGGCCAAAGTACTGGAGTTTCAGCTTTAGCATCAGTCCTTCCAATGAACACCCAGGACTGATCTCCTTTAGGATGGACTGGTTGGATCTCCTTGCAGTCCAAGGGACTCTCAACAGTCTTCTCCAGTACCACAGTTCAAAAGCATAAATTCTTCAGTGCTCAGCTTTCTTTATAGTCCAACTCTCACATCCATACATGACCACTGGAAAACCATAGTTTTGACAAATGGACTTTTGTTGATAAAGTAATGTCTCTGCTTTTTAATATGCTGTCTAGGTTGGTCATAGCTTTTCTCCCAAGGAGCAAGCATCTTTTAATTTCATGGCTACAGTCACCATCTGCAGTGATCTTGGAGTCCCCAAAAATAAAGTCTCTCCATGTTTCCACTGTTTCCCCATCTTTTTGCCATGAAGTGATGGGACCTGATGCCATGATCTTAGTTTTCTGAATGTTGAGCTTTAAGCCAACTTCTTCAATCTCCTTTTTCACTTTCATCAAGAGGCTCTTTAGTTCTTCTTCCATAAATGTCATGTCATCTGCATATCTGAGGTTATTGATATTTCTTCTAGCAACCTTGATTCCAGGTTGTTCTTCAACCAGTCCAGCATTTCTCATGATGTACTCTGCATATAAGTTAAATAAGCAGGGTGACAATATACAGCCTTGATGTATTATTTTCCCAATTTGGAACCAGTCTGTTCCATGCCCAATTCTAACTGTTGCTTCTTTACCTGCATATGGATTTCCCAGGAGACAGGTCAGGTGCTGTGCTATTCCCATCTCTTTAAGAATTTTCCACAGTTTGTTGTAAGCATGATGTAAAGCCATAAAATTATCAACAGAGCAATGAATGACTCCATGTGCTAAGTTGCTTTAGTCTCATACAACTCTTCTTGTCCCTATGGACTATAGATTCCTAGGCTCCTCTGTCTATGGAATTGTCCAGGAAAAAATATTGGAGTTTTTTGTCATTCCCCTCTCCACAGCATCTTCCTCACCCAGGGACTGAACCTGTGTCTACTGTGGCTTCTGCACTGGCAGGCAGATTCTTTACCACTGAACCAATGGGGAAGCCACTGCACCTCCAGTGTATGGCTACTGTAATATTCTACCTGAAAATGCTCCCTGTTTTTCAATAAGATTTGAGAAAAGTAATGCACTGATCTACTATAACAAAATGGCATAAAACTGATTATCTGTCCCCAAATAAATGGATTAAGGTGTAATGAGTATGTTTACATGTATTGTTGTTGTTCAGTTGCCCATCATGTCTGACTCTTTGCGACCCCATGGACTGCGGCACTCCAGGCCTCCCTGTCCCTCACCGTCTCCTGAAGTTTGCCCAAGCTCATGTCCATTGCATTGGTGATATCATCCATCTGTCTCATCCTCTGATGCCCTCTTTTCCTTCTGCCCTCAATCTTTCCCAGTATCAGAGACTTTTCCAATGCGTCGGCTGTTTGCATTAAAAGACCAAAATACTGGCCCTTCAGCTTTAGCATCAGTCCCTCCAATGAGTGTTCATTGTTGATTTTCCTTATGATTGACTGGTTTGATCTCCTTGCTCTCCAAGGGACTTTCGGGAGTCTTCTCCAGCACCACAGTTTGAAGGCATCAATTCTTCAGCATGCTGCCTTCTTTAGAGTTCAGCTCTCAAAGCCTTGCATCACCACTTATACACAGTGGAATACATCTCAGCTATAAAAAATGAAATCTTGCCATTTGCAACAGCATGGGTGGACCTGGAAGATATTATTTTAACTGAAATAAGTCACATAGAGAAAGAGAAATATATGTGTTTAGTTATATGGGGAATCATAAAATACACTAATATATCAAAGTGGAAAAATACTCACAGATCAGAGAAAAAATTAGTGATTGTCAGAGAGGAGAGGGTCAGGGGATGGTGATATAAGTGAAAGGGATTAAGAGGTACAAGTCTCCAGTTATCAAATAAATATGTCATGGGGATATAATATATAGCACAGGGAATATAGTTAATAATAGTGCTATAACTCTATATGGAGCATAATTACAAAAATATTCAAATCATTTTGTGTACTGGAACTAATATATTGTATGTCAACTATACGTCAATAAACTAAACTAAAATAATTGGTTTATTTGGTGCATTTACAAGTAAGCTGGAGGAAGGTATGATGATGATGATGAAAGTCATGTCTGACTCTTTGTGACCCCATGGACTATAAAATCCATGGAATTCTCCAGGCCAGAATACTGGAGTGGGTAGCCTTTCCCTTCTCCAGGGGACCTTACCAACCCAGGGATCAAACCCAGGTCTCTTGCATTGCAGGCAGATTCTTTACCAGCTGAGCCACAAGGGAAGTGAATACTGGAGTGGTAGCCTACCCCTTCTCCAGCGGATCTTCCCAACCCAGGAATCAAACCAGGGTCTCCTGCATTGCAGGTGGATTCTTTACCAGCTGAACTATGAGAGAAGCCCTGAAGGAAGGTAGGATGGAGTCAAATGCTTGAAGGCATAATTTGAAAATCTGGAGCTGGCGTATTAATGGGTGATGATCTATTTAAATGGTATGATTTTGGAGGTTGGAGGTTAAGAAATCTAGTATGTGCAGTGGGTAGGAAAAGTTCAAATAGCAGAGGCCCCTCATTAGATGGGTCATTTCTATTGATACTCAAGTTTCAGTACGTAAAGTTGATACGTAGATAATCAAGGACATTTACTTAGGGATCGATTAGTTTGCTTTTCTACNGAAAAGTTCAAGTAGCAGAGGCCCCTCATTAGATGGGTCATTTCTATTGATACTCAAGTTTCAGTACGTAAAGTTGATACGTAGATAATCAAGGACATTTACTTAGGGATCCATTAGTTTGCTTTTCTACTTATTGAAAATTTTAAACTGATTTTCTCACTGGGGATTGTGTACGGATTGTTTCTTTCCCTTCCATGTTTTCCCCACCTAGTCTTTCTGCTTAGCTCAACACCCCGTCACTGGAGAAACTTTCTTGACCACTGTCCTTCATACCCTGCCCTCCACACAGTGTCCTAGAGTCATCCCCCCCCCCCCCCCCCCCACCCACAC
>SJYW01007960.1:285542-347105 GCA_006410735.1 Raphicerus campestris | reverse complement strand
TGCCCCTATTAGTGTGTCCTGTCCACTCTGTCTCCAACACACACGTCATACCCATCCACAGCTTTCCGTGACTGCGGTCCCAGTCCAGGCCCCACTGCTTCTGGCTGGAGCATCACAATCATTGTCAACCACACAATGTTCACAGTTGTGGCACTACACTTCATCTTCACACAGAAACCAAAATCATTCTTTAAAGAAACATGGCTTTGATATTATTATTAATCTACTTAATCCTTAACTAAACCTTTGCATTATATAAAATGGAAAAAAACTTCAAACTTCCTATCGTGTCTTATCAAGGATGACAAGACTAGGGTACCTTAACATCTTAACTCCATCTCCCCCCGTGTTAGAGTCACTCTCACTCTTGGCCTCATTCTGCTCTCTGCTTCATCCACTCTATCATTTACCCAGGGTCAAGGGGATTTCCAATATGGGTAATACTAAGTCACTTCCTTTTAAGAACCACAATAAGGCTTCTTTCCTTCTGAGAACAAAATATGATTCCCTTGTAGTTGTCTGTAAGCAGAGTGTCTGCCTAATTTACCATCTCAAGTCACTTTCAAAACTGAAAGAAAGTGTTGGTCATAAGCTGGAGCCACAGGTATAAAACTGTAAAACCAGGTTGCCCTATGTGTTTTGGTTGTATATTTTCTCTACCCTGCGAGTCATTTTGTAAGTTTTGTTTAATTTTTAGTTCTTATTTTGTATCCCTGTGTGAGTTATTTCTAGGGGAATCACAAATCACTCCCACCCATTTAATTTCTAAGTGTTAACAACTTCCAAATTTCCCTCTTTATTTAAATATTCTCCACTGAACTGCAAATGAACTTCCCACTGGCATGTTCAAAATTCCAAGATTCCAAAATTCATTAAACTGTATTTCTGTTATCATACTTATTGTTTTAATATTAAGTTTTGGAGACTCCTGAGGAAATTTCAGGTAGTTTCACCTTGCAAGCAAACAATCAGACCAGAGATTGGCTGTCTGACAAATAAAAACAAGCATTCGCAGAAACATTTCATTGTATAGCATTTGACATGCAGAAAGGGTGTATAATCACCAAGTGACAAGTCTGTGAAAGTACTTCCATTTTGACCACTGAAAATAGGGATGTAAATTATTTAAGCCAAATTACATGTAGGGAAGTTCGACTAGATATTTTCCATAAACTATTTTCAAGGTGAATTGCTGAGAAATTTCCCCATCTAATAATACAGGATACATTTGAAAAGTGGTATANATTTTGACCACTGAAAATAGGGATATAAATTATTTAAGCCAAATTGCATGTAAGGAAGTTCGACTAGATATCTTCCATAAACTATTTTCAAGGTGAATTGCTGAGAAATTTCCCCATCTAATAATATAGGATACATTTGAAAAGTGGTATATTTACATTTTTATCTGAAAAGAATGGTACCATTTCTCTCCTAGTGATGCATTTTCCTTGCCAAGGCCGCATTTGTTTTCTGCGTTAACTGATTGGAAACAATCTCACTCCCTCCAAAACAAAAATAAGATTCCACACACACACAAAGTTATCGCTTTACTGGAGTTTTGAAAGCACTTGTCTCTTTAGAACTGTGAATCTTTGCAGTGAGTAACAATTATCTTCCAAAGCGGGTAAAAAAAAATACTGCATATAAATATATTACAGCTTAAAATTACATCTCTTGGATGCTGGTAAAAGAAAGAAGTAAAACTAAGGAAACAAATAAGCCAATATTGCATCCTGCTACAATCCCCTTACTGGCAGGCAAGATATTTCTTCATGAATAAAGATGGGGTAAACCACATTTGTAGCATAATAAGAAAAGGTAATTAGTGTCATCTATTCAGCACTGTTAGAATTTGACTAGAGCAATTTGATTATGTTTATCACATTTTAAACTTTGAGTAAGTTTTTCAGCTCTGTAACTCAGTTAGTGGCGAAGTGTAGAGAATAGAAGTCAGCTTCGCAGTATGATTGATGAGCACACACTCAGAGGGATAGGAATGAAAAAAAAAAAAGGCAAACAAACAAAAACCTCAGATATTGTAATATAGATACTGGACTGGATTTAAAGTAGATCTCTTCTAAATCAATTTGAAGGTTTCTATAAGACATATAGAAAGACCTACTGTGCCAGTCACTCAGTTGTGTTTGACTCTTTGTGACCCTATGGACTGCAGCCCACCAGGCTCCTGCGTCCTTTGGGTTTTCCAAGCAAGAATACTGGAGTAGGTTGCTATTTCTTTCTCCAGGGGATCTTCCCAACCCTAGCAGAACTTCTTATCAAGCATATAGAGGATGGAATACATGTCTGTGATGGAAGGTCTCAGTGTCTATACAGAATGAAGGGAAATAAATTTTAGGTAAAATCAACTGCTTGACCTTGTTATAATAGCAAGTTAATTTCTCATTTTTACTTAATATCAACTAAAATAATATGTTTTAAAATATATTCATAATAAATTAATGGAAATAATTGGAGCAAACCATCTCTTCTGCTAACAGCTTGGGACTCTGAATTTTTCCCTGGTTTAGCAGCAAAGAATGCACTGGAAAAGCAGCATACTGGGATTCAGTCCTTGGGGTGGGAAGATCCTCTGGAGAAGAGAATGGCAACCCACTCCAGTATTCTTGCCTGGGAAATTTCATGGACAGAAGAGCCTGGAGGTCTACAGTCCATGGGGTCACAAAAGAGTCAGACATGACTTAGTGAGTAAACAAGAGCAAGACACTGAATTATGAATGAATAAGTGTAGCTTCATCCTTAGACATTAATACTTTCTAGTTAAAGATTGTGTTATCTCAGGTGTTTTGGTTCCATTTTTCCCACTCATGATAAAATAATCACTTACATGAAGCTCAGATATATTTTGAGAATCAATTAAAGCAGCCACATGTGGAGACAGTCACAGGAACACTGGCTGCTCAGGAAATCAAAGACAGAAGAATGTGGAGTATTTTGAGCCAGCTGAGTTCTAGGATAAAGCCATTGGAGCCTAGATATAAAATAAACAATAAACAACAGAGAAATGCAAATCAAAACCGCAAGGTGACATCACCTCACACCTGTAAGGATGACTGTTCTCAAAAAGACTACAGATAACAAGTGTTGGTGAGGATGTGCAGAGAGGGGACCCCCATGCACTGTTGGTGGGAGTGCTAGTTGGTTCAGCCACTGTGGAAAACAGTATGGAATTTCCGCAACAAATCAAAAGTAGAGACACCTTACCAGCATGCCTACTTTTGGGGAGAAAGTCCAAAAATAACAAAGTCAGTATCTGAAAGAGATATTTGCACTCCCATGTTCACTGCAGCATGAGTCAAAATACCCAAGATATAGAAACGACCTAAGTGTCGACTGCTGGAGGGACGCATAAGGAAATTGTGGTATGTATACAATGGAGCGCATTATACAGGCATGCGAAAAAAATCCTGACGTCTGTGACAGCAAGAATAAACCTGGGGGGCATTGTGATAAATGAAATAGATCACACAGAGGAGGACATAGCTGAGGTAAACATCTGCAGGCATTAGTCATCCAGAAATCTGGGGGAATATTCCAGGTAGGAGAAATAACAGTGCTTTACAGACAATCTCCTCAGAGCCCTTGAGCTTCAGTCTGTTCCCCAGCCCAGAAGCCAGAGCCTCGTGATTCAGGATATGCTATTCTAGGTGTCCATGCTGCATCACAACCACCTCGGACATTCGTTGCTTAAAATAATTTTTCCCTACATGACAAATATGAGTGCCAAGTCACTTCAGTCATGTCCCACTCTTTGCGACCCCATGGACTGTAGCCCACCAAGCTCCTCTGTCCATGGGATTCTCCAGGCAAGAATACTGGAGCGGGTTGCCATTTCCTCTTCCAGGGGATCGTCCTGACCCAGGGATCAAACCTGCATCCCTTACATCTCCTGCAATACCGGGTGGGTTATTTACCACTAGTGCCACCTGGGAAGCAAATGCGCAACAAATGCAGAGGCCAGGAATTTGGCCAGGGACAGAGTGAGCAATTATTCAGTGCCATCGTTGCCATCATAGGGCACTGATGGAACATGGCTGGTGGACGGAGAGCAGATGCGAACATGGCTTCAGCCACGTCTGGTGCCTGGTTAGAAGTGGCAGGTGCCTGAGCTCAGCTGGACTGCTCTCCTCCACTCCCATCCTTTTACTGAAGTTGCTGGACTTCTTGCACAATGGATCAGCATTCCCAGGGTGAGAGTTTTCAGGGAGAGGGAAAGGCAGCTCCTAGTATGTTCGCAAAACAGTCCAGAAAGTGGAAGAGATTCACTATCCAAACCAACACAGGGCAACCAGATTGAAGAAAAAGGCCATAGGCTCACCTCTCTGTCCTTGGGGAGATGGCATCAAAGGAACATTGGCCTTCCTTCATCTTCCAGAAGAGATCACATATTGTACAGCTATGCTTTTACATAAATGGTGCTCTATTAACAGGTTGCCCTCAATCATAACTAAGAAACTAATAAAGTGAAAGTGAAAGTCGCTCAGTCTTGTCCGACTCTTTTCAACCCCATGGACTGTAGCCTGTCAGGCTCTTCTGTCTGTGGAATTCTTCAGGCCAGAATACTGGAGTGAGTAGCTATTCCCTTCTCCAGGTGATCTTCTGGAGAAGATCCCAGGTCTGGATCGAACCCAGGTCTGGATCGAACCCAGGTCTCCCACATTGCAGGTGGATGCTTTACTATCTGAGCCACCAGGGAGGCCCAAGAATACTGGGGTGGGAAGCCTATTCCTTCTCCAGTGGATCTTCCCCATCCAGTAATCAAACCAGGGTCTCCTGCATTGCAGGCAGATTCTAATAAGGAAACTAATAAGGAAATGACAAAAGTAAACTTCTTTTTTTGATCATGAACCATACACACAACACTTGGTAAACAGGGCCATTGTGATTGCCCATCTAGTATTATTTCCTTGTGAATTTGAGAACTGGGAAATGTATAGAGGAATAGAGACAAAATTGATTAAAACACTGGAAAAAGCATGAATCTGAAACATAGTCCTGAGGACTATGAAGACCCAGGGTTCCACTCAAATGCCTTTATCATTGCCTTTTGGAGAAGAAAATAGCAACTCACTGCAGTATTCTTGCCTGGAGAATCCCATGGACAGAGGAGCCTGTCCATGGGGTTGGCTACAGTCCAATGGGGTTGTAAGAGTCAGACACGACTTAGCGATTAAACCACCACCAAAGCTTTGCCTCTAACTCAGTGTAGGATCTGAGTGAAACATACTTCACCCCCATGGGTGTTATTTCCTCTATCTATACATTAAGGAATTTGGACTGGAANGGGTTGTAAGAGTCAGACACGACTTAGTGACTAAACCACCACCAAAGCTTTGCCTCTAACTCAGTGTAGGATCTGAGTGAAACATACTTCACCCCCATGGGTGTTATTTCCTCTATCTATACATTAAGGAATTTGGACTGGAAGACCACTGAAATGATCCTTCACTGTAAGAATCTAAAACTAACCATTTCCCCTTAGCCAAATTATCCCCATATTTCAGAAATGAAGTACATTCTACTTATTATGTGACTACTTTCATACTCAAGGCTCCCCAGAAGGCTCAGTGGTAAAGAATTTGCCTGCCGATATAAGAGATGCCAGTTTGATCCCTGAGTCGGGAAGTTTCCCTGGAGAAGATTTGGCAATCCACTCCAGTATTCTTGCCTAGAAAATTCCATGGACAGAGGAGTCTGGCAGGCCACAGTCCATGGGGTCACAAAAGAGTCGACTAAACAACATTTTCCTATTCCATCCACTTATGTTCTGCTTTTACTAATTTTTCAGAGGTGGGAAAGAGGAGATACTTGGATCAAAGACAATATTTAAACTTTAAAGTGGACTCAGACTAGATTTTTAGTCCATGAAACTATGTTGTTGTTGTCCCCTCCCCCCAGCTTAGGTGCCATTTGTGGGGAGAAGCAAAAAAGCAGGGATGAAGGTCATGTGAACATTGAAGGCATTTGATTCAATTCACTCCTGACATTCTTGTCTCCTCCATCCAACAATGTACACATCTCTTCACAGAACAGAAGCCGCCATGGGTGATGTACAATTTGACCGATGCCAATGCAAAGCACTTCCCAGCTGACTCAGTGGTAACCAATCTGCCTGTCATGCAGGAGAAGCAAGTTTGGTCCCTGGGTGGGGACTATCCCCTGGAGGAGGGCATGGCAACCCACTCCAGTATTCTTGCCTGGAGAATCCCATGGACAGAGGAGTCTGGCGGGCTACAGTCCATGGGCCCGCCAAGAATTGGACACGACTGAGTGCACACACACACACACACACACACACACACACACACACAGAAATGCAAATCACAGGCATTAGCAATGGCCCAGGGCAGCTACATGCATTTCTCCCTTCTCTCATATTTGTCTTTGTATAACAGCAGCCACATGTAACAATAAATACTTGAAACTCCTCTTTACTAAGCCTGAAACTTCAGCAGCAAAGGAGGGCTTTCATTGACAGTCAACACCACCACCCGAGATCTCACTTTACATAAGCTTTCCACATACAAAGCTGACAAAAGACATGTATCTGGTCTTTAAAAAGTAACAATTCCTGCTTTCACAAGAACTCCACGTGTGTTGATAACAGAGAAATGAGCTGCTTTGAAAACCTGGAAAGGCAAACATGCAAAGTAAATCCAGCTGAGGGCATCTGGAAAAATGCAAGTTATAAATGAAGGCGATTTCCCATTTGCTTTCCTAGACCCATCTTCCAGCAATTCAGTCCTTTCTTCTCTCCAGCCACAAGGATAAGAGAAGCATTTGTTCTTCTCTTCAGTAATTCCCACTACGCTTTCGCAGACAATTGTGAGAAGAGCACTATGGGGAACTTACACAATAATGTTTTAGTGCTGAAAGACAGACATTTGCCTGTGATGGCATTTCTGGCGTGCTATCCAGTTGCATTGTGCTGGTGGACGTGGAAGACGCTCTCTCCAGCTGACACTTGTAGTGAATCATGACGCCTTTCCCGAGAAGTGGATCATTAGGAATATGCTGAACTGTGTCAGGCAGGGGCTTCTTTGAAGCCTTTGTCAAATTATAGTTATGCAAGTATTTAAAATCAGACACACACAGAAAAACACACGTATACTTCTATGAAATTACCCCCAAATGACCTACTATTTAAAGAGTAGGCAGGTCTTCTGTTCACACCGATAGGGGATGGCACAGACTTACACCAAATGTTTACAATGTTTCCTTTAAAAAGAAGAAACAGGATGTGGCTTTATTGGTTATGGCAAATTAAAATTTATGCAAATGAAAAATAGTCCAGTCATATTGGAAAGATATTCATGGAATATGTAATCCAGCTATATGCACATTAAAACAAAGCAAATGTGATTATTTTTACATTATAGTTGTCATTTTGTTGTATTTCTATGTATGATTTGCATTTATATTGTCCATTTCACATTTATTGAGCACCTAGTAAATGCCAGTTGATCTAGGGAACTACCAAGACATTTGATATAAAGTTTCTTTCCTCAGACATCACACAGTGGAAAGACAACCTGCAGAAGCAGGATTCACATGAACCTCTGGGAGCAAAAATCCATAGACACAAAAATGACATGAAGGCTGCTGAAATCTGGGGCACAGAAGACTGACAGCTGATGCATGTGGGGTTGTTTTGGAGTTTGATAGCTTCTGGAATAAGATAGTGACAAGGGCTAGCCCATTCTGTGAATGTACTAAAACCACTAAATTTTACACTTAAAATGATGAATATTATGGCATATTCATCATATCTCAATAAAGCTATTTTGAAAATGGATGATACAGGTCCTGTAAATATCAAGTACATATTATTTTGCAGTCTATTATGTGAAAACTGTAACTGCAAGCTATCTATAAAAATCTGAGAAACTACAACGAAAATTGTCACTTGTAAAAATTCTTTCCAAACTTAAATTGTGATCAGTTTTGAAACTTGCCAAGGGAACAACTTTCTTCTACTTACATCATTGTTCTCTGTTTTCCTTAGGGTTTCCTTAGGCTTTCTCTTAATTGGGCCTGGTTCAAGCTGCTGAACTTGCAGCTCTCAAAAATAAAGTGGACTTCGAATAAGGAGCTGAAATACTGTAGAATCCCTGAGTGTGAAATGTCTCTTGACACTTTGGCTTTCAGATCATTCTCTGGAAACACTGCACCCTTGATAAAGACAGCTTAATGACACAGCTTGAAGTTATTAGTAAGTCTGCAAACAAAGTTGTCAGGAAAATGCACGCAGAGTTTCTGGTGAAAGCTGACCTACCTCAGATATACAAGTGCCCAAATACGCACTCCTCACCTATACATACCATGGACACCAAAACCTACTCTGATCCTGATCTTCCTGAGTTTTTTCGAAGAAGCTTATAGTCATTTCTATAGGTTGACAACAAAGCCGAAATAGTCAAGAGTGATAGGAATATGAAATATTGCATTTAACTTATGTACTTGTTTTATTAATCAACTGTGTTCCTCTGTCAGTCACCCAGTTTCTCTATCTCCTTTTTTTTTCTCCTGCCCAGAGCAAAAGTGGAGGGGAAATTGTTAATGGTGTTTGAACAGAGGAAAGAATAAAAGGGACACCATATGAAAAACGGGGAAGTAACATTATTTCACATTGGTCAAGAGAAAAAAGAAAGAAAAAAAAACGAATGAGCCATTTACCATAAACACAGTAGATGAAAGAAGGGTGCTTCCATTTCAGAAGAGTCATTTTATAAGCTCTGAAATCCATTTTCCTCCTGTAAGAACTGTGCATCTCACATCTGAAAGTGACTTGCTATGTATTTTCATCATTTTTATTGTCATGTGCCTTTAACAAATCCACAAGTAACTTCCACCTAATTCCTTTATTAAAAGTGTTGAGAGTCCTTGTCAAATCTTATAGTGGCCTTTACTCATGCCTTTAAGGCTACAAAAAAGGCTGCAAGGATTCACTTCTCTAATGAAAGATTATTGCAAGAATAATAGGAACCAGCAAGACCTCAGTACAGCCCCTTATTCTCTCAATTCCAGTATTTCACTCCTTCCAAGACTGTTGATCTAAAGCAAACAGACTGTCAGGTATATCTCCAGTAAAAATGGGTGTTTTCAGAATCAGCAGAAAATTGCAATTCTGGGGTCTGCAACCATGGAAACTTACATGTAAGTCCCCTCATGGCAAGGGAAGAAGGACACTTTTATGAAAGGATTTGGGAAGGATACCGTGATGAGAGTCTTTGCTTCTTCACTGGCTGAGTCCTTGACAGGGAAGGAGTTTTTCTTCCCACTGCTGGGCTCTGCTGTCCTCACAGGGTACGAAAGCATCCCCTTCTGGAAGGTCTTTGCCACTCTATTTAATTCACGTTTCTGTTTATTGTTGTTGTTCAGTTGCTCAGTCTTGTCCGACTCTTTCCCACTTCATGGGCTACAGCACGCCAGGCTTCCGTGTCCTCCAGTATCTCCTGGAGCTTGCCCAAACTCATGTCCATTGAATTGATGATGCTATCCAATCATCTCATTCTCTGTCACTCACTTCTCCGCCTGCTCTCAATCTTTTTCAGCACCGGGGTTTTTTCCAATGAGTCAGTTTTTCACATCCGGTGGCCAAAGTACTGGAGTTTCAACTTCAGCATCAGTCCTTCCAATGAATATTCAGGGTTGATTTCCTTTAGGCTTGACTGGTTTGATCTCTCAAGGGACTCTCAAGAGTCTATTTATTAAGGTTTCTACAATTTAATTAATGACTTCTCTGGTGGCTCATTAGTATTTAGTTGTCCAGTCATGTCTGACTATCCAACCAAGCTCCTCTGTCCATGAATTCTCCAAGCAAAAATACTGGAATGGGGAGCCATTCCCTTCTCCAGGGAATCAAACGTGGGTCTCCTACATTTCAGGTAGATTCTTTACCAGCTGAGCCATCAGAGTTGGACACAAATAAGCAACCAAAACTAATATTTTGCTTCCCTGATGGCTCAGCTGGTAAATAATCCACCTGTAATAGGAGAGACCTGGGTTCGATCCCTGTGTTGAGAAGATCCCCTGGAGAACGGAATGGCTACCCACTCCAGTATTGTGGCTTGGAGAATTCCATGGACTGTATCGTCCATGGGGTCGAAAAAAGTTGGACATGACTGAGCTACTTTCACTTTCACTTTCCGGTGGATCAGAGGGTAAAGAATCCACCTGAAATGAAAGAGACACAGGTTCCATCCCTGGGTCAGGAAGATCCCCTGGAGAAGGTGATAGCAACTCACTCCAGTGTTCTTGCCTGGAGAATTCCATGGACAAAGGAGCTTGGTGGGCTACAATCCATGGAATGGCAAAGAGTCAGACACAACTGAACTACTAACATTTTTCACTTTTTTGTTTATTAATTTTTTAACAATTGAAATGTGCATCAAGCTAAACAAACAAACAGGTTTGCACATTGTGCTCAGAGATACATCCTAAAGTTAATATCTTCCACCTCTTTAAAAAAAAAATTGTCCTTCTTGAAATGAAAACTTCATTTCTTTTGTTCAAAACTGACTAACAACTAATTTTAAAAATATACAAGCAACTCCTGCAGCTCAATTCCAGAAAAATAAACTCTCCAATCAATTAATGGGTCAAAGAACTGAATAGACATTTCTCCAAAGAAGACATACAGATGGCTAACAAGCACATGAAAAAATGCTCAACATCACTCAGTATCAGAGAAATGCAAATCAAAACCACAATGAGGTACCATNCTAGATTAGAAGCTGGGCTGTGGACAGTCACAAGAAGAAAGATCCTTGAAAGGCAGGCAAAAATTACCCCGTCAGCCAAGGGCAATCAGAGCCCAAAGGGAGAGAGAGTGAACAAAAATGTCACCTTTCAGCACTGTTGACTCGGCGCAAACAGCAGGAAGGAGAGGTTCAAAGGTGGCCGGCGGGGATCAGAGAGAAGGTGAAATGCGTTAACTCATCCTTTATACCCCATTGCATCCCCCAGGTCCCAGTACAGCGTGGGGACCCAGAACGAGAAGCTGTGCCTGTTCTAAGAGCCATAGACCTCTTTGTGCGTCAGGCTCAGGCACTCAGTTGTGTCTGCGACCCCATTACTCTGCGACCCCATGGACAGTAGCCCCAGGCCCCTCTGTCCATGAGACTCCCTAGGCAAGAAGGCTGGAGTGGGTTGCCATTTCCTTCTCCAGAGGATCTTCCCAACCCAGGGATTGAACCAAAGTCTTTCTTTACCCCTGAGCCCTCAGGGAAGCCATGGCTTCTTTAGAGACACATTTATCCCAGAGGTCAAGAAACCTTGAGATACCATGGTCTGGGGCATCCAATCACCCACCCTCCTTACACCTGAGTCTCCGGAGGGTGGCAGACAAGGGTCTCCATAACAACCAATAGTCAGAGGCCAGGATGGTTAATACTTGGCAAGGAGGGAGCCTTGGCCAGTCTGCACCCTACTTCTCTCATCTACAACCCACCAGTGAATCCACACAATGCAGCCCAGTCTGGTTGTACATGTTAGAGCACAAAGTCCTACTGAAAATCTGGTTGAAGCTGTGAAGTCCGTATTCCCAGAAAACCACCGAGATTCTGTCCCTCACACCCAGTTTTGCACAACATTACAGAGGCTGGTTGGCCTCCCCAAAGTCCATCTGGTTGGCCCCAGGGATCTGCAGGCTCTGGGTTTGGAGCCACGCTGAGATTGACAGCATCCTGTGAGATGCCCAGGTTGAAAATGAGAGACAGCCATCCCCTTGTCCCCTGTCCCCCTTCCTCTTCCTGTTGAAGGGCTCCCTAGTTACATAGGGAGAAGGAAATGAGACTTACATTTGACTGGAAAAGGACAACAGGACCAGGAGTCAGGGGATCAACATGGAAGAAAAAAGCAAGAGAGAAGTTTGAATTAACAGTCATTTATCCACCTCAGATGAGGTCTGCATGCATGCCTTTCTTCCGTCATCTGAAAGTGAAAGTCGCTCAGTCGTGTCCAACTCTTTGTGACCCCATGGACTATACAGTTCATGGGATTTTCCAGGCCAGAATACTGGAGTAGGTAGCCTTTCCCTTCTCCAGGGGATCTTGCCAACCCAGGGATGGAACCCAGGTCTCCCGCATTGCAGGCAGATTCTTTACCAGCTGAGCCACCAGGGAAGCCCAGGATAGGATGGGGCCCCAGGAAGAGAAGCCGTGTCTCGTTCTAAGAGCCACTCTGCGCGTGGGCGCTCAGTCTTCTTTCATTTAGCCTAGCCTGCTCTTACAGGGGGAGGGATTTCATGAGAGACTGTTTTTTCGTAGTTTGTCATGTACAGTTAGACAAAGATCAAACAGCTCGGTTACACTGTTGGCAAGGATGCTGAGAACTCTACTTCTTTTTTTAAAACTTTTAATTCTGTATTGGGGTATAGCCAATTCACAATGTTGTGACAGTTCCAGGTAAACAGCAAAGGGACTCCGGCATACATATGCATGTGTTCATTCTCCCCCAGACCCCTCCCATCCAGGCTGCCACGTGACACTGAGCAGCGTTCTCTGTGCTGTAAAGGAGGTCCTTGTTGGTTCTTCATTTTAAATACATCAGTGTGTCCATGTCCATCCAAACTCCCTAACTACCCATTCCCCTCATTCTTCTGGCAACCGTGAATTTGGAGAACACTTCTTTAGCATTACAGTTTTATAAATGAATCCTACAGATAGATTTTATGTATATATGTGTGTGTGTGTGTGTGAGAATATAACTCTAGTAAAAATATTCCAGCTATTCTTTCCTTCTGATAAGAGCTCTCCATTCGCCCTCTGAGCCTGCCTTCCCCGGCCAAGAGGATGAACGAACAGCCCTTTGGGCAGCGGGCAGCACTAGAAGACAGAGACGTCAGTGGCTGCCTTGGCCCCCAAGACGAAGCCCGCTTTTCCCCAGAATCCCCAAAGGGGTTCTAAAATCTACATGAATCTGGGAGGAGCTGGCTATGGGAACACACACTTGGGATGTTCACAGTTCTTACTTTTTTCTTCAGTTGCAACTGGAGGCGAAAGTGTTAGGCCATCCGGATCCCAGCANTGTCCGACTCTTTCCCACTTCATGGGCTACAGCACGCCAGGCTTCCGTGTCCTCCAGTATCTCCTAGAGCTTGCCCAAACTCATGTCCATTGAGTTGATGATGCTATCCAATCATCTCATTCTCTGTCACTCACTTCTCCGCCTGCTCTCAATCTTTTTCAGCACCGGGGTTTTTTCCAGTGAGTCAGCTCTTCACATCAGGTGGCCAAAGTACTGGAGTTTCAACTTCAGCATCAGTCCTTCCAATGAATATTCAGGGTTGATTTCCTTTAGGATTGACTGGTTTGATCTCTCAAGGGACTCTCAAGAGTCTATTTATTAAGGTTTCTACAATTTAATTAATGACTTCTCTGGTGGCTCATTAGTATTTAGTTGTCCAGTCATGTCTGACTATCCAACCAAGCTCCTCTGTCCATGAANTTTGATCTCTCAAGGGACTCTCAAGAGTCTGTTTATTAAGGTTTCTACAATTTAATTAATGACTTCTCTGGTGGCTCATTAGTGTTTAGTTGTCCAGTCATGTCTGACTATCCAACCAAGCTCCTCTGTCCATGATTTCTCCAAGCAAAAATACTGGAATGGGGAGCCATTCCCTTCTCCAGGGAATCAAACGTGGGTCTCCTACATTTCAGGTAGATTCTTTACCAGCTGAGCCATCAGAGTTGGACACAAATAAGCAACCAAAACTAATATTTTGCTTCCCTGATGGCTCAGCTGGTAAATAATCCACCTGTAATAGGAGAGACCTGGGTTCGATCCCTGTGTTGAGAAGATCCCCTGGAGAACGGAATGGCTACCCACTCCAGTATTGTGGCTTGGAGAATTCCATGGACTGTATCGTCCATGGGGTCGAAAAAAGTTGGACATGACTGAGCTACTTTCACTTTCACTTTCCGGTGGATCAGAGGGTAAAGAATCCACCTGAAATGAAAGAGACACAGGTTCCATCCCTGGGTCAGGAAGATCCCCTGGAGAAGGTGATAGCAACTCACTCCAGTGTTCTTGCCTGGAGANTACCCACTCCAGTATTGTGGCTTGGAGAATTCCATGGACTGTATCGTCCATGGGGTCGAAAAAAGTTGGACATGACTGAGCGACTTTCACTTTCACTTTCCGGTGGCTCAGAGGGTAAAGAATCCACCTGAAATGAAAGAGACACAGGTTCCATCCCTGGGTCGGGAAGATCCCCTGGGGAAGGCGATAGCAACTCACTCCAGTGTTCTTGCCTGGAGAATTCCATGGACAAAGGAGCCTGGTGGGCTACAATCCATGGAATGGCAAAGAGTCAGACACAACTGAAATACTAACACTTTTCACTTTTTTGTTTATTAATTTTTTAACAATTGAAATGTGCATCAAGCTAAACAAACAAACAAGTTTGCACATTGTGCTCAGAGATACATCCTAAAGTTAATATCTTCCACCTCTTTAAAAAAAAATTGTCCTTCTTGAAACGAAAACTTCATTTCTTTTGTTCAAAACTGACTAACAACTAATTTCAAAAATATACAAGCAACTCCTGCAGCTCAATTCCAGAAAAATAAACTCTCCAATCAATTAATGGGTCAAAGAACTGAATAGACATTTCTCCAAAGAAGACATACAGATGGCTAACAAGCACATGAAAAAATGCTCAACATCACTTAGTATCAGAGAAATGCAAATCAAAACCACAATGAGGTACCATTTTATATCAGTCAGAATTGCTGCTCTCCAAAAGTCTATAAGCAATAAATGCAGGAGAGGGTATGGAGAAAAGGGAACCTTCATACACTGTTGGTGGGAATTCAAACTAGTACAGCCACTATGGAGAACAGTGTGGAGATTCCTTAAAAAACTGGAAATAGAACTGCCTTATGACCTAGCAATCCCACTACTGGGCATACACACTGAGGAAACCAGTATTGAAAGAGACACATATACCCCAATGTTCATCTCAGCACTGTTTATAATAGCCAGGACATGGAAGCAACCTAGATGTCCATCAGCAGATGAATGGATAAGAAAGCTGTGGTACATATACACAATGGAGTATTACTCAGTCATTGAAAAGAATACATTTGAATCAATTCTAATGAGGTGGATGAAACTGGAGCCGATTATACAGAGTGAAGTAAGCCAGAAAGAAAAATACCAATACAGTATACTAACACATATTTATGAAATTTAGAAAGATGGTAATGATAACCCTGTATGTGAGACAGCAAAAGAGACACAGATGTATATAAGAGTCTTTTGGACTCTGTGGGAGAGGGAGAGAATGTGATGATATGGGAGAATGGCATTGAAGCATGTATAATATCATATATGAAATGAATTGTCAGTCCAGGTTCAGTGCAGGATACAGGATGCTTTGGGCTGGTGCACTAGGATGACCCAGAGGGATGGTACTGGGAGGGAGGAGGAAGGGGGGTTCAGGATGGGGAACACATGTACACTGTGGCAGAAGCATGTTGATGTATGGCAAAACCAATATGATATTATAAAGTAATTAGCCTCCAATTAAAATAAAGAAATTTAAATCAAAAAAAATAAAGCTTCAAGAACCAAAAAAAAAAAAAAGAAACCAAATGATATGGAATGTAGGACTTCTTTGAAAAGCATGGAAAAATTTGAATCTATGAGGCCACAAGCTTTGGAGTAAATTAGAACTCTGTACAGAGTCTCTCAAGTTGACCTTGAGGTCAAGTACTATTCCGCTCATGTGGCTCATTTCTGGGCACTGAGTGCTATTTGAGTTGACTTTCAAAATGTTTAGAAAATGAGTTTTGAATCAACTTAAGTGAATTTATATGAATGCATGTGGGTCTGTTTATTGTGTTTNTCTCTCAAGTTGACCTTGAGGTCAAGTACTATTCCGCTCATGTGGCTCATTTCTGGGCACTGAGTGCTATTTGAGTTGACTTTCAAAATGTTTAGAAAATGAGTTTTGAATTAACTTAAGTGAATTTATATAAATACATATGGGTCTGTTTATTGTGTTTTATTTTATATTATCTAAAGGAAAGCTAATGAAAACTGCCCCTGAGACTTTTACCTAAATCAATGTCTGAAGAACAGTGTGCTGTTCCTTTAGTCGGTAGGTAGTGTCTGACTCTTGTGAGCCTGCCGGGCTCCTCTGTCCATGGGATGTGCCAGGCAAAAATACTGGAGTAAACTTCTATTTATTGAGTTGTATATAACGGACACATTTAGAATTATTTCCCATTAATCAAAAACATGTTTCCATTTTTATGATTTTCTCATCTTTCCCAAGGTAAGTTTACATTACATACTACTTCAATGAAGATCTTTTTTCTTGTGACCATGTATTTGACACATATTTAAGAAGCCAATCACTTTGGTGTTCTCTTCAGAGATCATACAATGGATGTGTGTGTGTGTGTGTGTGTGTGTGTCTGTGTGTGTCTGTGTGTGTCTGTGTGTATATGTGTGTGTGTGTGTGTGTTTGCGCCCAGCTGCTCAGTTGTGTCCAACTCTTTTGCGACCCCATGGACTGTAGCCCACCAGGTTCCTCTCTCCATGGGATTCTCCAAGCAAGAATACAGGAGATGGTTGCCATTTCCTACTCCATGGGATCTTCCTGATCCAGGGACTGACCCTGTGTTTCCTGCGTTGGCAACTGGATTCTTTGGACCACTAGCGCCACCTGGGGAGACCATGACGGCTCAGCCACAGTGTGGACCTTCTAACTTTACCAAATTTATCTCAAGAAACAGTCCTTGGGTTTTTAGGAGATGATAGCTCTCCCTGCTTCTCCCCTTGCTGCGTTGTGGTCCAAAATGTATGCCAGATCTTATTCCTCTGTGCAAAATCCAACAGTGGGCCCCTGTTTCTATTCAGAAAGGAGCTAAAGCCTTGGCAATGCTCTTCTAGGTCCCAGGCAACCTGGTTCCAAGCTACCTCACTAGGCTCAACCTTGACTACTCAGAACTTTGCTTACTTTCTCACCTACACAGGCCCCCAGGTGGTTCCTGAGACACATAGGTGAGAATCTTGCCTGAGAGTTTTTTCCCAGGCTCTACCCTCCCTCCAACCCCCTTCACTCAACCATCCTTTGAGTGATTCCCACCTCCTTCCAGTATTTCATTCAAATATCACCTTCTCAATGAGCACTTCCCTGACTGCTCTGTGGAACAGAGCATAACCTCTGCAGTCTCAATTCTTTTCCATCTACTTTGTCTTGTCAGGTGGCATTCATCACCCTCCAGCATAATACATACTTTATTTTTGGTGGGGTTGGGTTAGTCGCTAAGTTGTGTCTGACTCCTGTGGTCCCATGGACCATAGTCCACTAGGCTCTTCTCCATGGGATTCTCCAGGCAAGAATACTGGAGTGGGTTGCTATTTCCTTCTCCAGGGGATCTTCTTGACCCAGGGATCGAACTCATATTCCCTGCATTGCAGTCAGATTCTTTCCCACTGAGCCAGTGGGAAAGCCCACATTTTATTTATTACAGTGGCTATTGATACTTTTTGACCTTTCTCTGCTAGAATGTTAACAGCCACAAGAGGGATAATCTGTTTTGTTTTGAGAAAAATGAATAAGTAGAAACCTCAATTAAATAGAGTTTTCCGCCAGAAAGGGGAGCTCTCTCATCCTATAAGGATAAGTGAGCCCAATTAGGAAGAAGAAAGACTTGTCTTTCCTGGCAAGGACTCAGCCGATGAAGAATCCTGGACTCTATTTGATGAGACACTCCCAATGTCCTTGTCCTTTATGTAAAGTGTCTTCCTTCCATGACCATGAGGGGACTTGCATGTGGCTTTCCATGGTTTCAGAGCCCAGAATAGCCATTCTCTGCTGATCCTGAACATATCAACTTTTGCTGGAAAAATATCTGGTAGCCTATTTTTTTCACAGAAGCAGCTTATTGATGTTTCATTAACACAAAGCAACTACTCTACAGGTATCTATTTACTGATGGCTCAACATAGTTATATATAATATTAACCCACATTTTGCGCATGTTTATAAGCCTTGTATAGTACATTACTGACCAATATTTCCAGATTTTAAGCTGTGTGGCTATAAAAGAAATATGTCTTATTGTTCCACTGTATTGGTGACTATCAAGTTGTCCATGGCGAATGTTAACCACACATTTCATGAAGGAAGATCAGTTATTATTCTCATTGTTTCACGGGCAGAGAAACCAATTTGAAAAGGCTAGAAGGCTCTCCAGAACCAGTTAATAGTAGAAAGAGTTGAGGAGTCAAATGTATTTTTGAATGTAAAAATCTAAATTTAGTCATAACTCTTTGGTTTTAAATTAGTTTAAAAAAATGTGTAACTATTTTAAAATAGGATTAGTAATGCATGATTTTACCAATGGCAAAGCTTGCCTAAGATGGTGTGGCAATACAATGCTAATTTTGTTGCTTTCTTTTTATATTAATAATCACTTGAGAAGAACAAGGAAAAGTGTTAACGCTGTATATGCGTCCATTTAATACTGTGGATCACATAATTTGCATAAGAGTCCTTCAGGTCTTTTAATGACAGGCACACTCCTAACTTTTACATTCTTCTCCTGGAGAAATGATAACATTTGATCCAATGTGCATGTAATAATTCATTATGAAACACTGAAAGCAATGACTAACTAATATCATGTTTGGAGCTCAAGACGCCAGCAGCAAAAGATGCAAATTAAAGCCATTATTTCATCTTTTTTTCTATATCAGCAGGAGACAGCATGTAAAACTACTGCCACTTGGAACCAAAGGGTATTGTATGTTTTTGCGTGTACAGTGAAGCTCAGTTGTGCTTTTTTAATAATATATTATTTTCTAAGTAATTATTTTAAATTTAAATAATAAAATAAGGTATAATGGCAAATTCATTTAAAAAATACTGCAACCCAGGTTATTTGAGGTCTTTGGTTAAAAAATTAAATGTTTTGTTGAAGCAAGTTTATGTTATTCATCATTTGTGGGTGCAGAGAAATTAAGTAATTGGCAATAATTCTCCATTATTGCCAAAAGAACCAGGTTGATTAAATATGAGGCAATTGTGAAGCCTAGGACCAACACTTTACTCTGGAAGAGAATATGTGATTTCCTTCTGATCTGTCTGCAATGCAGGGGAGCTGTGTTCTATCCCTAGGTCTGGAAGAAGAGAATGACTACCCATCCCAGAATTTTTGCATGGAGAATTCCATGGACAGAGGGGCTTGGGGGGCTACAGTCCATGGGGATTACAAAGAGTTGGACCTAACTGAGAGACTCACACTTCTGCTTTCACTTTCTGATCAACTGTCTCTTTTAATGGAATCCTCAGTTACTTTTCGAAGTAGGTCCTATAAAAGGAAGCACAGTTTATATGAAGAATATATTTTTTTTCCTCATCATGAAATTCTCCATAACAAGATTTCTAGGATTGTGGAATCCAAAATAAAGTCATTATTCTAGTTTGCATACTTTATTATAAAATAACATCCTTAGACTTAGCAATTGAATACTTTTGATAAAACAACTCCCCGGTATTTTGTGTTGCTGTTAATAATTAGTGACGGCTTTTATCCCTGGAAGAGCAAATAAGCAAGTTAGATTGACATCTATCTCGAGCCAGAGGATTATTTTTCTTTCCAAAATGGAGAGACTGCCTGTGTGTAGAGGTGTGGCCATGGGGTTTCAGGGGCAGCAGGGCGAGAAGTCTGCTCAGGAGTTGGGTTGCTGCACTAGCTCTTACACAAGCGCCTGATTGCGTCCCCTGTGTTGCACCGTTCAGCAGGGGAGAGAAAACTTAAGCCTGGCAACAGATCAAAGCAGGCGTCAGCCACATCCCGTCATGTGGTCCAGGCCAGCCCAGCAGTGCTTCCACAGACCGTTCCAGCCACTCTGTTTCTGGCTTGCCGACAGAGGCAAGTAGCTGGAAAAGACAGCACAATGTAAGTGATGACACTAATTAACTGGGTACAACTAATCCCATCCATCAGTTGAATTCTGAATTATGGACGTCATACTTGAGAGTCATATCTTTGGCGATTTCTTTCATGCCTAAAATACTGAGGACAACCTTTTTCTTTGCTGCACTGCTGGCTTTACATTAATAAAAGGATGGCATTAGATTGAAGGAGAAAATTTATCTTTCTTTTATCTTTTCTTGATGGGAATGTGTCCAACTCTTCTAAAGTGTTTTAAAATATTTAACATAATATTTGGAATGGTATGGAGGATGCTTTAAAATGTATTTTATCTATTGATCTCTCTCTCTGCACAAGAACAAACCTCATTTTATTGATCGTTCATAGTAGTAAAAGCTTAATTTCCAAAAGCATTATTAAGTGAAAAGTCTAAGTAATTTTGACATAACTTGGCCTATAGACAGAATCTGTCCAAAATCGAAGGGCATTTAAAAATCAATAGGAGAAACAATTCTTGCTAAGTTACTTTTATCACATTTCTTCAAGCAGTGGTAGAAAATGAAATCATGATCTACAAAAGTACAGTACCTGCTGAAATCTGTTTGTTCCTAATGTAAAACGATTGACTGGAAATTTAGTCCTGTAGCTAATAGACAAAAGATTTGAAGTTACTCTCTGCTCTCTGTCAGTCTTTCCCATTTAATTAAGGGGCATGGAATTTGGAGCAACGTCATACTTCTATTCTAACCACAGGTGACTGGGTCTAAGAAACAGACTAAAGTAAACACTTCCATCAGTATTAGACAGAAGGCATTACATAGTCTTAAGGTCCTATGACCATCCCTCCAGCAAGAAACACAAGAGAAGACTCTACACATGGACATCACCAGATGGTCAATACTGATATCAGATTGAATATATTCTTTGCAGCAAAAGATGGAAAAACTCTATACAGTCAGCAAAAACAAGGCCAGGAGCTGACTGTGGCTCAGATCATGAATTCCTTATTGCCAAATTCAGACTTAAATTGAAGAAAGTAGGGAAAACCACTAGACCATTCAGGTATGACCTAAATCAAATCTCTTACGATGATATAGTGGAAGTGAGAAATAGATTTAAGGGCCTAGATCTGATAGACAGAGTGCCTGAAAGACTATGGACAGAGGTTTGTGACACTGTACAGGAGGCAGGGATCAAGACCATCCCCAAGGAAAATAAATGCAAAAAGGTAAAATGGTTGTCTCAGGAGACCTTACAGATAGCTGTGAATAGAAGAGAAGTGAAAGCAAAGGAGAAAAGGAAACATATACCCATTTGAATGCAGAGTTCCAAAGAATAGCAAGGAGAGATAAGAAAGCCTTCCTCACCAATCAGTGCAAAGAAATAGAGGAAAACAACAGAATGAGAAAGACTAGAGATTTCTTCAAGAAAATTAGAGATACCAAGGGAATATTTCATGCAAAGATGAGCACAATAAAGGACAGAAATGGTATGGACCTAACAGAAGTAGAAGATATTAAGAAGAGAAGGCAAGAATAAACAGAAGAACTGTACAAAAAAGATATGCATGACCAAGATAATCCTAATGGTGTGATGACTCACCTAGAGCCAGACATCCTGGAATGTGAAGTCAAGTGGGCCTTAGAAAGCATCGATACAAAGAAAGCTAGTGGAGGTGATGGAATTCCAGTGGAGCTATTTCAAATCCTAAAAGATGATGCTGTGAAAGTTCTGCACTCAATATGCCAGCAAATTTGGAAAACTCAGCAGTGGCCAAAGGACTGGAAAAGGTGGGTTTTCATTCCAATCCCAAAGAAAGGCAATGCCAAAGAATGTTCAAGCTACTGCACAATTGCACTCATCTCACACGCTAGTAAAGTAATGCTCAAAATTCTCCAAGCCAGGCTTCAACAGTACATGAACCGTGAACTTCAAGATGTTCAAGCTGGATTTAGAAAAGGGAGAGGAATCAGGGATCAAAAAGGCAACATCCATTGGATCACTGAAAAAGGAAGAGAGTTCCAGAAAAACATCTAGTTCTGCTTTATTAACTATGCCAAAGCCTTTGACTATGTGGATTTAAACAAACTGTGGAAAATTCTTCAAGTGATAACAATACTAGACCACCTGACCTGCCTCCTGAGAAATCTGTTTGCAGGTAAAGAAGCAACAGTTAGAACCTGACATGGAACAATCATCTGGTTCCAAATTGGGAAAGGAATACATCAAGGCTGTATATTATCACCCTGCTTATTTAACTTATATGCAGAGTACATTATGTGAAACACCAGGCTGGATGAAGTACAAGCTCGAATCAAGATTCCTGGAAGAAATATCAATAACCTCAGATACGCAGATGACTACACCTTTATGGCAGAAAGTGAAGAGGAGCTAAAAAGCCTCTTGATGAAAGTGAAAGAGGAGAGTGAAAAAGTTGACTTAAAACTCAACATTCAGATATACAGCATATTAAAAAGCAGAGACATTACTTTACTGACAAAGTTCTATCTGTCAAAGCTATGGTTTTTCCAGTAGTCATATATGGATGTCAGAGCTGGACTATAAAGAAAGCTGAGCACTGAAGAAATGATGCTTCCGAACTGTGGTGTTGGAGAAGACTCTTGAGTGTCCCATGGACTGCAAGGAGATCCAACAAGTCTGTCATAAAGAAAATCAGTCGTGAGTATTCATTGGAAGGACTGATGCTGAAGCTGAAACTTCAATACTTTGGCCACCTGATGCAAAGAACTGACTCATTTGAAAAGCCCCTGATTCTGGGAAAGATTGAAGGCAGGAGGAGAAAGAGATGACAAAGGATGAGACGGTTGGATGGCATCACCAACTCAATGGACATGAATTTGAGTAAACTCTGGGAGTTAGTAATGGACAGGGAAGGCTGGCATGCTGCAGTCTTTAGGGTCACAAAGAGTCGGACACGACTGAGCTACTGAACTGAACTGAACTGATCTTCCACCTGATGTCTCAGCTTCAGCATTCAAAGGCTAGTGCTTTGCCTGCAATAGGCCATCATCACTAAGTGGTGTGTTATCTAGAGAACCAGTGTCCCTATTGTGCTGTAATGGGGAATCCCTTGGTCCAAAGGCAGTGACGTACAGGACCTGACACTCAGTGGACCAAACATTCTGTACATCCTCAGCCTAGTTGGCTGAGACTCTAGAGGAAAGAAATACAAGTTCTTGTATTGATCTGGTGTCTTATCCAAGTGAGAATGAATCATTGTCCTTTTGCAGGATGAAAGGGGCCTGACATTATCAACTTGCCACCAGAGAGTAGTTTGGTTTCCTGGTAGGATAGTGTCACATAAGGGCTTAGCATTGGATTAAATGGCTGGAAGCATGGACGTTCCTCAACAGCAGTGGCTAAGTCAGCCTATGTGAGTGGGAGCCATGCATTGTTGGGCCTACATGTTGGTCCTGTTGCTGGCTGTGTGATTTCTACACCCAGGAGGCCCTTTTGAAAATCCCAGAGTGGATGATGTAGACTGATGAGCGTCACTGGGGCATTACTTCTGTCAACCTTTCTCATGGGTATGCTCCAGCGGGCTTTGTCATGTGATATGAAGATGCTTATGCTTTGTCCTCCTGACCACATGCCCATCCATATGCCTCTTTCAAGACAGTTTGTCTCTTCAAGCCACATGTTGCTAAAAAACTGGACTTCTTTATGTGTAAATATCAACATTCTTTATACCATACATGCAGAAATTAAAGAAGATTGTAATCCTAAATGTAGATTTAAGATAACAAGCCTTTTAAAAGAAGACATAGGACATTGGGCTAGGCAAATACGTTTAAGGTAAAATATCAAATAGAAAAGATATTGTAAATTGGACATCATCAAAACTAAAAATCTGTGCTCTTCAAAAGATACTACTAAGAGAATGAGAAGACCTGTCAGAGTCTGGAAGAAATATTTGAAAATCATATATATGATAAAAGATTTGTAACCATAATGCATAAAGTTTAATAAGAAGACAGCAACCCAATTAAAAAACAGTTAAGAAATTTGTATAGCCCTTTTATCAGATAGATAATCCAACCAGTCCATCTTAAAGAATATCAATCCTGAGTGCTCACTGGAAGGACTGATGCTGAAGCTGAAACTCCAACACTTTGGCCACATTATATGAAGAGTTGACTCATTGGAAAAGACCCTGATGCTGGGAGTGTTTGGGGGCAGGAGGAGAAGGGGACAACAGAGGATGGGATGGCAGGATGGCATCATTGACTCGATGGACGTGAGTTTGGGTAAACTCTAGGAGTTGATTATGGACAGGGGGCCCTGGCATGCTGTGATTCATGGGGTCGCAAAGAGTCAGACTCTACTGAGCAACTGAACTGATGGATAGGAAATAAGCACACAAAAATANTATGCCAGCAAATTTGGAAAACTCAGCAGTGGCCAAAGGACTGGAAAAGGTGGGTTTTCATTCCAATCCCAAAGAAAGGCAATGCCAAAGAATGTTCAAGCTACTGCACAATTGCACTCATCTCACACGCTAGTAAAGTAATGCTCAAAATTCTCCAAGCCAGGCTTCAACAGTACATGAACCGTGAACTTCAAGATGTTCAAGCTGGATTTAGAAAAGGGAGAGGAATCAGGGATCAAAAAGGCAACATCCATTGGATCACTGAAAAAGGAAGAGAGTTCCAGAAAAACATCTAGTTCTGCTTTATTAACTATGCCAAAGCCTTTGACTATGTGGATTTAAACAAACTGTGGAAAATTCTTCAAGTGATAACAATACTAGACCACCTGACCTGCCTCCTGAGAAATCTGTTTGCAGGTAAAGAAGCAACAGTTAGAACCTGACATGGAACAATCATCTGGTTCCAAATTGGGAAAGGAATACATCAAGGCTGTATATTATCACCCTGCTTATTTAACTTATATGCAGAGTACATTATGTGAAACACCAGGCTGGATGAAGTACAAGCTCGAATCAAGATTCCTGGAAGAAATATCAATAACCTCAGATACGCAGATGACTACACCTTTATGGCAGAAAGTGAAGAGGAGCTAAAAAGCCTCTTGATGAAAGTGAAAGAGGAGAGTGAAAAAGTTGACTTAAAACTCAACATTCAGATATACAGCATATTAAAAAGCAGAGACATTACTTTACTGACAAAGTTCTATCTGTCAAAGCTATGGTTTTTCCAGTAGTCATATATGGATGTCAGAGCTGGACTATAAAGAAAGCTGAGCACTGAAGAAATGATGCTTCTGAACTGTGGTGTTGGAGAAGACTCTTGAGTGTCCCATGGACTGCAAGGAGATCCAACAAGTCTGTCATAAAGAAAATCAGTCGTGAGTATTCATTGGAAGGACTGATGCTGAAGCTGAAACTTCAATACTTTGGCCACCTGATGCAAAGAACTGACTCATTTGAGAAGCCCCTGATTCTGGGACAGATTGAAGGCAGGAGGAGAAAGGGATGACAAAGGATGAGACGGTTGGATGGCATCACCAACTCAATGGACATGAATTTGAGTAAACTCTGGGAGTTAGTAATGGACAGGGAAGGCTGGCATGCTGCAGTCTTTAGGGTCACAAAGAGTCGGACACGACTGAGCTACTGAACTGAACTGAACTGATCTTCCACCTGATGTCTCAGCTTCAGCATTCAAAGGCTAGTGCTTTGCCTGCAATAGGCCATCATCACTAAGTGGTGTGTTATCTAGAGAACCAGTGTCCCTATTGTGCTGTAATGGGGAATCCCTTGGTCCAAAGGCAGTGACGTACAGGACCTGACACTCAGTGGACCAAACATTCTGTACATCCTCAGCCTAGTTGGCTGAGACTCTAGAGGAAAGAAATACAAGTTCTTGTATTGATCTGGTGTCTTATCCAAGTGAGAATGAATCATTGTCCTTTTGCAGGATGAAAGGGGCCTGACATTATCAACTTGCCACCAGAGAGTAGTTTGGTTTCCTGGTAGGATAGTGTCACATAAGGGCTTAGCATTGGATTAAATGGCTGGAAGCATGGACGTTCCTCAACAGCAGTGGCTAAGTCAGCCTATGTGAGTGGGAGCCATGCATTGTTGGGCCTACATGTTGGTCCTGTTGCTGGCTGTGTGATTTCTACACCCAGGAGGCCCTTTTGAAAATCCCAGAGTGGATGATGTAGACTGATGAGCGTCACTGGGGCATTACTTCTGTCAACCTTTCTCATGGGTATGCTCCAGCGGGCTTTGTCATGTGATATGAAGATGCTTATGCTTTGTCCTCCTGACCACATGCCCATCCATATGCCTCTTTCAAGACAGTTTGTCTCTTCAAGCCACATGTTGCTAAAAAACTGGACTTCTTTATGTGTAAATATCAACATTCTTTATACCATACATGCAGAAATTAAAGAAGATTGTAATCCTAAATGTAGATTTAAGATAACAAGCCTTTTAAAAGAAGACATAGGACATTGGGCTAGGCAAATACGTTTAAGGTAAAATATCAAATAGAAAAGATATTGTAAATTGGACATCATCAAAACTAAAAATCTGTGCTCTTCAAAAGATACTACTAAGAGAATGAGAAGACCTGTCAGAGTCTGGAAGAAATATTTGAAAATCATATATATGATAAAAGATTTGTAACCATAATGCATAAAGTTTAATAAGAAGACAGCAACCCAATTAAAAAACAGTTAAGAAATTTGTATAGCCCTTTTATCAGATAGATAATCCAACCAGTCCATCTTAAAGGATATCAATCCTGAGTGCTCACTGGAAGGACTGATGCTGAAGCTGAAACTCCAACACTTTGGCCACATTATATGAAGAGTTGACTCATTGGAAAAGACCCTGATGCTGGGAGTGTTTGGGGGCAGGAGGAGAAGGGGACAACAGAGGATGGGATGGCAGGATGGCATCATTGACTCGATGGACGTGAGTTTGGGTAAACTCTAGGAGTTGATTATGGACAGGGGGCCCTGGCATGCTGTGATTCATGGGGTCGCAAAGAGTCAGACTCTACTGAGCAACTGAACTGATGGATAGGAAATAAGCACACAAAAATACATGTCAACATCATTAATCAGGAAGGAAATAAAAGTTAGAACAACAATGAGATGCCAATGAAGCTGCATTAGAATAGCTAAAATTGAAAAGACAGACCATGTCAACATTGGTGAGGATATGGAAAAACTGAAATTCAGACACAGCTAGTGAAATGTAAAGTGGGAGGACATCTTCGGAAGACGGTTTGGCAATTTCTTAAAAAGGTAAACACACATAATCCAAACGCTTTTTCCTATAGGCCTGAAAATAATGAAAGCACAGACCATACAATAACCTGTGCTTGCATGTCCGTTGTGACTTTATTTGTAACAACCAAACCTGGAAGCAACCCAAATACCTACTAACAAGTCAGTGAACACAGGAGTCATGCTTTACTTATGTAACAGAACCAACTTATAATTGAAAATGAATAAATCCTTACCACACACAACATAAATAAATTTCAAAAACTTTAGGCTCCATGAAAGAAACATGACAGAAAGAACAAGAGTTCTAGGATTTCATTTAAATCAAACCTTTAAGATGTAAAATATCCCTTGTTTATATATTTATTTTTTGAAATGGGAGGGGAAAGAGGAGAGAGAGAGATTACCTAGAGGGGCTGGCATGAGAAAACATTTATGAATGATTAATATTACCATTTGCTTGGTTATGCTCATTTTCATTGGTGTACACATGGATATGTATGTTAAAATGTATTAAATCATACAGCTTAAATATATATATGGGCTTCCCTGGTAGCTCAGCTGCTAAAGAATCTGCCTGCAATGCAGGAAACCCTGGATTGATCCCTAATTTGGGAAGATCCCCTGGAGAAGGGAACAGCTACTCACTCCAGTATTGTGGCCTGGAGAATTCCACGGACTGTATAGTTCGTGGGGTTGCAAAGAGTCAGACATGACTGAGTGACTTTCACTCACTCTAAATATGTATAGTTTATTATAAATTGTTTCTCAATGATACAAAATTATTCAATAATTATAGAAGAAATAACAACTTGATAATGCTCACATTAAGGCATTGTAATAACAGAGTGCTCTGGTGTATTCAAAACGGTTTCTTTTCTCCTCCTCCTTCAGGAAGCCCAAGAGGATTTTGCTCCGATATTTACATGGGAAACTGGTGAAGGTCTAGCCTTAAATCTCAAGACACTGTGGGGCCCTCCCTATACCTGAGTCCCCAGGAATGTTTAACTCTCAAAAATTTCCATACTGAGCCTACAACAACTCATCCACTAAAGTTCAGGTTTTCCCACCCCAGCTCTGGTTCCTAGGTAGTTTCTGTTACATCATTTTACATCCTTAACAGTCATTCTACCAAGGCTGTGCCTTCAACATCTATTTTGAGAACTGCCCTTTTGAGAGTTTTACATTAACTGATTCTTTTCCAACAAATTCTACTTAATTTTCATGGAAAATAATGATCTCTTATTGAATGTATAGTTCATAATATTATAAAATGTTTAATTCAGTTAATATTAGAAATAACAAACTCAGTTGACACAGGCAGGTTTTGAACAAACACAAATGAATCTTAGGCATGTGATTCAAGTGTTAGATTCAGGAATATATACACTTGCTCTAGAGAGTCATCTNGTGTACACATGGATATGTATGTTAAAATGTATTAAATCATACAGCTTAAATATATATATGGGCTTCCCTGGTAGCTCAGCTGCTAAAGAATCTGCCTGCAATGCAGGAAACCCTGGATTGATCCCTAATTTGGGAAGATCCCCTGGAGAAGGGAACAGCTACTCACTCCAGTATTGTGGCCTGGAGAATTCCACGGACTGTATAGTTCGTGGGGTTGCAAAGAGTCAGACATGACTGAGTGACTTTCACTCACTCTAAATATGTATAGTTTATTATAAATTGTTTCTCAATGATACAAAATTATTCAAAAATTATAGAAGAAATAACAACTTGATAATGCTCACATTAAGGCATTGTAATAACAGAGTGCTCTGGTGTATTCAAAACGGTTTCTTTTCTCCTCCTCCTTCAGGAAGCCCAAGAGGATTTTGCTCCGATATTTACATGGGAAACTGGTGAAGGTCTAGCCTTAAATCTCAAGACACTGTGGGGCCCTCCCTATACCTGAGTCCCCAGGAATGTTTAACTCTCAAAAATTTCCATACTGAGCCTACAACAACTCATCCACTAAAGTTCAGGTTTTCCCACCCCAGCTCTGGTTCCTAGGTAGTTTCTGTTACATCATTTTACATCCTTAACAGTCATTCTACCAAGGCTGTGCCTTCAACATCTATTTTGAGAACTGCCCTTTTGAGAGTTTTACATTAACTGATTCTTTTCCAACAAATTCTACTCAATTTTCATGGAAAATAATGATCTCTTATTGAATGTATAGTTCATAATATTATAAAATGTTTAATTCAGTTAATATTAGAAATAACAAACTCAGTTGACACAGGCAGGTTTTGAGGCAGGTTTTGAACAAACACAAATGAATCTTAGGCATGTGATTGAAGTGTTAGATTCAGGAATATATACACTTGCTCTAGAGAGTCATCTACCTGCTGTAAGAAGTTTATTTTCCTAGGGCATCGGCAAGCATATTTTACACAGAGACTGAAGATAAAACCAGCAAGCAATTTAAACTGACTATAATTAAGAAATGTTCTATTATGCTCTGGCTTGCAGTCTCATTACACAGAGACTTAATACCTGCATTAAAACTTCGGCTTAGATTTTATGGTGCAACGCTTGCTTCTACTCTTCATTAATCATTTCACCTTTTTCTTTTTAACACAAGAAGTAATTTCTTGCAGTGATCCAAATTTCAAAGAAAAGACTGGATCCTCCCTGACTTATATGGCTTTCATAGTAATTATTTACAGCACACATCCAGTCAATGAAAAATAAATCTGCACTACCATACTTGGAATGGGAAGTGGGGAACCTCATGACCTCCCACCATTTTTATCATGACAGCTGCAATCCTAAAGAAGAACCATGCACACCAGGTAAATTTATGGAAGCCGAAGCACTTCCTGCCTCTCTTCATTCCTTAAAAATATAGCTATGCTTTGCTGAAATTAATGGTAGATTAATGGTCAATCTTCCTAAATTATTACACCACAGTAAAAAAGAGCAAAAAATAGAGGGAAAAAAATCAACAACGCTATTAAAATAAAAATGCATATTTCAGTGCTTTCTTTTTCCCAGTTTTTTTTTTTCATTGCAAGTTTCCAGTTTTCCAATAAAACAGTTGCCAAGGGAACCTCGTGCTAAACCAAAACTGCTGTCAAATGTCATCATTAAAGTGAGCAAACAGCCCCCATGGGAGTCTCCTCTGGGAGACTCTATTCATTATTTTCTAAATCTGTAAAACTATCATTTCCAGGCTTCCTTTTGAGTACTGACACAGAAAGAAACAATCATAATTTGTAAGAGTGTCAGTGAAAAATACGCTCACCCTCCCCCCAGATTGCCATTCTCAGACAAAGAAAAGATTACAGTGCGCACCTCCTATCATCCCCTTAAGAGCTGGAAAATATTAGTGGTCACTTTTAGAAAGAAAACATTTTGAAACTAAGTTGAATAATCACTTTTATAACTATGGGAAAGGATTGCCTATTGATATGTAGGAGAGGAAACGAGTCAACATAGGAAATATTTTTTGTTCTACTTTTATTACTTGCTCCTGTGGCCTGATTTGCTTGAGGGAAATGCTGAGTCCCTGGGGAAGTGTGAAATGCCCCACTAGTAAAGACTAGTGGGAACGTCCACTAAATCTCCCCAGCAAGGAGATGGACGTGCACGGGGTGAGATAAAACTAGGACAGAGAAATTAAGAACATGAGTTTTGAGTTCACAGGACCCAGGTTCNGATACCTTGGGACTGCTCTGGTGGTTCAAACAGTAAAGAATCAGCCTGCAGTATGGGAGACCTGGGCTCAATTCCTGGACTGGGAAGATTCCCTGGAGGAGGAAATGGCAACCCACTCCAGTATTCTTGCCTGGAGTATCCCATGGACAGAGGAGCCTGGCCAATTACAGTTCACGAGGTTGCAAAAGTCAGACACAACCGAATGACTAACACACACACACTAGGATTCCTCAGTGATCAAGTAAAGCTTTTGCTGATCAAGGACTTTATAATCTCAAGTAGACAGGGGTGGTAATGGACATACCATTACGCAAAGGTAATACTTAAAATGTTTAAAAACTGGAGCAATGTGGGGCTCAACAATTAAGAACTGACAGTTTGGGGGCAGAAGAGGGAAAGATTGAGAGTTTGGGATTAGCAGAAGCAAACTAGAATACATAGANATGGACATACCATTACGCAAAGGTAATACTTAAAATGTTTAAAAACTGGAGCAATGTGGGGCTCAACAATTAAGAACTGACAGTTTGGGGGCAGAAGAGGGAAAGATTGAGAGTTTGGGATTAGCAGAAGCAAACTAGAATACATAGAAAGGATAAATAATATTCTACTGTAGAGCACAGGGAGCTATAGTCAATATCCGGTGATAAATCATGATGGAAAAGAATATAAAGAAGAATATATATGTATAACTGAGTCACTTTGCTGTACAGCAGAAATTAACACAACATTGTAAATCAACTATACTGCAGTAATACATAAAAGAATAGACAGTGGATGTCAACAATTGGTAAGACCACAGAATGAACCCCAGCTGAATGTCAGCCTTGCCTAAGGGTAGTTGCACAGAGTTTATAACATGTTTTTCTTGTATGCTTTCATTGATATAGCTTAGCATAGCCAGGGTCAGTATTTTTAATCATCATGTTAGGTAATGAGCACTCAGGAATAAAATTGTATTGGAAACTCATCTTTTGTGTCCCTAGTTTTTATGATACTGAGGTTCTTGTGTTTTCAACATCATTTCCTAGACTTCTTCTAGAATATGAAATCATTTTTGAAAGCCGAATAACTCATTTTTGACTCTTCTCAAACTTTTTACAAGATATTTTCACAGGTTTAATATTTGGGTTAGAAATTGTGCCTCCGACCTCAATCTGCTAATAAACCAAGGGCAGAGGGGATAATTTTGAACTTTTAAATAAATTAGAAGGTAATTTGGAACTAGGGATTAGCTCTTATAAAAGCAGAGTGTTTTATCTTGGAGAACATCTTCCATCCTTCTTATCCAGATTTCAATTTGCAGAGTTTTCAGCTTTCAGCTCTCCTCCTCGCCTCTGTGTTCTTTCATTCCGATTTCTCAGGGCAGTGCTGGGCTGCATAGCAGGTGGTTGATGTAGGCTCCAGGTCTTTCAAAAGAGCAGTTATCACATTTTTCAACAGCTCAGGTAATAGAAATTTGCTTTTCTCTCAGTACCTTTTTTTTTTTTTTTTGAAAGGTAGATTTTTGCCAACTGTAAATGGAACTCAAACCCCTGGGAGTTTAAACTCATTTCTAGGTTTGAAATCTACATTACTCAGATGGGCTTGAAACATGCAAAAATCATTTCCTTTACAGCTCAGGGATGTTCAAGAGGCTCAAATCTGAGCCAAAACAAGAAGATTGCCAGGAATAGAGAAACATGTTAATATTTTATTACTGTTATTCTTTCTATTGTATTAGTCATGAGGGGCCCCACAGCCTTAAATAATTTTCAATAGCTCAGAATATATGGTATGTTTTTTAATGATTATTTTTGTAAAATACATTTCCAAACTCCACTAGGAAAAAGTGATATTTTTTAAAATCTCAATTTTACATATTAACCCTTCAGAATGTGTTAACAGTATCTTTTCCTATTTTATGTAAAATCTATTATTTTTAAAACTGGCATATTCAAATATGTTTCATTAAGCCATCTGAAGGAGAGTAGAATTTGATGGCCCAAAATACACCTCTGTTGCAGAAGGATTATTTCAGGCTCATTATTTTTAAGAAACAGTAAACACAGAGAATCTCTGAAAGTGGAGTACAAGTTATCTGTAAGAGAAATTGACATTTATCAAGAGAATTCCATCTGGAAGGGTGTCTTCCTCTCTGAACCAAGAGGAAGAGGAGGAGGACCATATCTCTAGAAACTCAAATCCATGCAACAAGCAAGGATTTAAATCTGCATTACAACCTTATCTGTGTTCATTAGGTTTTCGTGGTCCCCTCCCTCCCCTGGCTGCCCCCACTCTAACATCTTATATCCGGTGACAATATTTAAGGTGATGGCTTGGGTCATTTCAGGGTTTTGCTCAGTTTTCCTGGTGATCTCCCATGTATAATGGAGGTGAACATGTGATTACACTTCTGTTGTTTTTCTTTCTCTCCTGTTAATTTCTCTTTTATTACAAAGGAGTAATAGCTGAGAACTTAGAAGGATAGAGTGAAGTTCATTTTTTCCTCCCTACATATCATAAATAACAGACTTTACCATCAGCAGTAGCATCCACAGGAATAGAGACATGTTATCTCCGCGGCAATTTGCGGAAAAAAAGAAAAACAAGCACAATGTCAAGAGCGCTGAAGCGAGCTTTTTCACTGTCTTATTGAGGGCTGCAGCCCAGGAGACACCTCGCAGATGGTTCTGAGGAGCTCTACCTTGGAGAAGAGGGTTGGAGGTCAGTATATACATGATTTTGGCAAAACAGTGAGTGCAATCAAGCACACATCTAAGCAGCAGGTTGCTAGAATGGATATCTCAGTTATGATTTTAGTGTTTTTCTAAGTATGGAAGATGCAAGACATTTTTGAATCTATATATATCTATAGGGCATCTCAGGGAAATAACTCCCCAAAAGTTAATACTTCCTTAAATGATTCTCTTGATAGTGACTAACTTTACAATTTCTAAGCTTCAAGCATAATTTCTCCCCATTGTAATTAAGACATCTTTGCTGTATTTTTCATGTTGTGATTTTCTAATGTGTATTACTCATCAATTTATCAACTTCGGTTCTATTTGTTTTTAGTTTTAGTTTTCCTGAAACCACAATCCTGCCTTCATAGACGGAGTTGTCATAATTTAACAAGAGAAAAGTGAAACCAGAAATCCACATCTTCAGGTTGGGAATCTGCAAACGTTTTCTGTTAAAGGTCAGGTAATAAATACGTTAGATTTTGTGACCACACAGCCTGGTGGCGGTGCTGCTTCTACTTATGCTTGTTCTTCTTTTCATCATTATTATCCCTTAACAATGTAAAGACTGCTTGTATTTACCTCAATACCTGTTACCTCTCACTCTACAGGAAGACACCTGGCTACCACCTTCTGCCGGCCACTGAGTCCATGGTTCACTTTCAGGATTCATAGATAGAAGTATAAGTATAAGCAGCTTTAGCCTGAACCATCCCCCACCCCCACCCCCTGGTAAATAACTATATCCTACAACTTAGTGCTTGACTAAAGGTTCTTTTGCATTTAGCCTTACAGATTCCACAATGGTAGTTAGGTAATAGCTCTTTCCCCCACCCCATTTAGTGAGGAGGTTGTTTCAGACATTTTTAATCCAGTGAAATTATTCTGACACATTCTGCATTCTATCAAGAGATTCTCCAATTTTCTACAGATTTTTTAAAAATATATATTATTATTTGTATATATCAAGATTCATTCTTTCTAAGTTCCAGAGATGCATGATGTCATGTATAGACCATTACAGTAGACTGTGTGTGCTAAGTTGCTTTAGTAGTGTCTGACTCTTTGCGACCCTGTGGATTGTAGCCCACCAGACCCCTCTGTTCGTGTGGTTCTCTAGGCAGGAATACTGGAGTAGGATCTTCCTGATCCAGGCATTGAACCCACATCTCTTATGTCTCCTGCATTGGCAGGCAAGTTCTTTACCACTGGCACCACCTGGGAAGCCCTACAAAATAGTTCCATTGGTCTTGAAAAAATTCTGTGGTTTATCTAGTCTGCAGCATCCTCTTAAACCCAGAATATCTTGTACCCAGGTATGTTTACCATCTCTATGTTTTTGCCTTTTCCAGAATGTCATATAAATTCATGCAGTCTTTTCAGACTGGCTTCTAACTCTTAGCATCATGCATTTAAGATAAATCCATGTCTATAAACAAATGGCTTCATATCCTACACCTTTTTATTGTTGAGTGGTGGTGTATTTTAGAGATATCCTAAAGTTTATTTCTCCATTCATCTATTGCAGAACATCTTGGTTGCTTCCAGTTCTTTGCCAATTGTGAATAAAACTACTGTACACATTTGCAAATAGGTTTCGGTGTGGATCTAGATTTTCATACCAGTAGGGTAAATACTCAGAAGCATGACTGTTGGATAGTGCTCCATGATTGAATTCAGCTTCATGTGAAACTGCCCAGCTGCTTTCCAAGATCCTATACCATTCACATACCCACCAGTAATACAGGTATATAGTAGTAGTAACTCATCATTGTTTTTTGCTTTCCCTGATGACAAAAGCTATCAAACATCTTTTCATGTGTTCTCTGTATTCTCTATATCTTCTCTGGTGCAATGCCTGTTTAGATTTTGGCCCATTTTTAATTGGGCTGCTTGTTTTTCATTACTGAGTTTAAATGTGCTTTGGGTATTTCTGGGACAAATGCTTTGCCAGATATTTTTTGATAGTGTTGGCAACTAGTCTGTGCTTTGAGTTTTCTTTCTCTTAACAGGGTGTTTCAGAAAGCTGAGCTTTTTAACTTTAATAACTTCCAAATAATGATCTTTTTTACTTTATGTAGCATGATTTTGTGTGTGTGTGTATTTTAGCTAAAGACTCATTATTAATCTCAGGATCACATAGATTTTCTCCTGGAAACCTTGCAATGCTACATTTAGATACAGATTTGCTGTGAGTGACTTCTGTAGGAAGTGGGAAGTGTGGGTCTAGGTTTATTTTTTGCATATGGACGTCCAGTTGTTCCAGCGTTATTTGTTGAAAAGACTGTCCTTTCTGTACCCAATGTCCTTTGTCAAAAATCAGTTGAATATATTTATGTGTGTGCATTTCTGGGCTCTCTGTTCTGTCTCACTGATCTATGTGCTATTCTTTGGCCAATATCATGCTGTGTGATTACTGTAGCTTTATAATAATTCTGGAAATCAGATAGCATGAATCCTTCAACTTTGTTCACCTTTCATATAAGGTTGGCTATTCTAGGCTTTTGCCTTTCCAAGTACATTTCAGAATCAGATTGTTAATATCTACAAAGTAGTTTACTGGGATTTTAATAGAGTTGTGCCATACTTTCATTTTTATAAGGATGTATGTAATAAATCCTTTTTGGAATTTATTGCCAAAAGTAAAGTTTGCTTCTTTTCCATGAAATCCATTAAGACCAGGGTCATTCCTTTTTTTAATACTAGCACCAAGGAAGCAAAGAAATAAATCATATTTAGAAATTACTATAGTCATTTAATTGTTTTTTGTATTGCTATCAACAAGCTTTTTAACATCCTAACCTGCATATAGATATGTATGCATACATTCATATATATTACAACCCTATTAATGGTTGATATTATATAATTTATAATAGAATAAACATAAATATACAAGTAGAATAAAGCAGAAATTTAAATCAAAATATCAATAAAATGACTTTTTGTTTCTTTGAAAGTTTTATAAGTAACATCAGTTTGTACTCTATGTTAAGTATAATAGCTATTTTTATATATGTTGTTTTACTTGTTTTCAAGTGATTCCTTAATAGAATTGGAGAAAATTCTTCACATAAATGCAAAGTCCTTATATCTACTAAAGGGGAGAATACGAACAGAAAAAAATATAAAGATGTATTGGGTTAGTAAAAATTCAAAATCTTTAGTAGAGCCGACATTGAAATTTGTAATCTTAGCAAAATATATTTAGAAATGTAATGAGGCATTATCAGGGGAAAATACAATGGAGCTTAATTTTACTTAAATTGTATTCATAGATGTACATTAGTAGAACAGAGAATCTGAAAATAAATTAAGACTATGCAGTAATATTATTTCTTCATATTCTACACAGAATCCATGCAGTTGTTTTTGTCTACTTAGTAAGAGAAAGAAGAAATACTATATTTTTAAGTGATTAAACTACTTACTCTGGTTTACCTTTTGCAGTTCATGAAGAATATATTTCATATGATGCTGGCTTTTCCTTTGTACATAAATGGCACTTTTCATCAATACCCTTGAGCAAGAACAAACAGCTACTTTTGAACAAGAAGTGTGTTGAGTAGGTATCAGGTATATGAAAGAACAGCAGAACTGAGAATAGGACCTAAAAATCTTGTAAATTTTGTGTTCATAAAGTAGCCTACATTTTTTTTTCTTACACAAAATATATTTCAGTCCTGATGGGCAAAACTAAAATAGTATTTCCAAAATGAATTCTTTTCAGAAGCCATTTGTAAATTCAAAACGTCAGCCACACAGTGTCTCTAGAGACCTCATCTCCCCTCATATTTACTTAGTGAACTCACAGTCATCCTTTAAAGCCCATACCAACCCTTTGAGAAGAGTTCCTGGCTAATCCCAAGTACATTTGTGATTCTTGTATGCTCCACTACTAATTTACTTACTTACACACTGGGGTCTACAACTAGACCCTTCGAGTTTGATAGAAGTGTAAATATGTACATCATTTTTTCTTAATCAAATTATGCATACTCCTTGAAACTACTTGATAAGAAATCTTTGCAGTATATATGTTTACTGTGATTTTGCAAGATTCTTTCTTTCGGAAGCAGAGCTGTGTCTTCAGTGACGGGTGCCACATTTGAAACCTGGCTCAAATTTCTGCACTGAGCCATACTTCATATTAAGGTGACACCCTGGGTCTCCACCATTCTTCATTTAGTTTGATTGTAGATGCCAAGCACCATCTCTGTTGGCGGCCTTTCCATTTTGCCTCTAGTGATGCCGTGTTCTATCAGCCACTCCACAACACTTGTGGGACCACAGCCCCTGGCTGTTTTTTTGACCTTGATCAATGTGGCAATAACTGTGACCATGGGCTTCTGACAGTTAAACCCACAACCTGGTCTCTACTGCTTTGGAACCCTATAATCCTCATTACTATCAACACACTGACTCTGGGACCATCCATCTTTCTGGCAGAGGAAAGCTGACACCACTGAAACTGTGTTTCTGGGGAACATAGCCCTTCTGGCAGAGCTTCTGGTCTCAGATGGCATAGCCATCCCATCACCCCCACCAAACCGGACTTCAGCATCATCTTTCTCTAGGATTTGCTTTGCCCACTGTAAGCCTCTACTTTTCTCAGGCTTTTATATTCTTGGACCATTCCTGGTTTCAACTATTCTAGTTCATGTTGTCTGGAAAGCAAATGCCAAGGAAGAACTAGAAGGGCAAGGCATTTATGGTGAGGATCGCCTGTGAGCTGTAAGCAGGAGTAGGACAAGCCATCAGACCATCACGGTCTGACACTCTTGAAAGAGGAGGAGGAAAACGTTGCAGCCAGAGAGAACCGCAGACCGGAGAGTTCAGTTCAGTTCAGTTCAGTCGCTCAATCGTGTCCCACTCCATGTGTTGCGACCCCATGAATCGCAGCACGCCAGACCTCCCTGTTCATCACCATCTTGAAAGAGGAGGAGGAAAACGTTGCAGCCAGAGAGGACCGCAGACTGGAGAGTAGTCCTGCGGAAGTCTCCATGGACAGACCAACTGGGAGGCCGTGATCAAAGATCGCCCGTTAGAAGGCTCTTTTATTGCCGGAAGTGACTCAGGCCTGCCATTCCCCTTGGGGTCAGCTGAGCACAGCCGCAGGAAGTGTATGTCCTTGGTGCGAATGCGACTGCGCGTTGTGAATGTCCAGCCGCTGGAGGCTGGACTCCATAGCTAGTTGCAAATACATATATTTTTTTCATTTTTCCTCACAGAATTTCATTTAAATATTTTTTAGTATATTTCACACAGTTTAGCTAAAATCTCCTTGACTAGTTTTATTGACCAAGGAAAACCGCTCAAGAGGGCCAACAGGTAATAAAATATTTTCTAAAAATCTATTTTAAACACTTGCATGTAAGGACATACTTATGTACTTAAACAACATCACTTACACTTTCTTTCCAGATGACTTTGTAAGCTCTTCTTTCTATGAGTTTAATATTGCTAAAGATGAAGGCTTGTTTGTTCATATGACAATTTAATTCAGGAATATTAAGAAGTCAAATAAAACAATAATTTACAGAAAACTGGTAGCGCAGCTGGCAATGTCATTATTATTGTCCTCTGCAAAACAGCAGTTTCGTGTTTCATTATTTGTTGTTGCACAGCTGCCAGGTGATATCTGGCTCTTTGTGACCCCATGGACTGCAGCACGCCTGCCCTCCCTGTCCCTCACCATCTCCCGTAGTTCATCCAAGTTCATGTCCATTGCATCAGTGATGCCATCCAACCATCTCATCTGCTTTTGCCCTCCTCTCTTTCTTCCTTTAATCTTTCCCATCATCAGAGTCTTTTCCAATGAGTCAGCTGTTCCCATCAGGTGACCAAAGTATTGGGTCTTTGGCATCAGTCCTTCTGGAATGTGGTTATTGTTGCCTCTGAAATGCTCACCCACTGTCTAGTAACACATCATGGTAGAGGGTAAGCTTCATAACTGGACCTAAAATCGGCTGCCATTCATTCCTGTGTGAAACAGTGTGCTTGACAACAGACTCCAAGCCTAGACAGCACCAAGAATATCAGGGTATAGGGACGTCCCTGGTGGTCCGGGGTTAAGACTCCACCGTTCCAGTGCAGAGGGTGTGAATTTAATCCCTGATTGGGGAACTAAGATCCCACATGGTATGTGGCCAGAAAAAAAGAAAGAAAAGAAAAGAAAATTAGTGTATTAATTAAAAGGGGAAAAATAGAGACAACAAGATCTAACTTTACTTCTCCCAACTACCAAAAGGGGACATTATTCTTGGTGAAACATAAGAGACCATATTATTTGTTAATGGTGTTAAAAAAAATTACAGTGTATTAAAAATAAAAGCCCTATCTGCCTAGAAANCAGAGAGAACCGCAGACCGGAGAGTTCAGTTCAGTTCAGTTCAGTCGCTCAATCGTGTCCCACTCCATGTGTTGCGACCCCATGAATCGCAGCACGCCAGACCTCCCTGTTCATCACCATCTTGAAAGAGGAGGAGGAAAACGTTGCAGCCAGAGAGGACCGCAGACTGGACAGTAGTCCTGCGGAAGTCTCCATGGACAGACCAACTGGGAGGCCGTGATCAAAGATCGCCCGTTAGAAGGCTCTTTTATTGCCGGAAGTGACTCAGGCCTGCCATTCCCCTTGGGGTCAGCTGAGCACAGCCGCAGGAAGTGTATGTCCTTGGTGCGAATGCGACTGCGCGTTGTGAATGTCCAGCCGCTGGAGGCTGGACTCCATAGCTAGTTGCAAATACATATATTTTTTTCATTTTTCCTCACAGAATTTCATTTAAATATTTTTTAGTATATTTCACACAGTTTAGCTAAAATCTCCTTGACTAGTTTTATTGACCAAGGAAAACCGCTCAAGAGGGCCAACAGGTAATAAAATATTTTCTAAAAATCTATTTTAAACACTTGCATGTAAGGACATACTTATGTACTTAAACAACATCACTTACACTTTCTTTCCAGATGACTTTGTAAGCTTTTCTTTCTATGAGTTTAATATTGCTAAAGATGAAGGCTTGTTTGTTCATATGACAATTTAATTCAGGAATATTAAGAAGTCAAATAAAACAATAATTTACAGAAAACTGGTAGCGCAGCTGGCAATGTCATTATTATTGTCCTCTGCAAAACAGCAGTTTCGTGTTTCATTATTTGTTGTTGCACAGCTGCCAGGTGATATCTGGCTCTTTGTGACCCCATGGACTGCAGCACGCCTGCCCTCCCTGTTCCTCACCATCTCCCGTAGTTCATCCAAGTTCATGTCCATTGCATCAGTGATGCCATCCAACCATCTCATCTGCTTTTGCCCTCCTCTCTTTCTTCCTTTAATCTTTCCCATCATCAGAGTCTTTTCCAATGAGTCAGCTGTTCCCATCAGGTGACCAAAGTATTGGGTCTTTGGCATCAGTCCTTCTGGAATGTGATTATTGTTGCCTCTGAAATGCTCACCCACTGTCTAGTAACACATCATGGTAGAGGGTAAGCTTCATAACTGGACCTAAAATCGGCTGCCATTCATTCCTGTGTGAAACAGTGTGCTTGACAACAGACTCCAAGCCTAGACAGCACCAAGAATATCAGGGTATAGGGACGTCCCTGGTGGTCCGGGGTTAAGACTCCACCGTTCCAGTGCAGAGGGTGTGAATTTAATCCCTGATTGGGGAACTAAGATCCCACATGGTATGTGGCCAGAAAAAAAGAAAGAAAAGAAAAGAAAATTAGTGTATTAATTAAAAGGGGAAAAATAGAGACAACAAGATCTAACTTTACTTCTCCCAACTACCAAAAGGGGACATTATTCTTGGTGAAACATAAGAGACCATATTATTTGTTAATGGTGTTAAAAAAAATTACAGTGTATTAAAAATAAAAGCCCTATCTGCCTAGAAATAAAATATCTATCTATACCTATTGTCTATTTACCTGTCTATCTGTGTCTTTTCTTAGTGATGTTCTTAGATTAGCATTTTAAAAATATTATTTTTTGCATTACTACAAAGGACCATGCTGTCTATCTAACAGACTCACATGAAATTGCAGGTCTTACTCAGCAACAATATTTACTAATGATGGCATATAAAAGTGAGGCAGCATACCCTGGATGTTTCAGCTGCAGCTTCCAAGTCCCTTTTTCAGAGTGATGAGAGGCGATGTATATAGTAGAGAATGGTACAAGGAAACCACTGAGGTTAAGCACACTGTTTCACACAGGAATGAATGGCAGCCGATTTTAGGTCCAGTTACCACTTGTTCGTTCTTGACCTACAAGTTCTACATGATTGATGGCCATTCTCCTAATAGTTGTGCCCCATAAATGCATAGACTTCAAAGTTATTTCTAATAACTTCTCTAGACCAGACAGAAGTATCTTCCTAAAAGCATTTATGAAGACTAAGTATAGAGCTGTGAGGACTGAGTACAGAGCTGTGCCTACAGTCTTCACAGTGATGAGCCAGCCTCTCAAGTCCAGAACATCTGGTCTGGGAGCAAAAGGGCCGAGACACACTGGAGGGGTCAGTGGCCACTGGACAGACCCATTGTAGCTCTTCCTGTCCCTAGTTCCAAGGTAAACAACTAACATGTAATTGTTGACATAAACACAGTGAAATAGTAAGAAAAAGAGTGAGAGAAGACACTGATGGCATCTATTTATAGAATCATAAATCATGAAGTGATTGGACAGCTCTAGACTGTTAACACCCACCCCAGTGTTCTTGTCTGGAGAGTCCCAGGGACAGCGGAGCCTGGTAGGCTGCCGTCTATGGGGTCGCACACAGTCAGACACGACTGAAGTGACTTAGCAGCAGCAGCAGACTCTTAACACCATTTCCTAGATCCAGCACCTCTTATATATTAGAGGAGGTAATTCATTAAAAGTTTATACTGATACCATGTATTCCACATTCTATTTAATACCAAAAGAATATTAAAAACTAACTAGGCCTGTTTTGCCACAATTACACATATTCTAAATATACTGGAAAACAGTATGTTGCCATAGCCTTACTATGACAGTAACGTTTCATATTGTAAATCTCAAGCAGATTTACAACACACCAAGTTTGTTATTTACTTGAGAGAGAGACGGTTTGACCCTTGTAATCACGAGTCATCAAAGTTCAAATATGAATCTTAAGTTTTTTTCTACAGTTTTTGATTTTCTGACTTACTTGAATTTTTCTTTTCTTAATTAAGAAAAATAAAATGGCAGAAAATAGTTAAAACTCTCTTTTTGGTCAGAAAACTGCATGGTTGATTCATTAGCATTGCTATTTGAGACATTAAATATGTTTCTGTTAATTGAAGAAAATATAGAAAGTGAACTGTCTTCATAGAATAAAAATAACTTGCAATCCCATTAAAATATGAAATAGAACAATCATATCTAGAACTGAAAAAATTGAACTTTTTAAAGGTATCTTTACCTTTAGGAAGGAAAATTCTTCTTTTCTCTTTATATTGACTCCAGCTGCTTGACAACTTAGTACAGACCTCAAAAATATATGAAGTGATTACCCTGAGGGCATCAATTGCAGTTAAAACAGGAAATGGAGTTGAGAGCAATTGAAATACCAGTTTAAGCTATATATAATGCAATGCTAGTATATTGTTAGCCATTCTATATTGATATGTCAAAATGATGTTCTTTTATATGCCATATGCTTTTAAACATTTTAATAATGTAAAGCAATCTATTTCTTTAGTATCTCAGTAATTTTCCATATAAAGACAAACATTTATGTAGCATGATATTTACTTGCATACATCAAAATATTCAACACATATTAGCATGTAATAACATCGTCACATGGCTCTTTACTATTTAGTCACATTTTAAATTTAAAATTCAATGACATAATGAAATAAATGAAAGAAATCTGTGTCCAGTTGAAATGTATTTCTTGCTGTGAGTAGAGAGAAAAGTATAATTTTCAGTCTGATAATTTTGACATGAACACATTCAATTCTATACAAATGTTTGTTTCTCAACTTTTCTCTTAGCTCCACAGTTCTTAAACTGCTCTGCACAGTCTTCCTTTAATCTATGTTAATTAAATCAATACTGTTACTATTTTTGTTTGTTTGCTGGGAGTAGATTCTGTCTCAGTTGAGTTTGCATGGATCAGCTTTGTAATATTTTGGGTTTATAATCCACTTTAATCTTCAGGGAATGATGGTATTTCCCTTTTTTTCATTTACTAAAAATAATTTTAGGTGGTGTTTCTATGTGTGAGACATTGTGAAAGATCATTGTGATAAATATATTATGAGATCTCATGAAAAATGAACAAAATATTTTCTACATTTTTATGCAGCATAGCATCACAGTATATAGTAAATTATCAAATTCTAATATAAACAAACGCTGTTGCAAAATTGATTTTTTTAAAAATCTGCATGCTGCTAAAAATATCAATCAGTGGTTCTAATGCAAGGGTGATTTGGCTGGCAAAAACAGGGCGCTTTCCAGCGACGTTTTGACAGTCACAGCAGAGGTGGGGTGTGGGAGTGCTACTGCCCTCTAGTGGTCAGAGGACAGGTGTGCTGTTAAATAGCGCACAGGAAGGTCCCATCCCGAGAAAGAGCTCTCCAGCACACACTGTAATAAGGTTGAGGTTGAGGAGCGCTAGTATAAATTAAGGGAAAGTGGAGCTCTTTAGACTATATCAAGGGAGACCTTTCTGAGAAGTTAAGTGAAAATGTCAACTATGGTTAGCAGGCAAAGAAGCGTTGCCTAACCCGAACTTGGGAATCTAAGAGTTAAGTTCGTTGAGGACCTCAGCTACTCTAAAGATTCTGAATTAAATCTAAACGAGAGTTGGAAATCCTCTGATGAGTTTCAAAGAGAGAGGTAATATGATTAGTTATGCACTGGCAAAAGATCACATTATGGAGTATGGTTGTAACATTACGGGACATACAACAAAGACATAGTTTATCTTAATAAGCTAAGTGGTAAACACAGGTATTTTGACCCTCAGTGGTGGTAATGGAGAGGAAACAAAGTGGAAAATTGTTATACATATTTATAAAGTCAACTTGGCAAGTTATAGCCATGGATTTGTTTGTGTTTGGAGAGATGAAATCAAGGAGGACTCCCAAGGTTTTTACTTAAACAGAGAACTAAAAAGTGGAAAAATAAAAATTACAAGAAGCAAAGCATTTTATCGAGTTGGAGCATACCAGAGATGGAGGAAAACCATCAAGAAGTGAAGGTGGGGTGTGTTTTATTTGTGTGTAGATGCGTGCTAAGTCACCTCAGTCGTGTCCGGAGCCCGCCAGGCTCCTCTGCCCATGGGATTCTCTAGGCAGGAACACTGCAGGGGGTTGCTAGGCCCTCCTCCTGGGGGTCTTTGCGACCCAGCAACTGAACCTCTGTTGAGTCTCCTGGGCTGGCAGATGGGTTCTGTAACCCTAGTGCCACCTGGGGAGCCCTGCAGTGCTTTCCAGACTTACAAGGTGAACACTGAGGAGTCAGTGGCACACCTTGGTCTGAAACTCAGAAGAGTTGTCGACTAGAGTGAGTTACCAAGTCTAAGCTCCTACTGCTCACAGAGTTGCTGTTGCTGTCTTAGTTGTTCAGTCGTGTCCGACTCTTTTGTGGCCCCAGGGATTGTAGCCTGCCAGAGTAGGTTGCCTTTCCTCCCCCAGGGGACCTTCCCCACTCAGGGATCGAACCTACATCCCCATGTATTGGCAGGTGTGTTTTTTGACCATCCAAGCCACCAGGGAAGCCCTGCTCTCAGAATTGCAGGCCAATAAATCAAGAAACAAAGTGTTGGGGCAAGGAATAGTGACTTTACTAGGAAAGTGAGTGGACTGAGAAGACAGCCGCCGAGTTATTGTCCCAAAGAACCATCTTACCAGAGTCAGAATTCAGTCTTCTAGTATACTAAAGGGAGATAGGATGTGATCACTTGCTGCAAGCTTCCTGGAGTCCTCCAAATCCTGGTAGAGATGTGATCATCTCTGTTCTGGCAGTTGAACACATAGGTGTGGTTACAATGCTCCTGTAAACCTCCAACAAGACAAATGTTATTTTCCATTATGCAGCTTTTTATCTGGAGAAGGAAATGGCAACCCACTCCAGTAGTCTTGCCTGGAGAATCCCAGGGACAGAGGAGCCCACTGGGCTGCCGTCTGTGGGGTCACACAGAGTCACACACAACTGAAGTGACTTAGCAGCAGCAGCAGCTTTTTATCTCTATATAAATGAAAAGTGTTACACCTTAAAGGTCAAGCCTAGGAGGCAGAGCCATGAGAAAGGGCCACCCAGTATGATGCTGTTGTTCAATCTCCTAAGTTGTGTCCCACTCTTGTGACCCCATGGACCACATCACGCAAGCTCAAATTCGTGTCCATTGAATTAGTGATGCTATCTAACCATCTCATCCTGTACCACTCCCTTCTCCATTTGCCTTCGATCTTTCCCAGCATCAGGATCTTTTTCCAATGAGTCGGCTCTTCACCTAAGGGGGCCAAAGTACTGGGGCTTCAGCTTCAGCATCAGTCCTTCCAATGAATATTCAGGGTTTCTTTGTTTAGGCTTGATCTCCTTACAGTCCAAGAAAGTTTCAAGAGTCTTCTGTAGCACCACAGTTCAAAAGCATCAGTTCTTTGGTGCTCAGCCTTTTGTATGGTCCAATTCTCAGATCCATACATTTCAGGATATGGGCAGTATTCTTTCACAAAAATGCAGAACCAGTATGACTAAGCACAGCAACAAAGCACAAAAATTGGAGTAAAGGGAATAGATCCAATGTGGAATTGAACTGAGTTGTCAAGTTTGTTCTTCTCTTTCAGAATATAAATGGCATGTTTTAAGCATAAGAATGCATGTGATCACATAGAACGAGGTGAGAAGGAAGAGGTATCTGTAATGGAGCCTATCTTATAGAATCTTTAGTAATCACAGTCTGCAGAAGGAAGGTAGAATATGGAAACAGTGTAGAACAGAAAAAGTATCTGGGAGATGGCTGTATCCAAGAAAATCCAACAAAAGTGAGATTTCAAGAAAGAACAGAGCCTTGTGAACTATAGTTAAATAGGTAGGAAATGGAAGACTTGTTCCTAAGGAGAAAAATGTAGGCATTGCATTTGGAATTAGTTTTATCAAGAAAAGGGCTTCCCCAGTGGCTCAGATGTTAAAGAATCTGCCTGTAATACTGGAGACCTGGATTTAGTCCCTGGGTCTGGAAGATCCCCTAGAGGAGGGCATGGCAACCCACTGCAATATTCTTGCCTGGAGAATTCCATGGACAGAGGCGCCTGAAGGGCTACAGTCCATGGAGTCACAAAGAGTTGTACAGGACTGTGTGACGGACACTTTCACTTTTTCGTTTTTGTTGTTGAAAATGCGGCATGCAAATTTTGGTCAGCAAGATCAAGAGTTAGACATGCTTAAGTGAACAATAAGAAAAACTAGAAAGAAGAGTATCAAGCAATTGTAATAGGTTTGCTTTAGGGTGAGCAGAAGAATAGAACAATGAGAGGGAAACAATGTGGTATCGAAAAGATTTTGTCGCTGAGACTGATTTTCTGTTGTGTTTTGTTTTTATTTTCTTGTGTTTTATTGACTTACCATTGACATATGACATCATATTAATTTCAGGGGTGCAATATAATGATTCGATGTTTGATATCTTGTAAAATGATCAGCACACTAAGGTGCATAACATCTGTTACCACTCTGTTATAATATTTTTTTCATGTTATGAGAAAATTTAAAATCTACTCACTTAGCAATTTTCAAATATTCAATACAATATTATTGACTGTAGTCACTACATGGTACATTACTGTCCCATGACTTATTCATTTTATAACTGGAAGTCTGTGTCCTTTGACTTCCTCAATGCATTTTGCCCATCTCCCGCTCCCACCTCTGGCAACCGCTGTCTGTTCTCTGTATCTGTGAGTCTGTCTGTTTGTAGTTTATATTCCACATATGTGAGATTATACAATGTTCATGTTTTTCTGTTTGTTTCACTTAGCTTAATGCCCACAAGGGGCTTCCATGCCATGCAAATGGCAAAGACTTCCTTCATTTTATGGCTGAATAATATTCCATCGATGTATACTTATCACATTTTCTTTATCCATTAATGCAAATGGTGAGGGCAGTGTCACTCAAAGGGTATCAAGTTTCTGTTATGAAAGATGATTAAGTTCTAGAGGTTTGCTAGGCAGCATCAAGCCTATAGTTACAAATACCATATTATAAAAATAAATAAATAAAATAAAATGGAAAACATTAGTAAAAGACAAATTCACACCTAGAAACTGACTTCTCAGGGTAATGGGGCAGGATCACTTTAATCTTTATCACACAGTAAGAAAATTAAGGCTTAGAGGAACTGAATGATTATCACAAGTTATAAAATGGATTTTATTCCACATGATTTGACAGGGTATTTTCATGGCCTTAAAAAGCCTCTGTGCTTTACATAAGGACGCTCTTCCTCAAGCCTCTGGCAGCCACTGATATATTCTTACTGACTTCATATTTTTTATTTGTGCAGAATGCCATTGTTCAGTTGCTCAGTCCTGTCGCTCTCTTTTTGACACAATGTTGCCAAGTTTTGACAATTATCAATAAAGTGGCTTTGCTTCTTTCACTTAGTATTTGGCACTTAAGGTTCTTGGCTGGGAAACCCCACGGACACAGTAGCCTGGTGGGCTAGGTCCATGGGTTACAAAAGATTCGGACCGGACTTAGCAATTAAACGATAGCAGCAGCATTCCTTCTAGACCAATGCCTGATTATGTATTTGTGAACCCTAGACACTGAGTCATTAAGGTATAACATTTTTTATTAGTTCAAGTACCTTTGGATCCTTTGAATGAACACAACTAAGTTCTGATTTTATATGATAAATCATTCCGTTTCTAAGAATCACTCCTTTTTCGCTTGTACAGAGCACCTATATAGCTGTTAGTCAGGGTTTTCCAGAGAGAAAGAACCAACAGATAAAGCATGCACACACAGAGCTTTATTTTAAGCGATTGACTCATGCAATTACGGAGTTTGAACCCAAAGGCAGTCTTCTGGTGGAACTGCTTCTTGCTCCAGGGAGGCCTGGCTTTTGTTCCATTCAGGACATCAACTGATTGAATGAGGTTTACCCACATTAGAGAAGATCATCTATTTTACTCAAAGTCCACCAATTTAAATGTTAATCTCCTTGAAAAACACACTCACAGGAACATCCCTGGAATATCATTTAACCACATTTCTGGGCATCTTGGCTCAGCCACATGGAAATGTAACAGTAGCCATCATAATAATATAATGTCAGCATTTCGCTTTATTTTACAGTTTGCATTATTACTGACTGCTGTGTTCAGATGTATTTAAAAAAACAGATGTATTAAAAAAAAAAGCAGTCAATGAGAGCTAACTTTCAATCACTAAACAATAAAAAGCATTTTTGCACCACATATAAGATAATGGTGTTGCAAACACTTTTAGCCTTTAGAACTGCTTGGAAAAGCATAATGCTTCTTTGTCTTTCCTTTTTTGTGTGTAGAAAACTATAATAAACACTGTAATGTTTGATTCTATTATCTTATACTGACCAATTGAAACCAAAAGCTAACTTATGAAAAATAGTTTCAGGAAGTCTGTTTCTTTGGAAAAATTTTGAACATGAAATGCATTTTGATCTGCTCATTTTTTTTTTCCATTTCCATTTCAAAAGTTTCAGAAGGCTTTTCATGTTTCAGCCCCATACCAGGCAGCTTCAGATGTGTTTCATTTTAGAATTGTGAAGATCTTTGAATCCCATTATTCAAAGTAAAATGGAATGAATTGGAGAGTTATCAACCAACATAAAGTGAAAAAAGTATTTCAGAGGAAAACCTATGATGACTTTATTTTTTTTTTTCAAAATTTATTCAGAAAAGACCTAAATGTCACAATCCCACCTACGTGCAGGGCCAAGGCCTGTGAATTTGAGCATTTGGCTGTGGCAGACTCTCCAGCAGAGTAGCCTGAGTTGGCTTGCATCATATAAGTGGGTGAAAAAATTTTATATCAGTAATGCCTCTTCTCTTCTATCACAATTCACCTGCTATTGCAAACATGGTGACCAAAAGTCCCCAATAAACTATACACTGAGGTGTTCATTAATAATAATGTATTATATTTACATAATCGTCTTGAACAGGGAAAACATCCTAATATGCACAATACATCTCAAATAATGGTATAACAAATGTCAGACTAATCAAGCAGGGATTTGTCCCCCAAGAGATAATAGGGCTCCTTAGATGTATGCAAGCGAGCCATAGTTGAGTGGATTCTAAACTGACTTCCAGGGTGTCTAGATGTGCCTAGCAGTATGTTGAAGACAGGTATAGCTATAAGGGGCTTTCCTGGTGGCTCAGTGGATAAAGACTCCACCTGCAATGCAGCAATTGTAGGGGATGTGGGTTTAAACCCTGGGTCGAGAAGGTCCCCTGGAGGAGGGCTTGGCAACCTACTCCAATATTCAGGCCTGGAGAAAGTCAAAGACAAATGTGCCTGGTGGGCTACTGTCCATGGGGTTGCGAAGAGTCAGACACGGTTGAAGAACTGAGCTTGCATGCATGCATGGATATACGGAAGTTTCCACAGGATAGAGACTTGTTGAGAGATATATATTTTGTGTGGCATTTACGGAGTAAGATTGTAGAGACAAAGTAGGAGACAATATTTTGCAGCAAACTTAGCTCTAGATATGGAACAGCTACAGAAAATGGAAGAAAAGTGAGTTCCTGTGGAACTCAAAAAGGCAAGCTATTGAGCATCTTTTCATAGAGCTATTGGCCATTGGGTATTTTTTGGAGAAGTGTCTATTCAATTCTTGGCCAATAGGTCTATGAAAAGATGATCAGTGTCACTAATCATCAGGGAAACGCAAATCAAAACCATAATGAGCTATCATCTTGTACAAGTTAGGATGGCTATTATCTAAAAGGCACGTGTGCATGCAAGTCACTGGGTGAAACTAGGGACTATAGCCCACCAGGCTCCTCTGTCTATGGGGATTCTCCAGGCAAGAATACCGGAGGGGGTTATCTAAAAAACAAAAGACAGCAATTGTTGACAAGAATGTAGAGAAAAGGCAATCCTTGTGCTCTGTTGAAAAGTAAATTGATACAGCTGCTCTGGAAACAATATAGAGGTTCCTCAAAAAATTAAAAACATCTTTGATCCGGCAATTCCACTTCTGGGCATACATCAGAAAAGAATTGCAATCAATATCTTAAGGAAGCATCTGCACCCCTATATTTATTATGGTTTTATTTGCAATAGCAAAGTCATGGAAACAACCTTAATGTCCATCTAAAAAAAGGAAATGTAGATGGAATATTTTTGGATATGTGCTCGTTTGCTCAGTTGTGTCCAACCTTGTGTGGCCCTCTGGACTGTAGCCCGCCAAGCTCCTCTGCCCATTGGATTTTCTAGGCAAGAATAGTGGAGTGGTTTGTTATTTCCTACTCCAGGGGATCTTCCCAACCCAGGAATCAAACCTGCATCTCTTGCGTCTCCTGGTTTGGCAGGTCGATTCTTTACCATTAGCGCCACTTAGGAAGCCCATGATGGGGTATGGAATGGAGTATTATTCAGTGTGAGAAAATCTTGCCATTTGTGACTACATGAATAAACAAACAAAAATAAAATCTATTGCCCCTGATTTAATGTAGCCTAGCCTGGAAAATCCCATGGATGGAGGAACCTGGTAGGCTGCAGTCCATGGGATCGCTAAGAGTCGGATACCACTGAGTGACTTCACTTTCACTTTTCACTTTCATGCATTGGAGAAGGAAATGGCAACCCACTCCACTGTTCTTGCCTGGAGAATCCCAGGGATGGGGGAGCCTGGTGGGCTGCCGTCTGTGGGGTCGCACAGAGTCGGACACGACTGAAGCGACAGCAGCAGCAGCAGCAGCAGCAAACCGGAAGATGCCAAGTTGAGATATGCCACAATGTTATCTTGTGGTCTCTGATTGTGACACAAACGATCTGCAAGCTGAAGTGATGGGAGAGTTGTCTTGTCTACCTGCCATGCAGCTGATCAGACCGTGGCCAGCTGGCTCTACTGAGCGGATCCCCAGTGGCAGTGAGATTTACACACACTACCACTTTATATCTATATTATAAGAATGCTGGGAAGCACTGGTCTACAGGAAAGACATCTTCAGAGATACTGTAACAGAAGGACTTGAGTCTTTCCTGATACCCTGGGTGCTGGCTTCATCCATGGACTGACTGCAAGATGGCGCCACCATTACTGATAACTCCAGACGAGACTGGGCCTGTCTCCTGGGACCACGAGAAGTTTCTCAGAAACAGTTTACTCACCTCATATTTTTTGAAATATTATATTTTTATTTATAATTATAAACATACAACATATTATATAATACATTATATAATTATAAATGTATAAATATTGTAATAGTTTTAAAAAGCCAAAATGTTAATCTCTTAGACATTCACGATCATGAACAAAATTATCATTTAAAGATTCATTTTTTTCCTTAGGACCTTATACTCCATTTGATTTAAATTTCTCTATATTTTTACATTTTAGCCTATGTTCCTACGAAAATGTCTCTATCCTACACAAGCTTCTGATCTAGTAACCCTTTGCCTTTCTTACTCCACAAAGAGTATTTTCCATCAAGATATTTAGAATCTTCAAATTTGATTAGTTAAAAAATGAATACCAAGTAAAATTCTTGTTGGTTTCTCTGTTTTGTCGTTTCTTCTTTTGAGTGTCTGCAGAATCATCTTCTTTTGTCTAACTATGTCTATTATGATCTGAGATTGCATCACATTTTAGGTGTGGGATTTAAGGCAAACCACTGATCCGAACTTTGGATTCTTCACACGTAACATGAGTCACCGTGGGTCTTCCCTGGTGGTTCCCTGGCTAAGACTACCCACCCCCCAACTGCAGGGGGCACGGATTTGATGCCTGGTTAGGTAACTAGATCCCACTAAGAGTTCAGATGCCACAACTAAAGATCCCACGTGCTGCAGTCAAATTAATATATAAATAAATAAAAATCTTTAAAAATGATGGTAAAAACTGAGTTGCTATGACAAGCAAATGAAGTAAAGCGTATAAAGTTTAGAATAGGATCTATCCAACTAAATTTTAGCTATTTTTGTGTAGGCTAAAAATTCCTTCAGCTGAAAAAAAATGCCTATAAGTTTTGCTTTGTTCAGTATTCAACACATTGCTATCGTTTATTAATATGATATTATAATAACCTCTTGTATTATTATAATATTCTTCAGTGTCAGCCACAGTATTATTGTTGTATAACGTAAAGCAATAAAGTTACATAACTGGGGCTTCAAATATCTTTAATAATAACACATTTCCTCTTCATTGAAGTTAAAATACCCTGAGTTCCTTGGCCATCAATGCTAAAATTAAAGCCTGCTTTATTTTTCCATTATTTTACAAATAATGTCTAACTAGAACATACTTTCTTTTCTCATAGCATACGTTCTTTTGTAGATAGTCAATGAATTTCAATGAGAATTTTAATAAGTCTGAAGCACTGTATTAGATTTGCTTTGCTGGGTGTTTATTGTGCCCCACGAGAGGTCTGGGAAGAAAATATATGGATAAATTCATATTTACTATACTTCAGAGTTTGAGGCATACTGTGAATTTGATTCATTAGTGCTGTTTATATGGGCAGTGCTTTTATGTTATCTATAATATAATAGTTTCTATTTTCTAGGAAGTCTGTTTTTGTAGACAGTTTTCAAATTTGCCCTAATCAGCTGCAGATCCAATAGAGGTTAATGACTTCTTGAATTATCAACTTTTTAAAAACCTGTGATTGGAATAATCATACAATACAACATCATAAAAAATATGTTCACACAGCTTTATCAATTTATTTTGAATTTCAGTATTAACACTATTTGTCTATAGTGCAAAATCTTATACTAAATATCATTAACATATAACATTACTTAAGGGATAGCCACAATATGCCGCCATAGAAATTGCTAGATAAATGTGTAAAGACTATAGTTTGTGAGAAATATGATCCTGTTAACATGGCAAAAGGAGAAGGAACAAAATTCTTGAATGCTCATATATAAATGCAAACTAATTGTTATTTGCATAAGATTTTAAGTGCATATTATTAAGCTTAGACTTAGCCATTTTTAAGGGCTTCTTTGGTGGCTGAGACACTAAAGCGTCCACCTGCAATGTGTAAGAACCAGATTCGATCCCTGGGTTGGGAAGATTCCCCTGGAGTAGGGAATGACTACCCACTCCAGTATTCTTGTCTGGAGAATTCCATGGATAGAACAGCCTGGTGGGCTGTGAGTCCATGAGGTCACAAAAAGTCGGACACCACTGGGGGATTAACATGTTACTTAACCACACTTACTTAAATGAAGATAAGCAAGTTAACCAGTTTACTTCTATGTTGTAGAGGAAATATAGAAAAAGCCAATTATAAAAACAATAAATTTTAAAAGTTGGGTGAAGGAAATAAGAAAATCAAGAAAGAAAATAATATAGAAGAAAACAGAGCAAAGAAAACTAAAGTATAACTTTGTCACTTGACTGAAATGAAAAGGTGAAAGTGCTAACTGCTCACTTGTGTCCAACTCTGGGACCCCATGGACTGCAGCCCACCAGGCTCCTTTGTCCATGCAATTCTCCAGGCAAGATTGCTGGAGTGGGTATTTCCATTCTCTTCTCCAGTTGTCTTGTGATTAGGGGCAGAAATTTATTTCTACCTGCAGTAGATCTTAATTCTAAGTGTATGGTGTTAGCCGAAGATGAATCTGACTGTCTAAGCTTTCTACTTTAGCAGTTCTTTTGCTGATATTACTACAAAGTTGAAAAAGACTCCTGCCTTGGCCAAGGGTATAAGAAATATTGCCAACATTACTAGATCATGATTTGATTCAAGAACTCTGCAGCACCTTTGTTTCCACACTTAATGAAGACATTTATACTGAGGTTAATGTTGAAACTTAAAAAAAAAAATAGGCTGTTCCTTTTACAAAGTTAGTAACTGGAAGAAGGAAAGGAGATAATGCAAAGTATGATGAGTTTGATAAATGGTGCTTTTAGCTCAGTTTGCTGTTTAGAATGAGGTTATCCGTCATAGGTGTTGAACCATATGCAAATGCAAGATGTTGGCTTACTGCATTGTTGTAGTACGTGACAAATAACTCCTCACGTATCAGCAAATAAGTGCTTCAGCAAAATCACACCCTTAGTTATTATCGGGGGATGGGGCTGTCTGTCCTTGAGACTGTAAGCCCTTTTCTCTTTCTATTAATACTAAAATAAAAGAAAAAGTAAGGCTAGGCATTATAAATATACCCACAGTTAGGAACCATAGACAGACATTGCTGAAGCCTAGCATGTTGACACAAGTAAGTTATTGCATCAGAGATGATTGGTCTTTATTCCCTTTAGTCCCTTAAAAATAAATAAGATCTTCAACCATGCCTTTGAGTGGAAAAATGCAGTATTTCTGGTTTATACATATTGCATGAGAAATTGCACAGTATTTACATCCCAAACCAGCCACTCTGCGCTCAGAATGCAAATGCCAATGAGAAGCTCATATAGACATAATCATATCATGTCATGAGTTTTATGTCTGCTAATTACAGTGATAAAACCTCAAAAGTCACCTTTACTTTGGACTTACAAGAAAACAGAAGATGCTCTGTCATTCCATTCCCTTTAATGTTTTCTGTGGCTCCTCAGATCCAGAAAGGATTAGCTGGATTCTTTAGCGTGGTTTTTTATAATCCATTTCAAATTTGTGTCAGTCACACTTTTCAGCCTCACCTCTGGCCACTCTGTCCCAGACCTGTAGCCGATTATGCGGGAAGCACTGCTGTGTTTCCCAAAGCTGCATACGGTGGAGTTCCTGCTTCGACTTCTCCTCATCCGCCAGTGTTCTTCATCTTAGATGGTCTAATTCACCTTCAAGGGCTTGGTTAATTTTATCTTAGATTTGCTACCCAAAAGAANCTGCTGTGTTTCCCAAAGCTGCATACGGTGGAGTTCCTGCTTCGACTTCTCTTCATCCGCCAGTTTTCTTCATCTTAGATGGTCTAATTCACCTTCAAGGGCTTGGTTAATTTTATCTTAGATTTGCTGCCCAAAAGAAATACACCTCTTTTCTCCTTTATCTGTGCATCTATTCTTTGTTTGTTTTTTTGTTTGCATACAATTTTGAATTAAAAAAGAAAATTTCCTCAAGTTAAGGTAAAAAAGGGACAGGAGTTAGAAGGACACTGGGTAGCTCGCAGATTTATTTTCAGACCTCAAGTGGGACTAGAATCAGGAATGGCAGCTAACTTTAGCTCTCATGCATACGTTCTCTCCATTTCTCCCTCTCTCTCAGAATCCATAGGATATTTTGTCTGTAAATCTTTCTGCCCCCTTTTCCATGTTCCTTCTTTTTGAAGACCAGTTTTCTCTAGGTCTCAAAGCAGATGACCAAACACAGCCTTCACAAGCATATAATAGATACACAAAAGTCCCTGAATTTGAATAAAAATTTCACAAATGTGAGAATCCAATCAATTTGACCTGGGGTCAGATGTCTCCACTGAGTGTAAAAGCTTTGACCAGTTGGTTTGAATTTCAGCACAAGTTTAAGGTAGATCTTTTGAGTTGGACTTTTGAAAAAGCATGTTTGGAAAAAAATGCATTGAAAATCCTCAATACAATTTCTATCTATTACTGTCATAGCTTTAATGCATTATAAATAAAAATTTAAAAAGTAAAAGAATATAAAAACAAGATTTTTTTCCACTGACAAGTTGTGAGCTATAGAAAAGTATAGAACATAACATCTGGATTTTATTTTTGCCCAAAGCAAGTTTAAAATAAGTCATCAAGAAATGGTAAATGAATTGGAATGAATGCAATGTGTTGCCCTGAATATTATGTCAATAAATGTAATGTCATGAGAACTCACTAGCCTTGTTTTTCAAAGGTGATTTGTGACTTTTACTTGTATATCAAGGATACGCATAAATATATTTTAACAATAATGCACAAAGACTGGGATAAACTATAGAAGGCTGTGAGGGAAGCAGAAACTAGACTCCAAGATGTGAAATTTCAACTCTCAGAGAGTCATGCCAATTTCTATTATGCTTAAGAAGGTCATGTGTGTGCCTACTAAGTTGCTTCAGTTGTGTCTGACTGTGTGACTCTAGGGATCGTAGCCCACCAGGCTCCTCTGTCCATGGGATTCTCCAGGTAAGAACACTGGAGTGGGTTGCCATTCTCTTCTCTGAGGGATCTTCCTGACCTAGGGGTTGAACCCACAACTCTTAAGTCTCCTGCACTGGCAGAAGGATTCTTCACCACTAGCACTGCTGCCTAGGAAGCCCAAAGAAAACAAAGGGCTTTTTAAAGCAACTGATCACTTGGGTTTTTTGTTCTCTGTTCTTGCATTAAGGATACCGTAAACTGTGCGACTTGAAAGAACAGCCATTTTATTTTCTCACAGTGCTTGGGGTGAGGAATTTGGACGGGACATAGCACAGACAGCCCTCTCGACCTCATTGGCCCTCAGACCTCAGGCAGATGGTTCAGATGGCTGGGAGCCAGCTAGGATGTTCCCGCTGAGGTTTTATTTCCGAGGATTTGATGTGGATTGTCAATTGGCTTTCATGATTTTTCTCCACATGGTTAACTTTCCTCACAGTTTGGTGGTTTCTTACTCCATTAAGACTTTACCAATACAGATGGCCAGCTGAATTTGGTCCTGGGATCATAATTTTTTGACTCTTGTTCTACCTGACTTTTAGTATAAACTGTGCCTCCATTAAGATTAAGTTCTGATGTGAATGATAGAAAGCTAAAATTTTCTCACCTAAAGCAAGCCATCATCAGTTACCTAGTTTGTAGGACATGCCAGTCCAAGATTTACAGTCCTATTATTCAACTACTATTAACAGAGAACATTCCATGTAGTGATGTTGACTCTTTTTCTTTTTAAATGTTTAAGTTAGAGAATAATGTTTAACAGTGTTGTGGTGGTCTCTGCCATACATCAACACAAATCAGTCATAAGAAGAAAAAATATACATATATATATCCCCTTCCTCTTATTGTGTGTGACATAGATAACTAGCAGGTAAATGTTGAATCTTAATGTGCGTGCTCATGAGTTGAACTCCGAAATGGGACCACAGAGGTTTTAGGTGTCCCTCAGCCATGGAGAACTTGGGCGACTAGGGACATACATTACAGACACATACTATAGCATTCTGTCTCCTATCCATGGAGCAGAGAGGTTATCCAAACAAACAAAAAGGAGAAGGAGAAGCACTTTACCAGAAAATGGAACTTTCCCAGTTAATACCACATACGATTAAAAATTGAGGAAACTTACAGATGTCAGCTGTATGCAGTGTATATCATGAGAAACGCTGGACTGCNTATTGTTGTGTTACTGTCAATGTCTCCTTTTTTGTCAGTTAGTATTGACATTATGTATTGAAGTGCTCCTATGTTGGGTACATAAATAGCTAACATTGTTTTGTCTTTTTCTTGGACTGATCCCTTGATCATTTGGCAGTGTCTTTCTTATTCTCTTATAATAGTTTTGATTTTAAGGTCTATTTTTTCTGATACGAAAATTGCCAATCTGGCAATTTTTTGATTTCCACTTGCATGGAATATCTTTTTCCATCCTCTCACTTTCAGTCTGTATCTGTCTCTAGGACTGAAGTGGGTCTCTTGTAGACAGCATATATATGGGTCTTGTTTTTGTACCCATTCAGCCAGTCTGTGTCTTTTGGTAAGAACTGAAGAAGATAGTAGCAAATAGACAACTGATAAAGGATTACTTACCAAAATACAAGCATCTCAAACAACTCAGTTATCAAAAGCAAAGGCAAGAACAAACTAGTGAGACTGCATCAAACTCAAAACCTTCTTCATAGTAAAAGAAGCCATCAATAAAATGAAATGACAACTATGGAATGAAAAAAAAATTGCAAATCACATATTTGGTAAGGGCTTCATATCCAAGTATATGTAAGAGACTCATGCAACTCAGTATTGAAAGAAGTCAAACAACCCAAATTATTAAATGAGCAAAGGAAGAGTCAGTGTTTTGAAAAATCTGAAGAGTAGACTGTAGATGAGAGACGTTGTAAGTTTTTCCTTCCAAAACAGAAGCTTGTATCTTCTTGCCATTGCATTCTTTATCTCCAATCACCTGTTTGTGATTACAGTTCACAGTACACATCCTTCATTCAATAGCTATCACCCTACACTGAGCTATATGTGCTCAGAATAGCCTTATTAACTATAACAAACTAATAATTACATACTTAATCTTGAGGGGCTTCCCTGGTGGCTCAGAGGTTAAAGCGTCTGCCTCCAATGCAGGAGACCTGGATTCGATCCCTGGGTCAGGAAGATCCCCTAGAGAAGGAAATGGCAATCCACTCCCGTATTCTTGCCTGGAGAATCCCATGGACAGAGAAGCCTCGTAGGTTACAGTCCACGGGGTCGCAAAGAGTTGGACACGACTGAGCGACTTCACCTTCACCTTCACTTTCAATCTTGAGGTATCTAAAATCCAAGATGATTTTCAGAATTTTCTAGTCCATTGTTTTCTACATTCTATTTCAAAATTGAAACACCTAGTACAGACAAATGAGTAGGGAATCTCAATAATATATTGATAGAAAGTCAATTAAAACTGTGAGCATTACTGGATTATATTGGGGGGGATGTATTATTACTAATACTATTACAATTTTATTCCCTCTAATTCTCTGCTATCTTAGTGGATATTCATTTAAAATAGTAATACCAATATAGAGGGACATAGTACTCACGTTACAGTAGATTGAGAAGGACAAAACTTATGAGGCAGAAAGTGAAATCACAGAAAATTAGCAATGGTATCAAAGCAAGGGGAAGTACTGCTTAGAAAGAAAGTAGAGTTCTCTAATTTTTTGGAGATAACACGAACAAGCAAGATGTGAGCCAACCAGCTTAAACTGTGTATCAGAAACCACACCAGAAGGAAAATGAAGTTCATAAAAATATGCTAATGCTAAATGCCAAAATCCAGACAGTAAGAGAATAGGGTAGGGTTTATGTAGATGCTGAAAATTATGCAGAGAGATAGACATGGAAGCAAATACACGAATGAGCATCAGAAAAATTAAAGCACAAAAGGGTCTGAAAAATAAATCATAAAGGGACTTGAAGTCTGATCAAAAGAATAATAGAATTAAAGTAGAAAACCAAAATATAAAAACTTATGCACATGACAGATGCAGAGAATGGTCAGCAGAGAAAATTTCGGCGTTAGTGACCAGTGAACAGAAGCTGCCAGCATCTGGAACAAAAACCCTGGGCAGGACTCAGGACTGTGCACTTCTGGGAACAGCCTCAGTTTCAAAGTTTGGGCACTATACTACCTAAAAGTGAACACAGACAAGGATTATAGCTTGATATGACACTGAATCAAAATCATAGTGTTTGTTAATTTACTTTTCTCATTCAACTATAAAGTTAATGAATCACTAACCAATGATAATTGACACCATCAGTTTCTAGTCAGATCCTCTTTAGTCATACAATGGATATCTGAACCTGTTATATGATCTCAAATAACAGTTTTAATAATTGAATTTATTGATGTTTAATTGAAGGGGACTTGCTTTACAATACTGTACTGCTTTCAGTCAAACATCAGCATGAATCAGCCATAGGTAAACCTATGTCCCCTCCTCTTGAACCTCTTTCCCACCTTCTTTCCCATCCCACCCCTCGAAGCTGTTACAGAAAAATATGGAAGTCTTCACAAATGTGTGCATCATCCTGAGACAGCTGCCATGCTAATCTCCAATTTATCAATATATGTGCTACCAAAGCAAACACACGAATAACAATTTAACAGAAAAAAATCACATAGTCACCTACAAATAGATGATCAATACATTAGGAATTAGGGTATTCTGCTATATTCACTGCCTCTTATAAAATCACATTTTATAAGGTCCAATGTTCCATGAAGGAATTAAGCATATCAGTTCAGTTCAGTTCAGTTGCTCAGTCGTGTCTGACTCTTTGCAACCCCATGAATCACAGCATGCCAGGCCCCCTTGTCCATCACCAACTTCCGGAGTTCACTCAGATTCATGTTTATCGAGTCCANGGGACAACAAAGGATGAGATGGCTGGATGGCATCACCGACTCGATGGACGTGAGTGTGAGTGAACTCTGGGAGTTGGTGATAGACAGGGAGGCTTCAGTTCAGTTCAGTCCAGTAGCTCAGTTGTGTCCACCTCTTTGCGACCCTATGAATCGCAGCATGCCAGGCCTTCCTGTCCATCATCAACTCCCGGAGTTCACTCAGACTCACGGCCTCGAGTCGGTGATGCCATCCAACCATCTCATCCTGTCGTCCCCTTCTTCTCCTGCCCTCAATCCCTCCCAGCATCAGAGTCTTTTCCAATGAGTCAACTCTTTGCATGAAGTGGCCAAAGTACTGGAGTTTCAGCTTTAGCATCATTCTTTTCAAAGAAATCCCAGGGCTGATCTCCTTCAGCGTGGACTGGTTGGATCTCCTTGCAGTCCAAGGGACTCTCAAGAATCTTCTCCAACACCACACTTCAAAAGCATCAATTCTTCGGTGCTCAGCTTTCTTCACAGTCCAGCTCTCACATCCATACATGACCACTGGAAAAACCATAGCCGTGACTGGTGTGCTGCAATTCATGGGTTCACAAAAAGTTGGACTTGACTGAGCGACTGAACTGAACTGAATATGCTGGGGGTGGGGAAGGTGGTTACTGATTCCTAAACTGTTCTTCACCCATATTTATGGTTTGCCTACCACAAGAACTGTTCTGGATGCAGTTACAACTGTCATGATCAAGAGACACAGATCATTGCCATGGTAGTATCCACATAACAGTAAGGAGGGAGAGGGGCTTCCCAGGTGGCATTCATGGTAAAAAAAAAAAAAAAAAAAAAAAAAA
>SJYW01007960.1:270814-285433 GCA_006410735.1 Raphicerus campestris | reverse complement strand
AAAAAAAAAAAAAAAAAAAAAAAAAAAAAAACCCTGCCTTCCAATGTTGGAGACACAGGTTCAGTCTCTGGGTGGGGAAGATCCCCTGGAGGAGGGCATGGCAACCAACTCCAATATTGTTGCCTGGAGAATACCCTGGACAGAGGAGCCTGGCATCCTATAGTCCATAGGGTCAGACAGAGTCAGACACGACTGGAGCAACTTAGCACACACACAAGGAGGGAGAGAGACAATGAATGCATGAGCAAAAGCAAACAAACAAAAAATGTAAGTCAGATAATACTGAGTGCTGCAGAAAATCTAGATAATTGGCTAGGGAACTTCTCTCCTGGTGGAATTCATTAATCGAGATGAGCTTGGTTGGGAGGTCTTCTGAGGGGGTATATTTGAGCTGAAACAATATGCGAGAAAGACTAGCCACACCCCAGATCAGGAAAGATCTATGTCAGCATTGAGAAGAGTGACAAAGCCCTTAAAAAACAGTTGATTCCATGGAGTGCGTCAGTGGACTTGGTGAAAGGGATAGTTAAGGATTGTATGAGATTCAAACTATACACTGACCCTGGCATCATGGTGCTTGTCGGCCATGAAAATGACTTCACTTCTTATAATAAAGTAATAGGCATCAGTAGGAAATTTAAAAGAGAAATGATATGATGTGATTTTTATTCATAGAAACTAGATCTTCGATGGGAATCAGTCAAATCCTATCTTTCATGTTTCACATTAGCTTACTATTCAAACAGGAATTATGATTTTTGGTGACTTTTTCAAATGTTATAATAAGGACAAATCTAAAACACATTACACCACACTGAGCCTGTTTGCCACCAGCTTTGGAAGTCCTTTTAAAACTGATTGATTTGATTACTGTTTTGTAACCTTGAGTTTCAGTGAAAGTGTCAACAAAACAAAGTGTCAAAGGCAGGATAATTAAGTTTCTGTGATCAGCATTCCGTGTATACAAAGCAGAAAGCACGCTGCCCATTATTACCCATTGATATTCAGTCCCACGTTTTCCCTTCTATAATCTTCCCCAGCCTAGAAGTTCCCCAATTACATTTCCAGTTTTCCTGGATAGTGGAGTGCCAGTCAAGTTCTGCCACTGAAGATTTGTGAGATCGTCACATGAGACAGGCAGGCAGAAGGCAGGAGCCACGCTGACTCACTGACGACTCTGGCATCCTCACTTACTGCAGGAAACTCATGTCTGCAGGGAGGCGGTGCTGCTAACTCCAAGGCTCCCGTGGCACCACCAGGAGCTGAGCCTTCGGTTCCTCTCTACAGTGGGGGTGGGGGGCAATAGCAGCAGAAGTGGTAGCCCAGAGGGGCGTTCTCAGAGAGCTGAAAGCATGTTTCATTTTTACGTGAAGGGCTTAAGTGAGGTTCAGTTCAGTCGTTCAGTCATGACTCTGCAACCCCATGAATCGCAGCATGCCAGGCATCCCTGTCCATCATCAACTCCTGGAGATCACTCAAAGTAACAGCAATCGAGTCGGTGGTGCCATCCAGCCATCTCATCCTCTGTCGTCCCCTTCTCCTCCTGCCCTCAATCCCTCCCAGCATCAGAGTCTTTTCCAATGAGTCAACTCTTCTCATGAGGTGGCCAAAGTACTGGAGTTTCAGCTTTAGCATCATTCCTTCCAAAGAAATCCCAGGGCTGATCTCCTTCAGAATGGACTGACTGGATCTCCTTGCAGTCCAAGGGAATCTCAAGAGTCTTCTCCAACACCACAGTTCAAAAGCATCAATTCTTCGGCACTCAGCCTTCTTCATCAAGATTGCCAGGAGAAATATCAATAACCTCAGATATGCAGATGATACCATCCTTATGGCAGAAAGTGAAGAGGAACTAAAAAACCTCTTGATGAAAGTGAAAGAGGAGAGTGAAAAAGTTGGCTTAAAGCTCAGAATTATGTTTGGTGTCTTACAAGCACATATATAAAAGTGAATGGTCATTAAAGGCAGAAAGAAAACAATCTAATCATCATCCAAACAACAGTAAATGACTTACAGTATTCCTCATAAATAAAGGCCAAAAATTATGTATAAATCATAGTGGGATAAATGAGATGAAATGAGCTACAGTAAAATAGAATATTACCTATTCAATTAGGCTCCGTTTTTCCCAAATTTGTATATGAACTGAAAAATTACAATAGCTCCTATTAAAAGGAACATGCTGAGAAAAAGCCAAATTTCATAAGCAAAAAACTCTGATGTTAAAGATTTAGCTGCAGGTAAAATGTAAGGGATCAACATATGTATAAGCCAAAAGATAGAAACCATATGTTTCTATGATATATTTGAATATATTGTTCCCAGGTGTATCTCACCTGGGGAGTGTGGCATTTTGTAAACTATGTTTGTTTCTCCCCACCATGGCTAAAAATTAGTTTTCTACCAGGCAACAGAACTACTCTAGTTTTAACTAGGATCTGTTATAAATCATATAAATTAGACTTTAATCTTTCACAATATTAAACAATCTAGAATAGACTATTCACTGAAACAAATTATAATTGCTTCCTTTTAGTCAAAGCAAGACAGAATGTAGAATGTATAGTCTTTTCTAAGAGTTTCTGTAATAATGATTTTGCATGATAATGATAGTTATTCTAAATTTTATCATTTTTTATTATTTTTCCAGCTTTACTGAGTTAAAACTGACAAAAGTTACATACATTTAGAGGTATATACATGATGATTTCATAGAAATAAACACTGTGAAATGATCATCACATTCAAACTAATTAGCATTGATAACCTCACACCTTCCCAGGTGGCGCACTGGTAAAGAATCTGCATGCCAAGCCAGAGTCACAGATTTGATCCCTGGGTTGGGAAGATACCCTAGAGAAAGGAATGGCAACCCACTCCAGTATTCTTGCCTGGAGAATCCCATGGACAGAGGAGCCTGGTGGGATACAGCCCATGGGGTTGCAAAGAGTCGGAAATGACTGAGTGACTGAGTATGCACATACAACACACATTACCTCTTTAAAAAAAAAGTATTTATTTGACTGCACCAGGTTTTGCAGCACATGGGATTTTACTGTGGCACTGTTGTTCAGTCACTAAGTTGTGTCCAACTCTTTGCAACTCCGTGGACTGCAGCATGCCAGGCTTCCCTGTCCTCCACTATTGCCTGGAGTTTGCTCAAACTCATGTTCATTGAATTGCTGATGCCATCCAACCATTTGATCCTCCACTGCTCCCTTCTCCTCCTGCCTTCAATCTTTCCCAACATCAGAGTTTTTTCCAGTGAGTCAACTCTTCTCATCAGGTGTCCAGTATTGGAGCTTCAGCTTCAGCATCAGTCCTTTCAATATATATTCAAGGTTAATCTCCTTTAGGATTGACTGGCTTGATCACCTTGTTGTCCAAGGGACTCTCAAGCATCTTCTCCAGCACTGCAGTTCCAAAGCACATGCGGGACAGCAATTAGTTTGTTATTTGTATCCAGTAATATTGTTATTAAAACTAATAATGAAATGAATGTGGGGATGCATGTATCTTCTTAAACTAGGGTTCTTATTTTATTCAGAAAGATACCCAGGAGTGAAGTTGCTGGATGTAATGGTATTTTAAAAGGTCTTATTGTGGTGTCACCATATTAACTTTTTTTTTTTAAATCACATCCATCTCCTCCAGCTGTGAGCAACCTGAAATTGGGAATGTCTCATTCCCATTCTAGCACATAGTATATAAACTTGTGAAATCAGTGATTGAATTGGCTAGAGTGGGCAGGGGATGCTTTCTGGGGGAGGTTAGACTTGAATGAAAGTGTTAAGTCACTCAGCCACGCCTGATTCTTTGGGACTCCGTGGCTCCTCTGTCAATAGAATTCTCCAGGCAAGCATACTGGAGTGGTTGCCATGTCCTTCTCCACTGCATTAACTTATTATTGCTGCACAATAAAATGATCACCAACTGAGAAGTTTAAAACAACTAAAACAACAAAATTACACCAGCAAACATGACTAATATAGATATATCAGTAGATAGCTAGATGATAGGGAGCTGGCTAGCTAGAAACTAGACAAAAAAGTCAGCAATGAAGATAATATAGAATCATGAACAAAAATAATAAACTGATGAAACAAAATGGGCAAAAGAAACAACAGTTGAGACATAGGAAAAAACATGCTCAAATGGTAGATTTAAATCCAAAAGTATAAAACATCATATTAAATGTGAATATGATAAAAACTACCCCAAGTAGAAATGCAAAGAGTGCCAAATTGAATAAAAATATAATACTGCTACATATAAACTACATACTGCTGCTGCTGCTGCTAAGTCACTTCAGTCATTTCTGACTCTGTGCAACCCCATAGACAGCAGCCCACCAGGCTCCTCTGTCCCTGCCATTTCCTTCTCCAATACACGCATGCATGCTAAATTGCTTCAGTTGTGTCCAACTCTGTGCAACCCTATGGACAGCAGCCCTCCAAGCTCCTCTGTCCACAGGATTCTCCAGGCAAGAATACTGGAGTGGGTTGCCATTTCCTTCTCTGACAAACTACTTACAAGAATTTAAATACAGTTGTACAAATACGAGCAAAGAATGAGAAAATATGCACTATGCTAGCTCGAATTTAAAGAAGGCAAGAGTGGCCAGTGTAACATTAGACAAAATGTATTTCAGAGCAAAGAGCAGCATGGGAGATAAAATCATTCTGAGAGCTGGACTATAAAGAAAGCTGAGCACTGAAGAATTTATGCTTTTGAACTGTGGTGTTGGAGAAGACTCTTGCAAGTCCCTTGGACTGCAAGGAGATCCAACCAGTCTATCCTAAAGGAGATCAGTCCTAGGTGTTCATTGGAAGGACTGATGCTGAGGCTGAAACTCCAATACTTTGGCCACCTCATTTGAAGAGTTGACTCATTGGAAAAGACTCTGATGCTGGGAGGGATGGGCGGCAGGAGGAGAAGGGGATGACAGAGGATGAGATGGCTGGATGGCATCACCGACTCAATGCACAAGAGTTTGGTGAACTCCAGGAGTTGGTGATGGACAGGGATGCCTGGCATGCTGCGATTCATGGGGTCGCAAAGAGTCGATCACGACGGAGCAACTGAACTGAACTGTACTGAATGATATAGCTGCCATTTCATCTGCAGGACATGACAAGCCTGAATATTTTGGCATTTAATAAAAAAAGCTTTAATATACATGAAGCAGACACTCATGGAAGTACAATAAAATAGGCAAGTCTTCAATTATTACTTATGCTCTCAACACCATTCTCTTTAAAAAATTTTTGTATTGGGGTATAGCCAACTAAAAATGTTGTGATAGTTTCAGGTGGACAGTGAAGGGAGTCAGCCATCCACATACATGAATCCATTCTCCCCCGAGCTCCCCTTCCATCCAGGCGGCCACATAACATTGAGCAGAGTTCCCTGTGCTCTACAGCAGGTCCTTGTTGGTGATCCATTTTCAGTATAGCAATGTGTACACATCCATCCCAACTCCCTAACTCTCCCGTCCCCACAACCTTCCCCCAGGTAACCCTAAGTTCATTCTCTAAATCTGTGAGTCTGTTTCTGTTTTGTAAATAAGTTTATCTGTACCAACATTATTCTCTAAATGTTTCATAGAAGTAGAAGGCAGAAAAGCAGTTAAGGATTACAAGGCTAGTACAACATTACCAACTAACTGGATTTAACCGACATCATGGAACCCTCCAGCCAACAGCAGAGAGTATGTCTTCTACCCACTCTGCCCAGCTGGGTGCCACTGGACTAAATTGTTCAGAAAGGAAGAGAAGTGAATGGCAGTAAGGGATATTTAACTCGCAGGAGAGGAGTGGATTCAGAACTGTAATCACGCCAGGTAGTCTTGAATTTGAAGCACTTGGTGGTTGATAACGGAGCAAAAACCCTTTGCTACACGAAGTTTTGACCCTTTGGTTTGATTTTTGCTTTTCTGTTGTAATGGTTATCCACACCTCTAAAATCAACTCNCACTTGGTGATTGATAACGGAGCAAAAACCCTTTGCTACACGAAGTTTTGACCCTTTGGTTTGATTTTTGCTTTTCTGTTGTAATGGTTATCCACACCTCTAAAATCAACTCCTGCAGATTTATTTTTTCCATTCTGCTACCAGAGTGACAATTCTATAGCAAAAACAGACCACTGTGTCATTCTCTTTTTTAAAACTCATTCGAGAAATTATATGTAAGGTGCTGCCCACCTTACATATCAAACAGCAAATTCCCCAAATATTTCTAGAGGCTGCTTACTGCAAGACCTCTCTTTGCACATCTGGAAAGTGTGGGGTAGACATGCTTACCCTTAGACTTATAAAGGAAGACAGTCCACAGGTTTCTTTTCACCAATAAGTGCTTAACACTCCCCTCGGCTAGACTAAATCTCAGACAAGTTTCTTGCTGCCTCTGTAGCTCATCTGTCTCCTTCACTGGTCCTTCAGGATCCAGGAGTCCTACCAAAGAGATGCGGCTTTTTCCTCACTTCAAACACTTGCTTTAGAAAAGTTGTTTTGTGCATCATTTCTCTGACTTTTTGAAATGCTCGTCTTAAAAGCCTCTTGACAGTTTCACAGCCCAGGTCTCTCTCAAGTATCTGGGAGCCATCCCTTTAAAAGGAAACCATTAAGGAAGAAAGTAACCCCCTATCTCCAAGGCTTTTTGGGGAAGGTACCTTCAGGGAGGGCACCTTGCTCCATGCTGTAAATTTACCTGCTGCTATGAAGACAGGAAAAGTTTCACTTGCTAAAATCACATGCCGCAGTGCAAGCGTGGCCCTTGACATATATAAAGCACACTTCCACGTGGATATAGAACCAGGGGAATGTCACAGGCCTATGTGTCTTGTTGTATCTTTTGAAGCTCATCCTAGTAGAAATGCTGTTATCCACAGAGAAGAGAAATTTTATCTCCTGGGGAAATTTGTATTTCCTGGCTAAATAATTCTTGTATAAGCAAGAAGACAATGGGGGAAAAGGCATAGTATTAATCACAAACACATATGTGTGTTGCTGTACTGCTGTAAATAACAGACCCATCGTGTGGTGATCTTGCCAGGGCTAGAGCTGAGAAATCAGAGCGGCAAGTGTGGGTGGAGGTGGGGGCAGGAGGCTTTCGATCCACCTGAGCTCAAGGATGTGGATTGAGTGCATTCAACTTTTGAACCAACTTGATGTAAATATTTCCATCCCTTTCTTTGACTCTAAGTTTGGACAAATCTGAAAAACGTTATGAATAATGAAAAATGGGAGAAAGCTGAGAAAGACTTTTTGGTTGTCTCATTGTCTTCTTTTCCCAGAGAATTGACCCATATTCAGGCTTAACAGTATTCAGCATAAAATTCTGTGCCTAGAAATGATGCTTATCCATGACACAGATAGAACTGTAACTTCTCAAGAGAGTGCCTCATAAAACCAGAGAACCCCTGTATTCTTTTGCAGGTAGGAATAAAACTGGGTGGACTATTGAATTCATTCCTGATACAAGCTACCAAAATAAGTCCAATTCCACAGCAGCGTCTCAGACAGGACATATTAATAACAATGAAAGTCAATGTTTGTTGGTCAGCTGTGTCCAACTCTTTGGGACCCCCTGGATATGGTCCCATCAGGCTCCTCTGTCCATGGAATTCTCCAGGCAAGAACATTGGCATGGGTAGCCTTTCCCTTCTCCAGGGGATCAAACCAAACCAGGAATTAAACCAAGGTCTCCAGCATTGCAGGCAAATTCTTTACCATCTCAGCTATGAAGGAAGCCCTGAAAATTAGTTGTAAATAGTAGAGGTTTCTTGTCATGAGGATTATGGCAGATGTGTTCCTTCCTTTCTTACATAAAAGTTATTTCTTTCACCCTGGACTTTGGTGCCTGGATACCAGTGTTACTGCTTTAACTTGCCTTCTAGATATTTCTGTGATTCATTGGGCACCAGTGGTGATGGTACATTCATAGTTTAGATATATTAATTGTCATCTGTGAGGTAATTCTCACATCATCCTGGAAAGATAAGAAAGGCCTGTTATTTTTGTCGCTGCTGTTGTTTTTCCCTTTCAGGTGATGCAATGTATCTGTTTGATTTCACCTTTCATCTAGATTCACATTTGATATCTTAAAGGGCAATACTGCAGCCCTCTTTTTTAGGAGGTAGTGAGTCTTTCTACAGATCTGTAACTGCTGACATTTTGTTCCTCCATATCAGGATCCTTGATGTTTAAAAGAAAACTATTGATTCTTTTTTTGAGAAATAGAACATGTTCATCCTTTGAGGAGACTTAGGATAAAATGTCAAATATCCATCCTTTTTAAGAAATGTGGTTTCGGGAAATAACAAGTGACTGACCACAGGCTTTTCAAACCTTGACACCATTGAAAGTTAGGCAACAGTCTGCTCACAGAAACACATTTTTGTAGCATTATTAACTGCTAGGATTACCTTCTCATCACAATTTAGATGTTTTAAAATATTCTATCATGGTTTCAAACAAGAGGTGTAGAAAGTGTATATTTTAAATATCCAGCTTTCTACAAATTAGTGGAAGTAAAGCATGAGGAAAAAAGTTGAATAGAAGTTTTAAGTTGTCATACTCACTCCAGAGGTGTACAGTTTCCATGGTGATGGGAGCTAGGTAAATACACAGAAAGACTGAATGACAAATGGATGAAGTAATGTCTTATTTCTAAAGGCACACATAATTTGCTATTTTTTAATGAGCATTTTTAATTATCCCTATAAACAGACAGAGGGTTTCTCCAGTGGCTTAGTGGTAAAGAATTGGTTGCCAATGCAGGAGACATAGGTTTGATCCCTAGGTCAGGCAGATTCCCTGGGGAAGGAAATGGTAACTCACTCCATATTCTAGCCTGGAAGGTCACATGGACAGAAGAGCCTGGCAGGCTACAGTCCATGGGGTGGGTCAAAAGTCAGACATGACTTAACAACTAAACACCAGCAAATACTACATTTGAGTGATTTATACTGCATTGTGAAAGTGAATGTGTTAATTGTATTTCAACAACCAGTAAGGTAGCTGAAACTCCTCTAAGCAAGAAAATAAACCATGGTCATCTTTGATCTATCTGAGCACCCAAAGCATGTCAGCATCCCTTTATATTATAAGTAAATATATATGTAAAAAATGCTGAAATGAATTATTGAGATGATTGATATAAAAACATTGTTTTTTGCTTTTGTTTATTACACTGTTTAATGACCTAGGTAAAAAAATTAATTTATTTTATTTACTTTGTATTTTAAAAATTCTCGTGAGGAGAAAAAAACAGGAAAATAAATTTGCTTCTAATTTCTGTTTTTTTTGTTTTTTTTTTATCCTTTTCTTTTTTAGCTATTGTCTGTGCTTTTAGGCATGCATTTTTGCTGCTTGGTAAAAAAATCACGCAAGTTTATATTTTACAACAAAATTTTGAAAGCTATCTATCATGTGATTTACAGTCTCAAAGAAAATGACCACAAAAGATAAACAGTCACAATAAGTTTTATTTTTAGTATCACATAATCAGACAGAGTCTACTGCTTGTATTATAGAGGCATTTGTTATAACATTTGTTCTATTTTTTTTCCTGTCTTAATGTTAAGACTGTTTGTTTGATGTTGAGAAAGAGAATAAGAAGAAAAATATTTCTTAGAGCCAATTTAAAAATTGCAATTTTTCAATGGTAGGAGTACTTACTTTTCTTTATAACTGAATCACCAGGGCATCTATAGAGCAGATGGCAGTAGGCAACACCATCATTAATTTCTGTACTAGAACTACGCAGGGGGTAAATTATTCTTGGATAATTCGAAGTATTTTATCTCCAAAAAATGAAATGCTATGTCTATGGAAGATGTTTGTTTATAGGGATTTTTTGATTAATTCACTTAAGAATGAATATATTCATATGTGCATGGATATATGAAGCCGCTGAACTGGTCTTGGTTATGACAGAGAAAAGACTTTCTACTGAAAAGATTTGGTTTCACAATGTGAAACTAAGGCTGATCATTTAGGTCTCCCAAATTTGCCACAATCTTTCATAAGGTGATCCAAGAATTTAAGAAGGAAAGTTGTTCCTTTCTTTATTATTCACATCACCATCCACTTAAAAAAAAAAAGGGGGAGGGTGATAAAAAGGTGCCAAATAACCAGAAATGACAGACTTTTAATGGATTTCAGAAATACACCAGAAATCATCCTAGAGTATAGTGAGCATTAAATCATAAGTCTAAAATAATCATTGTCACTAGATTGTCTTATTTCTACCCTAAATATGTTAAAATAGTCTTGAAATGTCCATCTTCAAAGCATTAAAAATACAAGTAAAAATCACTAAAATTTAATCTTAGTTAATTATTTATTATAACAAATGTCATATAATAATATTTTTTTATTTTGAAAACATTAAATTTACATATTTTAGATTAAGAAATTAATAATTCAAAAGTGTTTTCTAAAAGCATTATTTCCCAAGGTATTCTTGAAATAAAAGAGTTACAATATCAAGAATTTTGGGAAAAACTAAATAACATGTACCATTCTTGGAGAATAACAGCACAGACTGGCAAATGAAAAGTTATGAAAAGACCAGCTCAGCATTTCTTAAAATTATTTTAACAAACCAGTTTTCATATTTAAAAAGATGCAGTTAATGTAAACCAAAATGGATCTTGCAACTGGGGAATCAATAATAGCTCAACTGGTAAAGAATCCTCCTGCAATGCAGGAGACCCCAGTTCAATTCCTGGGTCCAGAAGATTCCCTGAAGAAGGGATAGGCTACCCACTCCTGCATTCTCAGCTTCCCTTGTGGCTTAGCTGGTAAAGAATCCACCTCCAATGAAAGAGACCTGGGTTCCATCCCTGGGTTGGGATGTTGCCCACTCCAGTATTCTGGCCTGGAGAATTCCATGGACTGCATAGTTCATGGGGTTGCAGAGAATTAGACACGACTGAGCGACTTTCACTTTCAATCAAAATCTGAAATCTTAAGTCAAATGATGATATTTCTTAGTAAAAAAAATGTGCATGGATTGACTTCTACTGTAGTTAAGTAGCAATGAATTTTGTACTTTATTCAAAATATGTTCTTCATAATAATTAAGAATACTAACTAAAACATGATTGCAAACAAATATCCATCCTCCCTCAAAAAAATAGCTGAAGAGATGGAGCTGTAAAGGATTATGGGAAGTTGGCAGCTGCAGCTTAGATTTTAAATCTTTGTTAACCACTTCATACAAGCAGCACAATTAAATAGAGAACTAAAAACCTATTTTCTGTCTTTAGACAAAACTGACTGTCAAGGTATCTTAGATACCACAATATACAAGACAATGGTCTACATGGGGCCTACATGCAAATGCCTTATCAGATTTCTACATATGAAGCAGAGGGTGGCAGTGGGGTGTCTGATAAGCATAGAGTGAACACAAAATTGAGCAGGTCCCCTGCCTGCAACGGGCTTCCATGGTGGAGCTAGTGGTAAAGAACCTTCCTGCCAATGCAGGAGGCATAAGAGTTGCAGGTTCGATACCTGGGTCAGGAAGATACACTGGAGGAGGTCATGGCAGCCCACTCAGTAGTCTTGCCTGGAGAATCCCTTGGACAAAGGAGCCTGGAAGGCTACAGTCATAGGATTGCAAAGGGTTGGTGGTTACTGAAGCAACTTAGCACATAAGCACTTGAAATGTAAGATATATACTACATTTGTGCTTTGTGGCTCAGACAGTAAAGAATCTGTGTGCAGCACGGGAGACCTAGGTTCGATCCCTGGGTTGGGATGATCCCCTGGAGGAGGGCATGGCAACCCAGTGCAATATTCTTACCTGGAAAATTCCCATGGACAGAGGAGCCTGGTGGGCTACAGTTCACGGGGTCTCAGGGTGTCAGACATGACTGAGTGACTAAGCACACACAGACATACTACATTTAATTGTTTCCATTAAGTGTATGATCTCAATTANGAGACCTAGGTTCGATCCCTGGGTTGGGATGATCCCCTGGAGGAGGGCATGGCAACCCAGTGCAATATTCTTACCTGGAAAGTTCCCATGGACAGAGGAGCCTGGTGGGCTACAGTTCACGGGGTCTCAGGGTGTCAGACATGACTGAGTGACTAAGCATACACAGACATACTACATTTAATTGTTTCCATAAAGTATATGATCTCAATTAAAAAAAAAAAAAGAAGAAGAAGAAGACTGGAAAAGAAATGCTTTCCTTAAGAAACACATCCTAAATTGAGGAGTAAAGCATGTAGCATGAATGACTCACAGGATCATAAGGGCACAATCTACAGATTTTATGTTAACAATAATGGGTGTCAGAGGTTCTATCATTGATTTTTGTCCTAGAATTTCATTAAATCTTCTTTGGTTTTACTACCAATATTACTTCCTCCATTTCCTCACAAGTGGTATGACACTTGCAAAAGGTAGATCGTGACAACCTCTCTTCTAGGGTTACATCGATTTTTCAGCATGCAAAATGCACCTGGCTCCACCAGAATGCAACACCATCATTAGCTCTTGCTATTTTTCATTTGACACTTTTGAAATTGACCGTTATACCCTCAGACAGCCAGGAGCGGGACTGAAATCAGGGAAAAGATGTGATTATTTGTATCAGGTCACCAAGTGCATTGATGATTTTGCAAATTGGTCTTTCACAAAAGAAATTTCTATTTCATTAAACCTGCCAACATTATATGATTGAAGTGTATCACCTACGTACACATTATTGAAAAGTCCAATTATGATGTGTTCTCAGTAAAGATCATGTTTTATACAATGAAAGAGGAATGATCACTTTCCTCCTGGAAATGTTCTAAGAACTAATCATCTGGATCTCTTTCTGCCAAAGGCATACAGTTACGTGCTTGGGTCATGTTTGGCTGAGGTGGAACGTGACAAGCTCTGACTGGATATTTGTAGGTATTTATATTTCAAAACTTTGCTTTTCATCAGGACAGAATCCTGGATCTGAGTAACTTTTCTATAGCTTCTTGGGTAACTAGACTGCCTCTGCTCTTTCCCCATGGCAGGGAGTGTTTACCTGCAGTGATGCTGTTGGTTTTTTACAGAGCAAAACATGCAGGAAGGATGAGTGGTACCTGACCCTCCTTCAGGGGCAGAAGGGTTTTCCTCCTTCCTGACCCCTAGAATCTGGGATATTTGCCTGGGCTCTGACGGAAGACATGCCCTGCACATCAGCCAAGTTTAAAACTCTGCTCTGAGTGACAGATGGGCCAGATGAGGGTGAAATTTCCTGCTGAGGCACCACCGATGTGGATAATTTCAAGAATTCTCCTTCAACCAGGCTTCTCGTGAGCATCCAGTAGAGGCCCTTGGAAAGAGCTCACAATTCACTCTAAAATTCCTGTTTGGAACTTCTGGGAGATTCCTAAGTGTCAGGAGAGCCCTCCTATGACCTATAACAACAACATGCTAAAATTTTAGCAGTCTTCTTATCCTCTCATACTGCGGTCCCTTCTATCACTAGTGCTCTGTCAAAGCTGAAACATCCCTCGTGCTCTCCTGGAGGGCTCTCCCTTTCATTTTGTCCCCCTCTTTGCCGCGTGACCTTGGGACCCTGATGGGTAAGAGAAATTATTATTTTGTAGATTATCAGATATGTTTTCTTGCCATTAGGGCAGAAACAGTGCTCTCTTGCAGATTTTATACCTCTTAAGCCAAAACAGAATGTCATCAATGCTTTTTGGTATTTCTGTATAACATAATTCTAATATTTTCATTATCTTTAAATCTGATCAAGTTATATGAAACTATTTAATTTCAGTTATGTGCTCCTTAGCATTGAAAACTCCCTTTTTTATTTCTATTATGTCATAGATTCCCAACATCATGTAACATAGTAGGAAGTAGTTAGAAAGACAGACACTTCACTGCCTATGGGCTTCCCATGTGGCTAACTGGTAAAGAATCTGCCTACAAAGCAGGAAATGCAAGGGAATCATGTTCAATTCCTGGGTCAGGAAGATGCCCTGGAGGAGAAAATGGCAACCCATTCCAGTATTCTTGCCTGGAGAACCCCATGGACAGAAGAGCAAGCAGGCTATAGTCCATGGGGGTCATAAAGTCAGACACAACTGATTGTGCACACACACACCACTACCTGTCAAATATCCTTGATAAGACACTAAATATGGACTTTAAAAAATAAATGTGTATACACCAGCTTTGTAATAGATATTTCCTTGGCACCTATTCCAAGTTTCTCAGCTTTTAATGAAATATGTTGTAATGTTTTTAGTTTTATAATCTGTATCATCACATTTATTAAAATAAAAATGAATAACTCAACTAAACAGTGCCATGTTTGATATGAGAAGTTTGAACTGTAATTTTAACTATTGTATTCATTAATTCTATCTTGATATAAACACATGCACTTAAATGTAAAACTGGAGTAACTTTGTTGGATAAAGTTTAGTTGGAGCCAATCACAGTACAAAATATCTATAGCATTCAAATTGAAGATACGTTATTGTAAACCATAAATTTATATCTATAAGAAAAACATGTCTTTTCTTAGTGATTTCCCAATAATGATCTGGAGTTAGGCAGACTCATAACTGTGATGTGATTTTTACTGATATGAAAGCTGAGGA
>SJYW01007960.1:256118-266484 GCA_006410735.1 Raphicerus campestris | reverse complement strand
GACTCTGGTTCAATTCCTGGGTCAGGAAGATCTGCTGGAAAGGGGATAGGCTACCCACACCAGTATTCTGGCCTAGAGAATTCCATGGGATGTACAGTCCATGGGATCGCAAAGAGTCAAACATGACTGAGCGAATTTCACTTTCATTTTATTAAGCGCTTCCCTCATAGCTCAGTTGGTAAAAAATCTGATGCAATGCAGGAGACTCTGGTTGGATTCCTGGGTCAGGAAAATCTGCTGGAGGAGGGGTAGGGTACCCACTCCAGTATTCTTAAGCTTCCCTTGTGGCTCAGCTGGTAAAGAATCTGCCTGCAATGCAGAAGACTTGGGTTCTATCCGTGGGTTGGGAAGATCCCCTGGAGAAGGGAAAGGCTACCCACTCCAGTATTCTGGCCTGGAGAATTCCATGGACTGTATAGTCCATGGGGTAGTAGGGTCAGTCACAACTGAGTGACTTTCACTTTCACTTCACTTCTTTCAATGCTTCCTAAGGTTCACTTGACTTCATGATCTAGGATGTTTGGCTCTAGATGAGTGACCACATCATGGTGGTGATCCAGGTCAAGACCTTTTTTGGACTTCCCTGTAGCTCAAATGGTAAAGAATCTGCCTGCGATGCAGGAGACCAGGGTTTAGTCACTGGGTCAGGAAGGTCTTCTGGAGAAGGGAATGGCAGCCCACTCCAGTATTCTTGCCTGGAGAATTCCATGGACAGAGAAGTCTGGCGGGCTACACCATGGGATCACAAAGAGTTGGACACGACTGAGAAACTAACACACACAGAGCAAGGAGTTGAAACTCAAACCCTGGGCTCTTTTCAGTCACAAATTTTTGCTTCTTCTTCATGACCAACTTTGCATCAGATGGTATCTGCAAAGTGGGTTTTGCAGGGACAGCCTTAATATGAGAAGCCTGTAGACCTCTATGGCAGCACAAAATTATCAATAATTTTGCTAGACGTTAGAGCTACACACTGTGTGGTTCATCTTGAAGTCATTACTTATTCATGTGATCTTGAAAAATATACTTTATGATGTTTAGTTTTAGATTTCTCAAAAGTAAAACGGAAAGAGATTCAGGAATTAAGCTAGATAACATGTGATTAATCTGATGTTGAAGCTGAAGCTCCAATATTTTGTCCACCTGATGCCAAGAGTTGACTCACTAGAAAAGGCCCTGATGCTGGGAAAGACTGAGGGCAGGAGGAGAAGGGTAGACAGATAATGAGATGGCTAGATAGCATAACCAACTCAGGCATGATTTTGAGCAAACTCCAGGGAGATAGTGGAGGACAAGAAAGACTGGAGTGCTATAATCCATGGGGTCACAAAGAGCTGGACATGACTTAGCTACTGAACAGCAACAACAGATCTCTGTAATCTTTCACACTTGCATGTTAATTTTTTTTTTAAGCTGGGATCATTGCAGAGAATTAAGTGAATCTCATAGGCATGATAACATTTGCATTTTTTTCTGCTCTTAGGCAGACATGCAAACATGGGCAAATAAGTAGCCAGAAAAATTAAGATTGGAAATACTAATGAAAATCAAGCAGAAATATTAGTAATTCTAACTATAGAATCCTGCTAATCAAAGCAATATAATGATGAATAGTTTAATTTGAAGATATCTTAGAATAAATGTTACAGACCATGAGCTATTAGAGTAATAAATTATACAAATAAATCAGAAATAAAATTCTGTTCCTGTTTTATGTCTTTTTTTTTTTTTTTGGTCTATTACCACTCCATTTAGTTCTTCAGTGCAGATTATGTTGATGAAAAAATGAAACAACTGGTTTTTCTTTTGACCTCTTATGGAATTTTTGGATTAAAGTTCTCTCTGACAAACTCATATATTATTCATTATGGAGGCATTAAACAAAAAGTCTTAAAAGCTATAGCATTGTAAAGACTGCATCTTTCTCCTTTAGTAGTAAGACTTTGGAAACACAAGGGAGTAAAATATGCATATATACATTCATACTTTTAAAAATCTGATCAAAATTTAATTGGAGGTAATGGAAACCAAAATTCACATTGACTGACTTCTAACAATAATCATTAAATGCAAGATTACATCCATTTGCAGCATGAATTTAATAATTTCTCATCAGCAGCTAAATTATAAACACAATTAAAACTGATTGTTTTATGACAATAAATTGCAACAATTTAATGATTTATAGAGTTAAATGGAAATTACTTATGGACATTATAGTTGCAAATTTCTTATAAGTCTAAAGTTATTCTAAAATAAAAAAGCTTATTTACTAAGTTACTAAAAAAATATATGGACTTTCTGCCCTTCCAGAAAAAACTTACTTCAAACTAATCATTGACTTTCCACTTTCAAATGTTGACTCCATGTGGATAAGGCATATTTTTAGATACAAATTTTATAGCCATGTTTCATTTGCTGGAATGTCAGAAGCAAGTAGTTTCATTACTAGAATTTTTTTTTGAGCTTTTTTTCTCCCAGAGCTATTATCCTAAATGTGGATATCGATGGTGCTACCCATGCAGTAGAAGCATTATAGCTACATAACTTTCAGATATTTTATATAAATCTTTGGTATAATGTCACTCCTGGCAACCAGCTGTGCTGTGATATGTCACAATGATGAATCATCAGACATGGTAGAAATCTAAAGGACAGTTATATAAGAACCTGTATTAATAAACATAATTTTCACAAGTGCAAAATGAACATTTGCATTTATTCTGAAATCTTCTATAGCATTTACTCCAAAGTTTCTAGTACATGACCATTTTTAGAATCATAATGATTTGCATGTGATATTTCACTGGGAAACAAATTCTTTCTGCTAACATATTTCAGACTGAAACTTAATTGTAAAACACATGATTATGTTATAGCAGGACCTCATGTAAGTACCTTATGAAATTACACTAGATTTCCAGTCTGGGTGGAAAAGTGTTGACTCTTTTCTCCCTGATGCTTCCCTGCTGGCTCAGTGGTAAAGAATCCACCTGCCAGTACAGGAGATGTGAGTTCAATCCCTGGGCCAGGACGATCCCTTGGAGAAGGAAATGGCAACCCAATCCAGTACTCTTGCCTGGAGAATTCCATGGACAGAGGAACCTGGCACAATATTGGCCATGGGGTTGAAAGAGTCAAACAGGACTAAGTGACTAAACAACAACAAAAAAAAAACAACTCCCTGTTAAGTGCAAATAAAAACCCAGAAAGATGTTCAAGAGACAACCAGAACACAACTCTAAAATGAGGAAAGAGGAAAGTAAACTAGTTAGGGACATTAGGTAGGGCTTGATGGACAGCAGGAAGACAGGATATCTTGCAAACATCTCTACCCAAAAACATGGGAAAGAGCCAGAATTTCTTCATGAAACAAACAAACAAACAAAACAAGGCAAGATGGATTGAGTAGGTTCATTCTCCCCACAGATCAAGTATGATGCTTGCCAGCAGTACCAAGTAAGTCTGGCTGGGTTGGAGAGAACTAACCAGAAGCACCTTGATCATAGGACTCCAGGAAAAGTGCATTCTACACTGGACCACTGGGTCTGGGATGCCTACCTCACCCAGAGATGACAATCCATCGACCAGGGGTATCCCACCACAACTGCCTCCCTCCCGAGAAGCACTGTTAGTCTCTTGTGCAAGAAATTCTCTTTCTTCAGCTGGAGACAATCTGCAGCCTGGCCCGAGGACATTCCTTCTATCCCCCCATGCACGGTCCATTGGGAGACTCAGCAACACAGCGTGATACTAACCAAGTAAACCAAAATTGCCCTGCCAAGTTTCTGAGTCGGTAGGAAACTTTCTCACGCATCGTGATTCACCCGGTTAAACTCAGATACTGCTGTTATCCTGAGAAGTTGAGTCAGTCTCCCTCATGGACACTTCCCTGGTGCATGGATGTCCTGATAGGCAACTTCTTTCCCTACTTCACTTTTTCCTTTGAGGAAATGAGTATTTCCTAGGAAATTTATTCATTGAGTCCTTGAGACATCCATAACAATTGTAACATAAGTTTAATGTGTGTGCATGCTAAATTGCTTCAATCAGGTCTGACTCTTTGGGAACCTATGGTCTATAGCCCGCCAGTTCCTCTGTCCATGAGATTCCTTAGATAAGAATATTGGAGTGGGTTGCCATTTCCTCCTCCAGGGGGTCCTCCTGTCCCAGGGATCGAACCCACATTTTTAAAGTCCAACGCGGGACCCACCTAAGTTGTTAAGTGGGTCCTTTACCACTAGTGCCACCTGAGAAGCCCCTATTTTTTTAATGTAATTTTGCAACTGAAATACACTGCAGTTTTTTCAACAAAACAATCACTGTGAAATTATTTAGGCATTGTTTCTTAAGTATGATAAGGTACAATATAATGTGATGGTAAATAATATATCATGTAGCAATTTCATCACTATGTAAAATTAGTATGCTATTTTGGGTTAAAAAGTTGTCTTAAAGTAAATATTACATTAGTTTTGTTGGAAAATCACGTGACTGAAAATGTCAGGATATTGAATCATGGCGAGTCTTAATGACAGAGAACTTGAGGGGTTAATGATGAGGAACTATAAGTGGAGAAGCCATATGTCTCAACCACAAAATTCAGAGAAGAGCCAGAGGACATGAATCCTCATCCAAAAACATCAAGTGCATCACTGTCAGTGTCTGGCTCTTCTTAGCACCAAGAACTAATTGACCCATGGATAAAGAGAACGAACACAGATGCAAAGTGGAGAAGATGGTTAAATATGTGAAGTGATGTAGAGTCAAATAGAACTAAACACAGAAACAATAACAGAACAATTACTCTTCATACAGGAAGCTCCTGGGATTCCTCTTGCTTCCCTCCTTCCCCCTTCCTTCGTTTCTTGCACTTTATGCGGACTTATTTCATTATCTTTCAACTGCTAACTCTTAAATGCAAGATTCTTGATACAAACTAAACTCTGTTCTCACCCTCTGCCAAATTCACATGTTGAAACCCAAAACCCCAGCATGACTGTATTTGGAGATGGAAGCTTTTGGAAGGTAATAAAATCACATCATACAGTTGGGCCTCTGATTTGATAGAATTAACATCCTTATAAGAAGACCCGGGGCACTAGTCGTAAAGAACCCGCCTGCCAGTGCAGGAGACAGCACGGGTTCTATCCCTGGGTCAGGAAGATCCCCCGGAGGAGGGTATGGCAACCCATCCTAGTGTTCTTGCTGGGAGAATCCCATGGACAGAGGAGCCTAGCAGGCTACAGTCCACTGGGTCACAAAGAGGTGGATATGACTAAAGTGGCTTAGCACCCACGAGAAGACACAAGAGAAAGGGCATGAAAGCTCACACTGAGTAAGTAAGCTCTTCAATCCAGGAAGAGAGCCGTCACTTGAACCCAGCCCTCCAGCCTCCAAAACTGCAAGAAAATGCACTTTTGTTTTTGCATCCACAAGCCTGTTTTTTTTTTTTTTTATTTCAGCCTGAACTAAGACAATATTTGTCACATATCTGAGCCATGAAAGATAAGGGGAGTAATTTTGTATGAAAGACGTCATATACAAGAACATCAGATTTGAAATGCTTTTATGGCATGCATGATATGTGTATTCATATTTACAGTGTAATATATATACAACTTACCAAAATTTGGATACATAGTACTTTATGAAAAGTGCATCTGGAATTTAGGAGAATATCAGGGGTTGGAGAGAATTATGGCTGAGGTTGAAAGTTCTCAACCTCAGGGTAAGTGAGCATGAAGGTGAGTCCTGACCAGGGTGTAGGTGTGTAAGAGTGTTTCTCACACTTACGTCCCTTTCCAGGAATGTCTCAAGGTCTAGCCCTGACCCAGAGCCGGGATAAACAATACAAAGTGCTAGTTTGCCATGGTGGTTTAGAAATTAAGCCTTGTGTGACTCAAGAACACTAGAGTGAATTGTCATCTCCTCCTCCAGGGGATCTTTTCGACCCAGGGATCAAACCTGTGTCTCCTGATTGGCAGGAGGATTCTTTACCACTGATCTACCAGGGAAGACCCACTGTCACACTAGAATATATTTAATACATTTTCTTTTATAGAGATTGTATACTTTGTTTAGAAAATGCTATGAGGAATGAAATATACTCTCTACAAATTTCTGTATTTATTTTATATTGCTGTGAAGGAGATTTAAACAAGTGGTTTAAACAAGTTCTTTTTTAAAAGTTTTTCTTTATTTTTTAGCTTTTATAGTTGGAAGTTGATTTACAGTGTTGTGTTATTTTCAGGTGTACAAAAAACTTATTCAATTATATATATGTAATATATTCTTTTTCACATTCTTTTTCCATATAGGTTGCTGCTGCTGTTCAGTTTCTAAGTTGTGTCCGACTCTTTGAAACCCCATGGAGTGAAACTCGCCAGGCTTCCCTGTCCATTACTATCTCCTGGAATTTGTTCAAACTCATGTCCATTGAGTCAATGATGACATCCCATCATCGTATCCTTTGCCACCCCCTTCTCCTCCTGCCTTCAATCTTCCCCGGCATCAGGGTCTTTTCCAGTGAATTGGCTCTTTGCATGAGGTGGCCAGAGAATTGGCGCTTCAGCTTTAGCATAGCCTTTCCATTCAGTATTCAGAGTGGTTTCCTTAGGATTGACTGGTTTGATCATTTCCTTACTGTCCAAAACCACAGTTCAATAGCCTCAATTCTTCAGCACTCTCCCTTCCCTGGAGAAGGAAATGGCTACTTACTCCAGGATTCTTGCCTGGAAAATTCCATGGACAGAGACGCTTGGTGGGCTACNGGAACTACTCTTAAGAAAGTGCAATTATTCATCAACCATGATGCCTATGATCTTATTTTTAAACTTTCCACTTGCTCATGTTTTACTTCTCACTCCTTTTCTCCTGTTCTTAATTTTATCATTATAAATTCCAAATGGCCTTCTAACTGCAATTCAAATATGTGAATTCTATTACTTTAGTATAAAAATGATTTTGGTAAAAATAATATTGTTCTTCCATCTATCATTGATCCCAAGACTCTGTGCCAGGCACTGTACTAGTTCCCAGGGCTAGAGGAGAAGTAAAGAAATCATGATCAAGTTGTCAGTGTCTAATTAAAAAAAAAAATGCTAACAAAAATTAACTGTGATGTGGATAAAATGGTACAGGAGATGCAACAAAGGGAGTGATGTCATCCTTTGAAAGGGCTTCACGTGCTCCTGTGTCTGGAAGGATGAATTAGCCAACAGACAAGCAGAATAATTCCAGCCCACAAAATGAGAAGAATGTGCAAGACAGGAGAACATGAAAAAAAAGTACAGGGCAAAGCAAGTAATTTGGGATGATTAAATTGTAAAGGGCAGAGAAATAGAGCAACAGCTGATAGTGTAGAGAACAAAACAGAAGCAAGAGAAATGCCAGGACATGGTCAACCCTGGTAATTAATATGAATATTCTAATATCATATGAGTTCATTATCACTTTAGAACCGTGTGTCCCAATTGTGCATATCTAATTTCTGCTCAAGCACTTGATATGACAATGTGTTAACATTTATATTCTGCAACAGGAAATAAGCAAATAGTGAAAATAAGCATGATACTCATCCATTTTTCAGACTCAGTGAATTGTAACATCAAGATCAAAAGTCTGAATTTCTGAATTAAACAGTTTTTATGTATTAAAGAATAATTGAATTATTTAAATTTTTTCTTTCAAATAAAATTGTTAATTGGATTCATTTCAGAATTGCATGTAAAAATCTATGTTCAACCAAACTGTAAATCTCATGCACAGTATAAGTGATGTTACTATTAACAGAATATGTATGATCTCATAATGTTGGTCATTATTCACAAAACAGAAATGAAGGTGACTCTTCTAGAGCATAGTTAGCATTTTGTTACCAAACTTCTTGACCCTGATTGTATTTACTGTGCTTCACCAGCACGTTTGTAATCATTTCAACATCCACAGTAATAAGGTCAAAATCTAGGGTAAAAATTCAAAAGCATCAATACCTGAGTCCGCAAATGGACGTATTTTCTACACATGTTTTTTATTTGTTTTGTAATTATAGACAGTTACAGGAGGTTTTCACTAAGACTGGTTAATGTCTCTCTTCTTGAAATGACAACTTTAGTTGCAATGAGGAAAGTGGGTGTGAGTTAGAGATTTATCAGGGATTTAAAAAATAATTGCCTCTCTGTGTTCCAAATAAGGGATTATGATGGTCTCAACTAAAAGCATTTATAATAGAAGAGTATTGATTAAAGAACAATTTTGAAAACTTGTTAATATAACTTGAAAAGAGTTTGGTTGTGGATAACAGAAACCAGTGAATGTCACAGAGGGCCAACTAAATATATCCAGAAATTCTAATGTTTAATTTAAAATTTTGAACATCAGGAAAACATCAAAAAGAACTTAGATAATCCAATTGGTCATTGCAATGATGGTTTTCATAATACTAGACCATATGTATTCAAGGTCAGTCAAGGTAGGGAGGTTTTTATCATCTTCAAAGATCTCATTCTTTCATATGTGTTCAGGTTCTGTTCTTAAAAGTTGGAGAGCTATTACTCTGATCTTGTTTTGTTTTGAGTTTGTACACTGGTATGAATGATGAGGGAAGACCTCAATATTTATCTTTTTGGATAATATTATAGAAGCTAATCCTTGAAAACTTATTTTCCACATTTGTGCCTCTCTCATAAATGCAGTAATTTAGCATTTTTTAAATCATACGTCTCTGCATTCTGATATTTGCTTCTCATTACATTAGCCATCCAGACAGCTGGGAGCTATTCCTCCTTCTCCTCCAATTTGGTGCATGTAGCACAAGAATGTGCTCCTGGAATATTAATCATGAATGCAATACCGTCATTTAAAAAAATTCAAAGAACTACTGAAGGAGACAACCTAAGCACCTAATCTCATTATCCTTGACCCATGAGCATGGTACACCCAACTTCACAGGAACGCTATCAGGGTTGCAGTCAAATATTTTAAGAATGGAATAGAAATTACATTTATAAAAAAGATGTGGAGGTAACCTCGAAGACAGCAGAGGAATAGGATGGGGAGACCACTTTCTTCCCCACAAATTCATCAAAAGAACATTTAAACACCGAGTAAATTCTATGAAACAACTTCTGAATGCTGGCAGAGGACATCAGGCACCCAGAAAAGCAGCCCATTGTCTTTGAAAGAATGTAGAAAAAAAAAAAAAAGACAAAAGAGGTAGGGACGGAGCTCCATCCCAGGAAGGGAGTCTTAAAAAGAGAGAAGTTTCCAAACACCAGGAAACACTCTCACTGCCGAGTTTGTGGCAAGCCTTGGAAGCACAGTGGGCAACATAAAAGGGAGGAAAAATAAATAAATAATTAAAACCCACAGATTATGAGCCCAACAGTAACTCCCCCAGTGGAGAAGCAGTGCAGACGCCTGCATCCGCCACTAGCAAGCAGGGACTGGGCAGGGAGACGTGGGCTGCATTGATTAGAATAAGGACCGGGCCTGAATGCCCCGAGGGCAATCTGAGGGAACTAGCTTGGACTAGCAAATCAGACTGTGGGATAGCTACAATGCAAAAAGCCTTAACCTAAGACATCACCAGACCTGCGTACAGAACAAAGGACTGAACAGAACTAGCCAGCTGCAGACCATCCCCTCTGGTGACAGGCATCCAGAGCCAGAAGGGGGCAATCGCAGCCCCAGAGAGACATTATCTACCAAACTGCAAGGAGGCTTCTTTTCTAACTAAGACTTCTTGGGGTTCTGGACGGTCAACATCCACCTGAGAAGGTGTGCCAGTTGTACATCCAGAAAACTGAGCAGCAGTGACGGGGGAGGCGATAAGTCGCAGCAACTGTGCTCACCAAACACCTCATCACCTGAGCTGCTTGGACCTGGGAAGGGCACAAAATGTAGGCTCAATGGAGTCTGTGCCTCTGAGAACTACCTGAGTGCCTGAACCTGAGCGGCTAAGACCTGGGAGGAGCATACAGCCCAGGGCCGGCCTTGGACGGTTCCTGGGGAAGCAACCTAGAGCCTGAGCAGTTTTGGCAGGGAGGGCACATGCACCGTGAGTGGGAGCAGGCCCAGTGTGGCTGAAACACTGCGAGCACATGCCAGTGTTATTTGTTTGCGGCGTCCCTCCCTCCCCATGGTGCGACTGAACAAATGAACCTAAAAAAAGTGTCCACCACCACCCCGTTTGTGTCAGGGCAGAAATCAGACACTGAAGAGACCAGCAAACAGAAAAAGCTAAAACAGAGGGAACCGCTTTGGAAGTGATAGGTGCAATAGATTAAAACTCTGTCTTTAGTACTGACTACATAGGAAGGGGCCTATAGATCTTGAGAAATATAAGCCAGACCAAGGAACTATG
>SJYW01007960.1:219295-252630 GCA_006410735.1 Raphicerus campestris | reverse complement strand
TGACATCTCATAACTCATTACTGGACACTTCATTGTACTCCAGAGAGAAGAAATCCAGCTCCACCTACCAGAACACTGACACAAGCTTCCCTAACCAGGAAACCTTGACAAGCCACCTGTACAACCCCACCCACAGTGAGGAAACTCCACAGTAAAGAGAACTCCACAAACTGCCAGAATACACAAAGGTCACCCCAAACTCAGCAATATAACCAAGATGAAAAAACAGAGGAATACCCAGCAGGTAAAGGAACAGGAGAAATGCCCACCAAACCAAACGAAAGAGGAAGAGATAGGGAATCTACCTGATAAAGAATTCCAAATGATAGTTAAAATGATCCAAAATCTTGAAATCAAAATGGAATCACAGATAAATAGCCTGGAGACAAGGATTGAGAAGATGCCAGAAAGGTTTAACAAGAACCTAGAAGAAATTAAAAAAGGGTCAATACATAATGAATAATGCAATAAATGAGATCAGAAACACTCTAGAGGCAACAAATAGTAGAACAATGGAGGCAGAAGATAGGATTAGTGAAGTAGAAGATAGAATGGTAGAAATAAATGAATCAGAGAGGAAAAAAGAAAAACGAATTAAAACAAATGAGGACAATCTCAGAGACCTCCAGGGCAATATTAAATGCCCCAACATTCAAATCATAGGAGTCCCAGAAGAAGAAGACAAAAAGAAAGACCATGAGAAAATACTTGAGGAGATAATAGTTGAAAACTTCCCTAAAGTGGGGAAGAAAATAACCACCCAAGTCCAAGAAACCCAGAGAGTCTTAAACAGGATAAACCCAAGGTGAAACACCCCAAGACACATATTAATCAAATTAACAAAGATCAAATACAAAAAACAAATATTATAAGCTGCAAGGGAAAAACAACAAATAACACACAAGGGGCTTCCCCTAAGGATAACAGCTGCTCTTTCAATAGAAACTCTTCAGGCCAGGAGGGACTGGCAAGACATACTTAAAGTGATGAAAGAAAATATTGTACCCAGCAAGGGATCTCATTCAAATATGAAGGAGAAACCAAAAGTTTTACAGACAAGCAAAAGCTGAGAGAATTCAGCACCACCAAACCAGCTCTCCAACAAATGCTAAAGGATATTCTCTAGACAGGAAACACAAAAAGGGTGTATAAACTCGAACACAAAACAATAAAGTAAATGGCAATGGGATCATACTTATCAATAATTACCTTAAACAAAAATGGGTTGAATGTCCCAACCAAAAGACAAAGACTGGCTGAATGGATACAAAAACCAGACCTCTATATATGTTGTCTACAAGAGACCCACCTCAAAACAGGGTACTCATACAGACTGAAAGTGAAGGGCTGGAAAAAGATATTCCATGCAAATAGAGACCAAAGAAAGCAAGAGTAGCAATACTCAGATAAAATAGACTTTAAAACAAAGGCTGTGAAAAGAGACAAAGAAGGATACTACGTAATGATCAAAGGATCAATCCAAGAAGATATAACAATTATAAATATATATGCTCCCAACATAGGAGCACCACAATATGTAACACGAATGCTACAAGTATGAAAGGGGAAATTATTAATAACACAATAATAGTGAGAGACTTTAATACTCCACTCACACCTATGAATAGATCAACTAAGAGAAAATTAACAAGGAAACACAAACTTTAAATGATACAATAGACCAGTTAGACATAATTAATATCGNTAGAAACACTAGTCTGCTTATAAATTGTATAACTTAAAAAAATAGTTTTAAGTTATTTTTGTTATTTTCCCTAATACATTTGTCTTTTGTTTTAAGGTAATTGTGCTATGTTGTTCAGAGTTGAATGAAACCATTTATTTTTAAAAAATCATAATGCAAACAAATGTACAAGAAAATAATGCTTACGTGCATGTCTTGAATAAATCTTAGGCAAATTTTATACCAATTGTTATTGAAAAGTAGAAATTATCCTTTAAGACCATTGTTGTGTCAAGGGTGGGAGAGGAGTCTGTATGGACAGGAAGAATTATTTTAATCACTAATACCATTAAAAATTGGTGGGTGAGACCTGAGTTTGTGGCATCCTTTGCTCCAACTTCAAGGCCACAAATGGAGTCAAGTCTTTCTCACATTGCCTGTCTCTGATTTTCTTTTCTGCCACTTTCTACTTCTGGTAACTCAAATAATTAGGTTTACCCAGGCAAATAATCCAGTGTAATCTCCCTACTTTAATGTTAGCTTATAATTGTTTATAACTGTTATAACTAGCTTATAACAAACACAGCTGTCTCTGTAGCACTGAGTGCGTGCTTGCTAAGTCGTTTCGGTTGTGTCTGACTCTTTGTGACCCCATGGACTATGGCCCACGAGGCTCCTCTGTCTTGGGATTCTCCAGGCAAGAATACTGAAGTGGGTTTCCATTTCCTTCTCCAGAGGATCTTCTTGAACCCAGGATCAAACCTGTCTCTTATGTCTCCTGCACTGGCAGGCAGGGTTGTCTTCTTCTTCTTCTTTTTTTTTTTTTTACCACTAGCACCACCTTTAACCCCCTCAGGAGTGCCAATATTGAATATTAAGACACAGCAGAGCATAGTTTTAAAACCATTATTATAGTGGGAAATGGTGGGTTTTGGGAAGTAGTAACAACATCTTTGTTCATAGTGATGCTTTCTAAGGCCCACTTGACTTCACATTCCAGGATGTCTGGCTCTAGGTGAGTGATCACACCATCGTGATTATCTGGGTCATTAAGCTCTTTTGCGNACACCTGTGGCTGATTCATGTCAATGTATGGCAAAACCAATACAGTACTGTAAAATAGAATAAAGTATTAAATAAATTTAAAAAATAAAAATAATAAATAATAAATAAATAAAGGCCACTTTAAATTTAATGAATAGCCTGATGAGATAAATATGAGATTTTAAAAACAGTCATCCTTATTGATCTCTGCCAAGTAACTCAACTGTGTTTCAGATGGGAATAAGAGTACCTAGACCTTCACCCACTCTGTATTTAGGCTTCTTCACCCAACACTGAAACCTCAAGTGACTTCTTTATTTTCTGCCATTAGAGTAGTATCATCTGCATATCTGAGGTTATTGATATTTATCCTGCCAATCTTGATTTCAGCTTATGATTCATCCAGCCCAGCATGATACTACTGTAATGGCAGAAGGTGAAAAGGAAATAAAGAGCCTCTTGATGAAGGCAAAATAAAAGAGTGAAAAAGCTGGCTTAAAACTCAGTATTCAAAAAACTAAGACCATGGGCTTGGATCCCTTCACTTCAGGGCAAAAATGGGGAAAAAGTGAAAACAGTAGCAGATTTTTTGGGGGGAGGGCATCGGCTCCAAAATCTCTGTGGATGGTGACTGCAGCCATGAAGTTAAAAGCACTTTTCCCTTGAAAGAAAAGCTATGACAAACCTAGTGTATTAAAAAGCAGAGATATCACTTTGTCAACAAAAGTCCATCTATTCAAAGCTATGGTTTTTCCAGTAGTCATGTATGGATGTAAGAGTTGGACCATAAAGAAAGCTGAGCACCGAAGAATCAATGCTTTTTGACTGTGGTGCTGGAAAAGACTCCTGAGAGTCCCTTAGACAACAAGGAGATCAAAGCAGTCAATTCTAAAGGAAATCATCCCTGAATATTCATTGGAAAGACTGATGCTGAAGCTGAAGCTCCAATATTTTGCCACCTTGTGTAAAGAGCGAACTCATTGGGAAAGACCCTGATACTGGGAAAGATTGAGGGCAGGAAGAGAAGGGAGCAGCAGAGAATGAGATGGTTAGATGTCATCATCGACACAGTGGACATGAATCTGAGGAAACTCTGGGAGATAGTGAAGGACAGGGAAGCCTGGCATGCTGCAGTCCATGGGGTCTCAAAAAATCAGATGCAACTTAACTACTGAACAACGACAATAAGTGACCTCAGATATTGGACTTTGACTTTATTTCTGTAGGGAAAGATTGGAAAAACACCGCTATAAAAATGCCTGACAGCTCATTTTCAGATAATTATAATGAGATTATGTAAAGGAGAGCGTCACCATCCAATATCCTACACAGGTAATGATGCAAGTTAAATGGGGATGTGAGATAATTATATCCAATGATATAATTAAAAAGAACATCATTTAAGTTAATAACTCCCAACATAGATATGAACATAATAATCACTGGGAGTGCAAAATTTTAAAATCCCAAATATCTAATCCTGCACAAATTCTCTAAGTCAGAATTTCTGGGGTCTCCTTGTATGACTGAAGAAGGCTACAGGTGATTAAATTTTGTGAAGTCTTTTGGATAGCCTGTGAGCTAAAGAATGACTGTTTATGGCTTTTGTTGAAATCTTTTTTGCTTTATTTTGTCCTTTTGATTTTATTCTTGATATATATTGTTTAATAGAAGTATAGTTGATTTACAGTGTGTTTTAGTTCCAGTTGTACAGCAAAGGGATTCAGATATATTTGTTGTTGTTTGGTCATAAGTCATGCCTGACTCTTTTGTGACCCCATGGACTCTAGCCTGCCAGGCTCCTCTGTCTTTGGGGTTTCCCAGGCAAGAATATTGGAGTGGGTTGCCATTTTCTTCTCCATCAGATTTATTGGTTTAGCCAAAAAATTCACTTGGATTTTTCTGTAATATCTTATGGAAAAACTTGAATTCTTGGCCAATACAATAGATAGATAGATTCTTTTACATGTTGTTTTCCCATATTGTTGTTGTCGTCCAGTCACTCAGTCACATCTGACTCTTTGCAACCCCATGGACTGCATGCAGCACCCCAGGCTTCCCTGTCTTTCACTATCTCCCCAAGATTGATCAAACTCATGTCCATTGAGTAGGTGATGCCATCCATTATCTCATCCTCTGTTCCCCTCTTCTCCTCCTGCCTTCAACCTTTCCCAGCATCAGTGTCTTCTCCAACAAGTTGGCTCTTCACATCAGGTTGCCAAAGTATTGGAGCCTCAGATTCAGCATCAATCCTTCCAATGAATATTCAGGGTTGATTTTCTTTAGGATGGACTGGTTATTGAGGAGAGCTCCCTAGGCTATATAGTAGGTCCTTGTTATTTATTTTATATATGGCAGCATGTGTATCTTACTTATCCCACAAAGAGTGAAGGAATGAAGAGCAGGCAAGTGTGTGGCCCAGTCTGACCTTCTCTCAGTTCTTTCTCTGAGTGCAATTGCACATGTAGGATCACACAGCTCACTGTTGAAGATGTGACCCTTTTCTCTCCATTCAACCAGCCACTCTCAGACTTTGCAGGGTTGAGTCTTATACCACATTTGAGAAATTCTCCACCACTCAACCCAGGATCTATAGCTCAGACAGTAAAGAATCTGCCTGCAATGCAGGAGACCCGGGTTCTCTTACTGAACTAGGCAGATCCCCTGGAGAAGGAAATGGCAACCCACTCCAGTATTCTTGCCTGGAGAATCCTATGGACAGAGGAGCCTGGGGGACTATTGTCCATGTGGTCAAAACAGATGGACATGACTTAGTGACTAAACTACCACCACCACATTGTATAAGTAGCTGCAAAGTCATGACCTGTTCAAGAGATTTGCCAGTCTCTTCTATGAAATCTATATGAGCAAGAGAAATAGTAAATGACATTGTAAAATCTGATCATAGACCCTACTGTGAAAAGAAAAGGTGGGAAGGAATGATGAAAGCAGGGCTTCCAAGTAAAAGTCATAGAGCTGTCACAAGATCAGAGAGGCTTGGACTTGGAGATATGGAGGCAATTATAACTTTACTAACAAGAATCAAAGCATTATTAAAGGAAAGAGTCAACATTAATAAATTTGAAATATGTTTTCATCATAGATTTCACACAACTTACTAATGGATTAAAGTGTTTGAGAGAAAGAAATCATGAATAATACCTCAGATTAAATGCAAGTATTTTGAACAGGAGGCTCTTGGGCAGGATAAATTTTTTGAAAAAGTCTGTTCTTTAAAAATTAATTTCCTATTGTCAGTTAAGCAGTTAGATGCTCAATATCTGGAATTTTATGGCAAGTTAAAAGATTATATATGTATAGATTCAGATAAAGACATGTTATGGACTCAACATCAACACAGATGTATACATGATATGATACAGAATAGAGATGCAGATGGACGCAAGCATCCTGTTAGAAATGAGGAGACTCTGTATTCATTGGTTGATTCTAAATTGCAATATTTTCTTTTTCTTTTTTTGCAATTTATCAACACCCAGGAAATGGTATACACACACACATTATCTTTGACCACATTACCCTTCTCTTCTAGCACCCCGTGCCTGGCTTATGCTACCTTTCCTGATGCATGGACACCAGTCATTTGTTTATCTTCCTATTTTTTCATCACAGCAAACTCATCTCTGCCTGAAGATCTTTACATTAGATTGTTCTTCGGACCTGGAGTATTATTCTTCCTCATCTTCTCAAACTATGATGTCCCTCCAACAATCTACACTGAATTTCACTTCATTACCACTGAATTTTATACTAGAAATGTCATAATAGTTTCAATTCAAATTTTCTACTATAGGTTGATGGTGGTCATCTCTCTTTCTATTCTCCCAGCCTCTGTCATTTCCAGACAATGAAATGGCTTTGTCATTCATCTTTCATTGTTATTTAAATGTCATCACCATCAATATGTAGGCATTTTCCTATACACTTTATTTTAAATTTAGTTACACAATCCTGTAAGAGCGATTCAAAATTATAAATGAAAACTGTCTTCATTCAATTCACATTTCATTAAATCAACAGAAGCTGTATTGGCAGATAGAGGCCCTGGGAAAATTACTGCAACATCCAGAGGTGCCTTAATTATTGAAACTTCAAGCTGGAATCTTTACAGAGATTCACACTCACAGTACAAAGAGTAGAAAACTTGAATAATTGATAAATTTACACATCGCACTGTTATTCACTGGTAAAAACAGGACCTTCAATGTTAAGATATGGCTTTTATCCATTTCTTTTGAAAAAAAGAGACTGCCTGGTGCTTTCAGAAGGCATTAATGAATTCTTAAGATTTCACATTAGGGACTTGCTAGTCATTCAGAGGTCAGGACTCTGTGCTTCCAATGCAGGAGTGAGGGTTCAGTCCCTGGCCCAAAAATAAGATCCCACATGCTGCGTGGTGCAGTACTCCCTGCAAAAGATATTTCACATTAATTGTCATTAAAACACCAATGACTTTACAGCAATATGAAGTATGACTTCAGAAAAATGTGACGTAAATGCCTTCTGATAACTATTGTTGGAAAAACTCAAATGAACCATACTTTAGATCAGTTTTGTCCAGTAAAATAGTCCATGATGATGCAATATTTTCTAAATGAACTGTGTATTATATAACTATTAGCTGCTTACAGCTGTTGAGTACTCGAAATGTAGCCAGTGAGGCAGAGAAATTGATTTTATTTAAGTTTTTAAAACTGCTTAGTATTTAAATGGCCACATGGAGTTCCTGGCTACTGAATTAGTATAACTTAAAAAAAATGATTCCATATCTTTATTATTATTATTTGGCTGTGCCATGAGACATGTGGGAGCTTAGTTTCCAGACAAGGAATCGAACCTGTGCCCCGTGTGTTAGAAGCACAGAATCTTAACCACTAGAGATCCAGAAAAGTTCAAAGTATAACTTCAGATATTTCAGATCTTTTGATTATCAAGACAATTTGTTTTCCAGAAAATTACACTTCTACTTAATTGTTATGATTGATTTTAACATCAGAGAATTTGGAGCTATGATTTTTTTCAGCTTCTACCTCAGTCATCAAATTGCCAATATCCAATATATCAGAGATCAATTTGTCAAATCCACTGGATCATTGAAAAAGCAAGAGTTCTAGAAAAACATCTACCTCTGCTTTATTGAATACACCAAAGCCTCTAACTGTGTGGATCACACAAATTGTGGAAAATTTTTAAAGAGATGGGAATACCAGATGACCTTACCTGCCTCCTGAGAAGTTTGTGTGCAGGTCAAAAGCAACAGTTAGACCTGGACATGGAACAATAGACTGGTTCCATGGGAACCAGTACTAAATTGGGAAAGGAGTACATCAAGGCTATATATTGTCACCCTGCTTAGTTAACTTATATGCAGAGTACATCATGCTAAATGCCTGGCTGGATGAAGCACAAGCTGGAATCAAGAGTGCTGGGAGAAATATCAATTACCTCAGATATGCAGATGACATCACCTTTATGGCAGAAAGCAAAGAAGGACTAAAGAGCCTCTTGATGAAAGTGAGAGGAGAGTGAAAAAGTTGGCTTAAAACTCAACACTCAGAAAAGTAAGATCATGGCATCTGGTCCCACCACTTCACGGCAAATAGATGGGAAAACAATGGAAACAGTGAGAGACTTTATTTTTGGAGCTCCAAAACTACTGCAGAGGTGATTGCAACCATGAAATTAAAAGATGTTTGCTTGTTCCTTGGAAGAAAAGCTATGACCAACCTAGACAGCATATTAAAAAGCAGAGACATTACTTTGTCAACAAAGTTTCATCTAGTCAAGGCTATGGTTTTTCCAGTGGTCATGTATGGATGTGAAAGTTGGACTGAGTGCCAAAGAATTGATGCTTTTGAATGGTGTTGTTGGAGAAGGCCCTTGATAGTCTCTTGGACTGCAAGAGATCCAACCAGTCCATCCTAAAGGGAATCATTCCTGATTATTCATTGGAAGGACTGATGCTGAAGCTGAGGCTACGATACTTTGGCCACATGATATGAAGAACTGACTCACTGGAAAAGACCTTGATGCTGGGAAAGATTGAAGGAAGGGGGAGAAAGGTTTGACAGAGGATAAGATGGTTAGATGGCATCACAGACTTGATGGACATGAGTTTGAGCAAGCTCCAGGAGTTCGTGAAGGACAGGAAAGCCTGGNAAGACCTTGATGCTGGGAAAGATTGAAGGCAGGAGGAGAAAGGTTTGACAGAGGATAAGATGGTTAGATGGCATCACAGACTTGATGGACATGAGTTTGAGCAAGCTCCAGGAGTTCGTGAAGGACAGGAAAGCCTGGAGTGCTGCAGTCCATGGGGTTGCAGAGCATCAGACACAACGGAGTGACTGAACTGAACTGAACTGAAACTCAGTCATGGAAGAGATTGGGGAAAAGTTTTATTAGATTTTCAAGAAATCTTAAATATAAGACTTTAAGACTTTCCTTTGAATGACAATTTATATTTTCAGATTATATATGANTCAGATTAAATATTATTTTTTAGGATTTGGTCATTTTATGGTTATAATCATGTAGCGTGCTTTCTTTCTGATAAGTATGAAACAAGAGAGGAATCACATTTTTAATATATTAATATAATTGCTATATTTGATTTTTTCACAGATATTTCTGTTTTTCAACCCAAATACATTAATCAACCTATCACAAAATAAAATCATTGATTGAGAATGTTGTCCTTGATTTAAATATCACTAATGTTTTTGGCAGGCTTCTCAGGTGGCTCAGTGGTAAAGAATCTGCCTGCAATGCAAGCATTGCATTAATAAAATGTTAATAACATTAAATTACATTAATAATGTTTGTTTATTATGTTAGTAGCATAACATTAATAAAATGCTATTTTATTAAATAACAAGATTTCTATTGTAACACTGAGACATAAAACCAAAAAAAGAAGTCTTCTCCATTCATTTGCAGAAGAACCCTCTTTGTCCTATTTTAATGAGATACTAATCTTTTCACTTGTTAAGTCCTATATCTGTATTTGCTCTGCACCTCTTACTGTCTTTCTCTTCCGGCTTCCACTAATGTTTCACTGCCAAAGGAAGCACTTTAAATAGCACAGCTGATCTTTGCATTGAGAGAGTAGGGATGTCTAATCATACCCTAAAATGACGTATTAGGGCCTCCCTCTATTTCGACATTTGTTATGCTTTTTCAGTATACATCATCTCCACACTAAGTTCAGAATGACTCTTTAACCCAACTGATAGAATTCTGTTTGGTTTAAACATGACTCCTTCCACAACCAGTGGTGCTGGAAGCAAGTTTTTAACCATCTATGTAGACACAGTGTATATTGGAGAATCAAGACTCCCCACTCAGTGCCAAGCAGGACTTATGTAAGAATCCTTCCTAGGATTTTGTAAACCCAGGAGGTTGCTGCGTCCATCATTTCTGAGTTGTTTTACTTCTGAGCTCACATAAGTCTATGAGATCTAAGATTTTCCACCACAAATCCATTCCAGCCTCATGAGATAGGGAAATATTACATGGGATACTTAATTAGTTAAATGGATATTTACAAATGAAGAGCTCCTGCGCTTTTCCTTTCAGGCTGTTGAAAGAGAGGATGGAATGCCCAGAAGTACCACAGAGAAGACTGTGTGTATGTGCCCAGTGACTCAGTCGTGTCTGACTCTGTGTGACTGCATAGACTGTAGCCTGCCAGGCTCTTCTGTCCATAGAATTCTCCAGGCAAGAACACTGGAGTGAGCTGCCATTTCCTCTTCCAGGGGATCTTCCTGACTCAGGCATCAAACCCTCATCCTGCATTGCAAGTGGATTCTTTACCTCTGAGGCACCAGGGAAGTATGCAGCCAACCAAAGTCCTAACAGGAGTGAGAAGAAAGGCAAATGAAACAGGAGATCACCAGTTTAAAGGCATCAGTGGGCCATGGAAGCATAGACAATGAGAGAAACTAATCTGCAGAAATATGATGCTCATTTAAAGAATCTTTGGAGAGATCTGCCCATTACCACCTCAGCTGAGGCATGAAACAGCATCTTTAACAGTGAGAAATCTGACAGAAGAGCTCCCAATGGGCTGCAATAGGTCAAACACAAAACCATCCATAAAATCCCCAATATTGTTATGGAAATAGACAATATTGCAATGGAAATATCCAGATTTCTTTCCAGTTTGTAGGAAATGCAGGGATTTGTTTTCAGTTGCTCAGTTGTGTCCCTCTCTGCAACCCCATGGATGGCAGNGACAATATTGCAATGGAAATATCCAGATTTCTTTCCAGTTTGTAGGAAATGCAGGGATTTGTTTTCAGTTGCTCAGTTGTGTCCCTCTCTGCAACCCCATGGATGGCAGCATGCCAGGATTCCCTGTCCTTCACTGTCTCCCAGAGTTTGTGCAAACTCATGTCCATTGAGTCAATGATGACATCCAATCATCTCATCCTCTGTCGTCCCCTCAGTCTTTCTGTCCTGTCCTCAATCTTTCCCAGCATAAGGGTCTTTTCCAATGTGTCCTCAAGGATAGAGAATGGAATTCAGCACTGCTGCTGATGTCGCTTCAGTCGTGTCTGACTCTGTGCGACCCCACAGATGGCAGCCCATGAGGCTCACCCATCCCTGGGATTCTCCAGGCAAGAACACGGGAGTGGGTTGCCATTTCCTTCTCCAATGCACGAAAGTGAAAAGTGAAAGTGAAGTCACTTAGTCGTGTCCGACTCTTAGCGACCCCATGGACTAGGAGGACTCAAATTAGGAGTCTACAAGAAAATAGCCTACAAGAAAACAAATTGTCCTTGGTCTTTAAATAAAGTCAGTATCACAGACAAGTTGTGGGATTCTTCTAGACTAAGAGGTTAAACAGACATAATCAACTGGAAAGGTTGAAACTATATTAGAGCCTGATTTGGATTTTCAGTAGCAAAATAATATTTCTTACAGCCATCAGGTAAATTTCAATGTGAACTCCATACAAGATGAAGTTAAAATTATTTTTATTTTTCAAGTTTGATAAATGTACTGCTATTGATGGCTATTTAAAATAATTAAAAATTTGAGAATCCATAGTATTACATGAAAAGAAGGGGTAAAATGGGAGAAAAAAGTGACAATCTTCTTTCAAGAAAACTGTTAATTAATATAAAATGATGAAAATCCTGAGTTTCACAATGGTGTGTTTCAAATAATTCCTTCAGGAAATATTAATGTCTCAGGGAACCATTGTTAAGGATGGTAATTGGCCCCTTTCTTCTTAAGATGAATGCCAATATATTTAGATGTGAAGCTATATGACTTCAGAATTGTGCTTTCAAGTGAATGTCACATGGGTGTTGTGTGTGTGTGTGTGTGTGTGTATGTGTGTGCGCGTGCACGTGCACGCACGTGTGCATGAAAGAGAGAGGACAAATATGGCCAGTTATCAACAATTTTCTTTTATCTACTGGGTAGTATTTTTTCAGCATCTATTTATGTTTGAAAATTTTCTCTATGTAGGAGAAACTTAGACTAAGGGATCTTATGTCACTCTTCAAAAAAAAGAAAAAACCTCTTTATCTTGAAAAGACACTGTAAAACCAAGTTGATTAAAATATAAAGATAATGCAATATATTAACATTAATATATTAACTCCTAACCAGAGTCCTGGTCAGGAAGAAGATGGACAGATTATATAAACAGATGATAGATGCAATGATAGAAAGATGGATGACAGGTGGAAATAGACAGATGATGGACACAATTGTCTCTGGTTTGAATATGCTATCTAGGTTGGTCACAACTTTTCTTCCAAGGAGTAAGCGTATTTTAATTTCATGGCTGCAGTCACCATCTGCAGTGATTTTGGAGCCCCCCAAAATAAAGTCTGACACTGTTTCCACTGTTTCCCCATCTATTTCCCATGAAGAAGGCTGAGCACCAAAGAATTTTTGCTTTTGAACTGTGGTGTTGGAGAAGACTCTTGAGAGTCCCTTGGACTGCAAGGACATCCAACAGGTCCATTCTGAAGAAGATCAGACCTGGGATTTCTTTGGAAGGAATGATGCTAAAGCTGAAACTCCAGTACTTTGGCCACCTCATGTGAAGAGCTGACTCATTGAAAAAGACTCTGATGCTGGGAGGAATTGGGGTCAGGAGAAGGAGACGACAGAGGATGAGATGGCTGGATGGCATCACTGACTCGATGGATGTGAATCTGAGTGAACTCCAGGAGTAGGTGATGGACAGGGAGGCCTGGCGTGCTGCGATTCATTGTGTTGCAAAGAGTCGGACATGACTGAGCGACTGAACTGAACTGAACTGACTCATAATTGAGAGATATAGATTATAAATAGATAGAGATGACACACACATACATACAAACATGATAGAAAGATAGATAGGTGGGTGAATAGATTTTTAGACAGATAATTTAAAAATGTATACCCACGTCACATGGAAGTAATTAAGAAGGAATTTTCCTGTTTATTTAAGCATGTTATCATCAATAGTAAGTAGTTCAGCGATCATCCTCAAACTGTATTATACTGTGAACCTAGGCTATTTATAAAATACTGTGGATTGATTTAATATTTTTAATGAAATCAAAATATGTCACAATATTTTAACCCCAACGTGAAAAGCATTTCACGAAGAGTAGCTTTCAACAATAAATATTCATTTCTACCTTAAACTAGAAATTCATAGGTTTGTGTAAGTGACAAAGCAATAGCTGTTTTCCATTGTGGAGCTAATAAATAACTTGGTATTTTTATCCCACAGAAGTGTTTTAGTTTAGGTAGCTTATTTTTACAATTTCAAGGGAGTGCAGATGTCACTGAATGTCTTGGGGAACATTAATAAAATGTGATGACAACAGCTTTTAATACTAGAAACACTTATCACAGCAGGCCTGACTTCTGAGTAATCAGGAGATGCCAAAAAAGATGATGCTGAACAGAGCTGAAAGCTGTACAGATTCCCATCATTCTGTACTCTTAGAAGACTCTGAGTTGAGCCCTCTGGAGCAGTCTCCAAAATGCAGCAGGTAATACATAAAATGTAAATGCTATTTTAGGCAAAGCCTAAATAAGTCTGCGTTATATCCTCTATGAGTAAATTTACACATTCCAAGCCTGTCCCCAGGACAAGTCTGCGGACGCAGAAATAATTATGCGTTTTCCCAAATTCCCTGCCTTCATGTCCTCTTTCTTCCACTTTCCACGTAAAATAATTTTTTAAAAGAAGTAATTTTTGTGGGTACTTAATGTTTATCTTGTTTTGATAATTAATGCAATCAAACTAGTTGAGTGGGATATGTACATCTCTTAAAATTTTTTAATGAAATCCATTTTGAATGAATCAGAAGTGAATTTTGTCATTTCTGTTACTTTTTATCAGATAATTCTAGGAGCCATTCAGGAATGTGTTTATTTAAATTCATAGCAGATTTTTTAAAGAAGTTATCTAATTATTGCAACTCATTTTAAAAATCCTCATTTTAAATTATATTTAATAATAAATTCATCTAATGCAAGAAGAGCAAGAAATAATTTCCTACTATTTTTTTAAGAATGTGATCTTCTGATTGTAGCCCATGCATTGGGTTTTTGAGTGACCTGACCACAATTTTAAGCTAATTTGTCACTGTTAGCTTACCTATTTGTGATACAGATATTTGTTAAGCATCTCTGATACATCAAAGATGTCAATAAACCTGGATTAATTTCTAATAGCATGAATTGCTATTGGAGGAATCTTACACATTTCATGGAGTCCTTGCATCTCTGACTCCACATTTTGAAAGCCTATGGTGTTTTTTTCTCCTGGACAAAATCCCAAGCTTGTAGCTGTGTCTTTCCTACGTTTTTCCAAGAAATCCAAACACACTCAGCATTTCATGCAGTGACAACTTTTCTGAAGGCTTCAGGGCTTCCTGGATAAGAGTATATCACATCTCTCCTCTCTACCCGACTGACCCTCAGCTTGTTGCCTTAGTGTGTTCCTCCAACACTTGCTCTGCTCGTGTGTGATGCTCCAGGCATACAGAGGTCCCGGAGAAAGCTGGTCCAGCCTCAGACCCTGACAGCCTCTCTGAGGGGAAACAGTGTTGACAGGTCTGCCTACCTTTCTTAACTCTGCTGGAATTCTCTTCATGCATTTGTCTCATAATTTTACATAAAAATAAAAATGGTTTTGATCCCTTCAAAGGGATTTGCCTAAAAAATTTCACTAAAAAAGATAAGAAAAAAATCCATAAAGTTACTCTTTTTTTCCCTTTTCTGATTCCACGTAGGTATTGGTGAGGGTATTTGTGAGTTCAGAGTCATTATTTTGTAGGGTCTGTAGTACAGTTTCTAATACCAGGCCTAGATGGTTATGCTGGGTCTGCTTTCCAGCCTTGACACTTAATAGGTCCATGTGTTTGGGGAAGGTCCTTTCTGAGGCTTTGATTTTTCTTCCATAAAATCTGAATAAGAGAATACCATCTCATGGGGCTGCTGTAAGGATTAAGTTAGTTACAGCGTCACAAACACAGATGTATCCAGAAAACACCAAGCTTTACAGACATGCTAACTCAAGTTTGAAGGGGTCATAAACTAGTCCTCAGATTCATTAAACTCAGTGGCTGATGAAAAATTTATTAAATATGGCATCTTCCTTAAAGTGTTGCTGCATTGCTTAGTCTCAGAATTATACATGGTCTCACCCGCTGATTTTGTTTTACTTTTTTCTTTCCAATAGAAATTAGGGCATAAATACCTCCCATTTATTTTTTAACTTTTTATTCTGTATTGGTGTATAGCAGATTAGCATTATTGGGATAGTTTCAGATGCACAGCAAAGGGACTTAAACATACACATGGGTTTTGTTTTTCTTTCCGGTAGATAGTAGGGAACAAATATCTCCCACTTACTTTTTAACTTTTTATTTTGTATTGGCATACAGCAGATTAACTATTTATGACAGTTTCCAGTGAACAGCAAAGGGACTCAGCCATGCATACACATGTATCCAGTCTCTCCTAAACTCCCCTCCCATCCAGACTGCCCCATGACATCGAGCAGAGTTCTCTGTGCCGTACAAAAGGGCCTTGTTGGTTATCCATTTTAAAAATATCAGTGTGTACCTGTCCATCCCTTACTCCCCAGAATCTTAAGATTGTATTATACATAGAAATCACTGAAGATGTTGTGTGATTGAGACTATGTCAGAATCTGCTGTTTTCATAATTTTATTTATGTTTATATATGAAGCCCCTATCCCCACTGTAAAATCCAGGTGTTTCTTTCCAGCTGTCTCTGGACAATCCCCACAAGCTATCTCAAAGACAGCTTGCTTTCAGCATTTACCATGTGGAACTAATGGTCTTTCCTTCACATAGCTGCTCTTTCTCNTTCCTCTGCCTTTTCTAAATCCAACATCTTGGAAGTTTTTGGTTCACATACTGCTGAAGTCTAGACTGGAGAATTTTGAGCATTACTTTGTTAGTGTGCAAGATGAGTACAATTGTGCAGTAGCTTGAACATTCTTTGGCATTGCCTTTCTTTGGGATTGGGTTGAAAACTGACCTTTTCCAGTCCTATGGCCACTACCGAGTTTTTCAAATTTGCTGTCATATTGAGTGCAGTACTTTAAAATAGCATCATCTTTTAGGATTTGAAAGAGTTCATCTGGAATCCCATCACCTCCAGTAGCATTATTTGTACTGATGCTTTTAAGGCTCACTTGACTTTGCACTCCAGGATATATGGCTTTAAGTGAGTGTTCACATAATCATGGTTATCTGGGTCATTAAGATCTCTTTTGTATAGTTCTCCTGTGTGGTCATGCCACCTTTTATTAATATCTTCTGCTTCTGTTAGGTCCATAATGTTTCTGTTCTTTTTGTCGCCATCTTTGCATGAAATGTTCTCTTCGTATCTCTAATTTTCTAGAAGAGATATCTAGTCTTTCCTATTCTATTGTTTTCCTCTATTTCTTTGCACTGATCACTTAAGAAGCTTTTCTTATCTTTCCTTGTTATTCTTTGGTATTCTCCATTCAGATGGGTATATCATTCCTTTTTTCTTTGCCTTTTGCTTCTCTGCTTTTCTCAGATATTTGTAAGGCCACCTCAGACAACCATTTTGCCTTTTTACATCTTTTTCTTGGGGAGGGATTTGATCACCATCTCCTGTACAATGTTACGAACCTCCATCCATAGTTCATCAGGCACTCTGTCTATAAAATTTAATCCCTTGAATCTGTTTATCACTTCCTACTGTATAATCATAAGGGATTTCATTTAGGTCATACCTAAATGGTTTAGTGATTTTCCCTACTTTCTTCAATTTAAGACTGAATTTTGCAATAAGGAGTTCATGATCTGAGCCACAGTCAACTCCAGATCTTGTTTTCACTGACTGCATAGAGCTTCTCTCCATCTTAGGCTGCAAAGAATATAATCGGTCTGATTTTGGTATTGACCATTTGGTGTTGTCCATGTGTAGAGTCATCTCTTGTGTTATTGCAAGAGGGTATTTGCTATGACCAGTTCATTCTCTTGGCAAAACTCTGTTACCCTTTGCCCTGCTTCATTTTGTACCCCAAGGCCAAATTTGCCTGTTATTCCAGGTATCTCTTGACTTCCCACTTTTGCATTCCATTCCCTATCATGAAAAGGACATCTTTTTTTGGTGTTAGTTCTAGAAAGTCTTGTAGGTCTTCATAGAACCATTCAACTTCAGCTCCTTCAGCATAGCGGTTGTGACATATACTTGGATTGCTGTGATGTTAAATATTTTTCTTGGAAATGAACAGAGATCATTCTGTTGGTTTTTAGATTGCACCCAAGTACTTCATTTTGGACTCTTTTGTTGATATGAGGGCTACTCCATTCATTCTAAGGGATTATTGCCCATAGTAGTTGATATAATGGTCATCTGAGTTAAATTTGCCCATTCTTCTCTATTTTAGTTCACAGATCCCAAGATGTCAATGTTCACTCTTCCCATCTCCTATTTGATCACTTCCAATTTACCTTGATTCATGAGTCTAACATTGCAGGTTCCTATGCAATATTGTTCTTTACAACCTCAGATGTTACTTTACTGCCAGACACACCCACACCTGGGTGTTGTTTCCACTTTGCCTCAGCCTCTTCATTCCTTCTGGAGTTTTTTCTCTGCTCTTCTCCAGTAGCATATTGGGCATCTACCAACTTGGGGAGTCATCTTTCAGTGTCATATCTTTTTATCTTTTCATACTGTTCATGAGGTTGTAGGTATTTAATTAAATAATACCTCCTAAGCACATGGCATACAAAAAACACTCAGTGAATGGTAGATCATGTACCTTTGTTGTGACTGGAAGATGAGAAGTGACCTGAGGCAGATAGAGTGGAGTACAAAAAAGTCCATCTACTCACAATAACTATAAAATCAGGAAGATGTGCAGCAACCAGAACCAGAGTAAATATGAGCAACAGGTCATATTGGTGCCATATCATGAAGATCTAATAGGACCTGTGACGGGAAGTTTCAAGTTTGTGATTACATCTTAAATTATCCCTTGAGAGGAAGAAAGCTGAGGTTTATGATCACCTCTTAAATTACCGCTTGAGAGGAAGAAAGTTGAGGCAGGTCTGTGAAAATAGAAAACCCACATCTGAAATACTACTTGACAAGTCTCTCCAAGGCCCAATAACTCCCACCTCTTGGTATTCATACTGTGTACTCTTGAGAGTCCCTTGGACTGCAAGGAGATTCAACTAGTCCATTCTGAAGGAGATCAGCCCTGGAATTTCTTTGGAAGGAATGATGCTAAAGCTGAAACTCCAATACTTTGGCCACCTCATGCAAAGAGTTGACTCATTGGAAAAGACTCTGATGCTGGGAGGGATTAGGGGCAGCAGGAGAAGGGGATGACAGAGGATGAGATGGCTGGATGGCATCACTGACTCAATGGACATGAATCTGAGAGTGAAATTCGGGAGTTGGTTATGGACAAGGAGGCCTGATGTGCTGCGATTCATGGGGTTGCAAAGAGTCAGACATGACTGAGCAACTGAACTGAACTGAATCTTCTCTTGATTGTGGGCTGGGCTTCATGATTGCATCTAATGAATAAAATATTGTAAAAATGATAGAATGTCACAAAATGAAGTTGCAAAAGTCTGAAATTTGTCTTGCTAGGATTCTCTCTGGCCCTTTTCCTTTGCTTGCCCTGATGAAGCCAGTTGCCATTTTGTGAACTTCCCTGTGGACTTGCTTTATGATCACAAGTCCAACCTGTTTTATATGATAAAGTTGCTTCAAATTTTGAGTGAATAAAATATTATATTGTTATTAGAATCTTATTTTGTACAGCATATGTTAAAAAACAATGTAAAAATAAATGGTAGAGTACCATTTGTATCTCTAAAAGTCTGACTTATCATACCCATTCCAGTGGGTTGTTGTAAGCACTTAATAAGCTAATGCATATACAGGTGCATGATATGGGACACTAACTTTTTTTGTTTATGGTGTTCAGATTTTTTAAAGTAATATTTTACCAGAAGTTGGGAGAATTTCTGTGCTTAAAATCAAATCTAATTCTCTTGTCTCTGCCACATTTTGCCTTGACAGGCTGCAAAATAAACCAATCTATATTTATAGTATATCAAACTAGATCGAGAAACATAGCTACACTAAGCAGGAAAAAGTTTCTAATTTAAACTTTCATTAAAAGGATAAAATATCCAAAAATTCTTGTCAATTAAGGATATTTATTTCCTTTTTTTATTATGTTNGGCTGGATGGCATCACTGACTCAATGGACATGAATCTGAGAGTGAAATTCGGGAGTTGGTTATGGACAAGGAGGCCTGACGTGCTGCGATTCATGGGGTTGCAAAGAGTCAGACATGACTGAGCAACTGAACTGAACTGAATCTTCTCTTGATTGTGGGCTGGGCTTCATGATTGCATCTAATGTATAAAATATTGTAAAAATGATAGAATGTCACAAAATGAAGTTGCAAAAGTCTGAAATTTGTCTTGCTAGGATTCTCTCTGGCCCTTTTCCTTTGCTTGCCCTGATGAAGCCAGTTGCCATTTTGTGAACTTCCCTGTGGACTTGCTTTATGATCACAAGTCCAACCTGTTTTATATGATAAAGTTGCTTCAAATTTTGAGTGAATAAAATATTATATTGTTATTAGAATCTTATTTTGTACAGCATATGTTAAAAAACAATGTAAAAATAAATGGTAGAGTACCATTTGTATCTCTAAAAGTCTGACTTATCATACCCATTCCAGTGGGTTGTTGTAAGCACTTAATAAGCTAATGCATATACAGGTGCATGATATGGGACACTAACTTTTTTTGTTTATAGTGTTCAGATTTTTTAAAGTAATATTTTACCAGAAGTTGGGAGAATTTCTGTGCTTAAAATCAAATCTAATTCTCTTGTCTCTGCCACATTTTGCCTTGACAGGCTGCAAAATAAACCAATCTATATTTATAGTATATCAAACTAGATCGAGAAACATAGCTACACTAAGCAGGAAAAAGTTTCTAATTTAAACTTTCATTAAAAGGATAAAATATCCAAAAATTCTTGTCAATTAAGGATATTTATTTCCTTTTTTTATTATGTCTTACCCATGTTAAATTGAATTATATTTGGGGGGATACAAGAAAAAAATGAAAATAAATATTTAAAAAGATGGTTCATATTAACTACCATTTTGACCCTTTAGGAAGTCAGAGTTTATTTGGTAAGAAAAGGAGAAAACTCACCATTGTCCCTGAAATATATACCACAGATCAGTGATGAATAAGACTTATCATATGGAGAATTATGAACTGGAAGTAAGTCACAGAGAGAGTATCTCTCCCTTTATTTGGAGGCTAAATGTAGCCAACTTGTTTCATTGAATAAATATTAATTCAAAGTTATACCAACACTGTTCTAGGGGCTTAGGTTACATCACTAAATAAAATGAAGACTCCTGCCCTCAAAGCACTTACACAAGTGCACACTAAGCCACTTCAGTCACGTCCAACTCTTTGTAACCTTGTGGACTGTAGCTGCCAGCCTCCTCTGTCCATGGGATTCTTCAGGCAAGAGTACTGGAATGGGTACTTCAGTACTTGCATAGCAGACAATAAACATTCAACATAATAAATAGCAATTCATAGAGTATTAGAAGCAGTGTGACAGTATAGCAGGTAATCTGTGCATGTCTGGTGTTTCCCCAAAGACTTTTTTTTTTCCTTTTAAGCATTTAGGGCTACTGATAGGACTATCACTTGTGATACTCCCAATCTCCTTTGGTGGTAGTGTGGTGTTAGAAATTAAATCNTATTATACAGAGTGAAGTAAGCCAGAAAGAAAAACACCAATACAGTATACTAACGCATATATATGGAATTTAGAAAGATGGTAATGATAACCCTGTATGTGAGACAACAAAAGAGACACAGCTGTATAGAACAGTCTTTTGGACTTTGTGGGAGAGGGAGAGGGTGGGATGATTTGGAGAATTGCATTGAAACATGTATAATATCATATAAGAAATGAATCATCAGTACAGGTTCAATGCAGGATACAGGATGCTTGGGGCTGGTACACTGGGATGACCCAGAGTGATGGTACGGGGAGGGAGGTGGAAGGGGAGTTCAGGATGGGGAACACGTGTATACCTGTGGCAGATTCATGTTGATGTATGGCAAAACCAATACAATATTGTAAAGTAATTAACCTCCAATTAAAATAAATAAATTTATATTTAAAAAATAAAGAAAGCTGAGCACTGAATTATTGAACTGTGGTGTTGGAGAAGACTCTTGAGAGTCACTTGGACTACAAGGAGATCCAACCAGTCCATCCTAAAGGAAATCAGTCCTGAATATTCATTGGAAGGACTGATGTTGAAGCCGAAACTCCATTACTTTGGCCACTTGATGCAAAGAACTGACTGATTGGAAAAGACTCTGATGCTGGGAAGGATTGAAGGCAGGAGAAGGGGACAACAGAGGATGAGACAGTTGAATGGCATTACAAACTCAATGGACATGAGTTTGAGTAAACTCCAGGAGTTGGCAATGCACAGGGAAGCCCAGCTTGCTGCAGTCCATAGGGTCATAAATAGTCAAACACGACTGAGAAACTGAATTGAACTGAGCTGATGTTAAGACCCTGATGTTGGTAAGGATTGAAGGCAGGAGAAGGGGACAAAAGAGGATGAGACAATTGGATGGCATTACAAACTCAATGGACATGAGTTTGAATAAACTCCAGGAGTTGGCAATGCACAGGGAAGCCCAGCTTGCTGCAGTCCATGGGGTCATAAATAGTCAAACACGACTGAGAAACTGAATTGAACTGAGCTGATGTTAAAAAGAACCCACTCATATTATTTTTTTAAATCAAGATATTCAGCATATTTTTTAAAAGTCTTCATTGAATTTGTTCCAGTCTTGCTTCTGTTTATGTTTTTGGCTGTGAGGCATGTTGCTCCCAGAGCAGGGATCAAACCTACACCCCTTGCATTGGAAGGCAAAGTCTTAACCACTTGACTGCCAGGGAAGTTTCTAAAACACTCTTATTTTAAGATTTGATAATTTAGCAGTGAATCAATAAACTATTTGGCAAATCTGTGATAAAAATCACATAAATATACCAGTACACAACATATCTAAATATATGTCTCCAAGAAGGAAAAAAAGGTGAGAAATTTACACTGAAATCTGACTGAGAAAGGCGTGTAATAGCGAATCTGTTTCAAAGTCAAAACTGTTCTGTATTTTTTTAAGTTACCTGATTTTAAATCTCTGTTTAGACTCTTAAGGAGCTTCCCTCATGCCTCAGAGAGTAAAGAATCCGTCTGCATTGGAAGAGACCTGGGTTCGACCACTGGGTCGGAATGATCCCCTGGGGAAGGGAATGGCAACCCAGTTCAGTATTCTTGCCTGGAGAATTCCATGCAGAGAGGAGCCTAGAGTCTTAATTTGTTTGAACAAAGTAACCAATTCTTTCTCCTTATGCATATTAAAGAAACATAGTATATTAAAGAAAGGGAAAGTCTTCTTGAAGTCAAGTCTACCATGGACTCTTTATTGAATGTCTTTTGGTAATTTTAACATCAAAGACCATTTCTAGGCTCAAGTTTAGAAAGATCAGGCTCTCCATTCCAGAATTCCTCTTATATCTCAACAGCTATTGGCACAAGTGATAATGTGTGAGGCAAACTGAAGGAAGTAGAAGTCATTACAGTTAGATACATGGAAGAAAGTAAGATGATAGTATTATTATCTGCATTCAGAAGAATAGGGAATTTGTCCAGCCATCTTTCTGTTGCTCACCAGGAAGAAGACATAATCTCAACAGGGAAAAATACTAGACAGACCAAGAAAGGCAGTCATGCAGGATCTGCTCCCTGTTTGCCCAGCAATCAATGCAACCTCCTTTGTTAACAGTGTTCCCACATCAAACAGTGTAGTGACATAACACAATAGCTACTGTATCCCCTTCCAGAGATGAGATTACTGGATGATGTGTGTTTCTCTTAGTTCCAAAACTGGCCTCTTGTGATCTTAAACTCTGTGGCTAAAGAATGAGCATAACTATTTCAAAAATACCTACTATCATGTAATGGATAGTAAACGAAATAACTGCCATGAAAACTGCCAGTTGGGAAAGGCACATGGAGGAAGAAATAGCACATTATGTAGCTGGAATTTGCTGGAAAATGCTAGCAAAGATTTGATGTCATCTTTTGCACTCAAGTGGTCTCTTTTGTAACCGATTTGTCTGTCCCAGATTCTGCAGTCTGCATGACTATCTCCCTTGCCGATTATCTTCCATGTCCACAACTGAAAGGTAAACTGGGGTGCTTTTCTCCTTCGTGGAATACACTATATAAGAAACTCGACTCCTGTCCAGGCAGGTTTGGAGGATTCAAGGATTTATCTGGGAGGATGAGCAATCACAGACTTTTGTTTTACATTGCTGAGGTTTCTGGTGTCCTAGGGTTCCTCAAAGTCATCGTCTAGAGCAGAGGTTGGCAAACCACAGCCTTTGGGCCACATCTATGCCACTGCCTGCTTTTATATGGCTTGCTATCAAGAAATGCTTTTTCAGTGTTAAACTTTTTTAGATCAAAAGAAAATTAATAATTCCTCACATGTAAAAATCATAGAAAAGTCAAATTCCAGTGACCATAAATAACATTTTATTGGAACACAGTCAACTTTTCTAGAAAAAAGCTCTTAAAAATTATTTGGAACTGAGATTTTATTACAATGCCTGGTTATAAATTTAATATTTATAAAATCAATAACCTCTATGAGAAACAGAAACTTGGAAGATATTAGGGCATGAAGTTCCAATTTATAGAAACATTCAGAAAGATGTAATACCTAGGAATAAAATGAAATGAAACCTATATATCTATACAGTGAAAACCACAAAATGCTTTTTAGGAACCAGAAGAAAAGTTTAAAAATGTGAAAAATATTCACAACATATATGATAAAATAATTAATATAAAAGAGTTCTTATAACTCTCCATGTGAAAGACTCCAAGTATTGTTATAAAAATGACATTCACCCCAAGATAATAAATATGTAAAAATATGCAAAATTATACTAATAAAAATTTTCACATACTGAATTTTCATAGATTGACATTTTTTTTATTATAACTCTCAGAAGAGTACAAAACTATGTTCCAATGCACTTCTGATTCTTGGATGTGACCTGAAATAAATACAACTTCACTGAAGGAAATGTAGCATCTACCATAATTCCAAGACACATGCCAGAAAAAAACAGGTGTTTATTTCTAGAAATCTGCTATAAATATACATGCATGCAATAGTACTAATGCAAAGGGTTTTATGTTTTGGTTTTTTTTTTTTTTCCAAATTGTTTGTGAAAAAGCAATCAGGAAGCCATTTAAACATCTACCCACATACCATTGGATAAATAAAGCATGTCATGAACACAATGGTATGTAAATGAAGTCATACCACTGGTGCATGAGGTCATGAGGCAGTATGTGTAGGTTTGGGTGTGTGTTTCTCTGCAGGGCAGAATAATTCTGAAGAGTGCCTCAGAATGGTGTCATTGGTGAGGTACTAGAATAGATTAGCCTGTGTCCTTGGGTAGCCATTTGCAGTGCTAGAAAAATTTGATTTTATAATCCTCAACCAAAAGCATTTTAGTTCCCATACTCAGATTATTCTCAACATTGAATTGTAAAATTTTAGGGTTCCAGTTATTCATTATCTGTAAATTGGAGTGTCCAAAATTATTTCTAAAGAGAAATCTGGTTAGACTTACAGGTTGATTCCTATATCTTAATTCTAATAAGAGTATATTACTCTTGGAACCAGGTTCATTGTTATGTAGGAAAAATCATATTGGGTAATCATTAAACACAGAGCATGGGTGCATGCTCAGTTGCTTCAGTCCTGTCCAACTCCTGGCAACCTGTGGACTGTAGCCTGCCCCACTCCTCTATCCGTAGAATTTCTCAGGCAGGAATACTGAAGTGGGTTGCCATGCCCTCCTCAGGGGATCTTCCCAATCCAGATATTGAACCCATGTGTCCTGTGGCTTCTGCACTGAAGGTGATTCTTTACCACTGAGCCACTGGGGGAGCCCTAACAAAAGCAGACATTTGGAGTCAAACAGACTCGAACCTAATTCTGCCTCTGCATTTTCTAGATATGAAACCAATGTCATTGTCATACCAGTTAGAATCAGTCCTTTCACATATAACTTGAAAACATAGAGCTTAGCCTCATAGACCTGCTACAAAGGAGTCAATAATCCAGTACATGTACATTATTCATCATGGTGTCCAACACTTATGAATATCCAACAAATCATGTCATTACTATTTTTCATTGTATTTTTTTCACCTAGTTTTAAACTCAGACAACTAGACCTCAAGAACTTGAAAAACAGTAAGCATCTTGTGCTCATTACTGCCAATCAGCTTTCAGTAACTCAGCTCAAAAAGGACTCATTGGAAGATTGCTTCCAATATCTGTATCTTATTTATTCCTTGAAATATGCCACAGAGATGAGGAAGGACCTTGGCCAGAAAAACTAGGAAACTGACTAGGCCATCCTGCTACATCTACTTTAACTGATGCAGTGTATTTTGATTTGCTTATATATTGAAATTAATTTTATTTGGAAAAAAATGTTCTTTTAGTAAAAATGCAAAAGTTAAAAATAACTCCACATTCTTCTCTCTTGATAAAATCAGAGAAAGCAAAGGATGGCTGCAAAAGCATTTGTATCTCTTGAACTTATTTCATAGACCTACATCAAGACAGTCTCTAAAAACAGATGTTCAATTTCACTAAATGTTGTATAATTTATGAGGGTCTTAAAAGAAATGCTATCTTGTCTTATGATGGAAATAGGCTTATATTAAAGGATGCTGTAAAATCAGTTGTTTCCAAATGAGGAGTAACTACGGAACTCCTGGGTTATAGACACAGTGACCAGTGTAATGGACACCACTTCCTTCTCCATATTGGCTTCTAGAATGCTAGAGACCAGCTTTGTGGCCCTGTCATAGCAGCTGGGAAAGGTTCTTAAGCATTGATTTTTGTATTAGTTTCATTTTGGGATTCATTTTATGAGTCCCTGACTTTGTAGTCCTCTTCTCTTTCCCACCTACTTCTATTCTAAGACACCCTAATGCATTTTATGTATCTATTGTTTCAACAAATATTTATTGATCTTCTACTAATGGGCCAAGAACTAGGATGAACAGAAGTACAGTGGATTACAGAGTACATGACCTTGCCAACAGGAAAGCTATATTCAGTGCAGGCTTCCTTTAAAAGGCAATACACTAATTAATTACTTAATCAAAAATGATCCTGGTAGACAGACCAAGTAAACCCACATCCAGAGTAAGGTGCTTCCAGTGAGGAAGCACCACAATGTCTCCATGATGGAAAAGGTACAAAATAATCAACCTGCCAACCAGAAGACATGTCCGGGAAGTGGAGCCTGGCAGGCTTTAAGCCTAGTGTCTTTCCTGGCAGATGGGCACTCAGGCTTGGCAGTAGTCTCATTAACTTTGCGGATGGCAAACCCACGTGATTGAGTGAACGCTTTGCCTTCATTTCAAGCACCTGGCCAACCTTGCTTGTAAACGCATCACAAAAGCTTGCCTGTGGAAGGATGCTGACTCTTAGCCACAGGACAGACCTGCCCACCAGATGTATATGAACCTGAGCCCACTCTTTCCTGGCTGCTAGGAAAGACACTTATAGACTTATGGGGGCTCCATTGTATGTGATGATTTTTTTTTAATCTCTTGCTGTTTTAAGAATTTTCTCTTTGCTTTTGATTTCAGACAGTTTTATCATAATGTTTTGCAAAAGATCTTTCTGGGTTGAACTTGTTTGGAGAGCTGTTGAGCTTCATAAATTTGGATGTCCCAGTCTCTCCCCAGACTTGGAAAGTTCTCAGTCATTATTTCTTTCAACAGCTTTTTGCTACTTTCTCCCTCTTTTCTTTCTAGGACTCCAGTGATACCCAGATGGTCTCTTTAAACAGCATCCCACAGTTCACAGAGGCTTTCCTCAGTATTTTTCTTTTTTTCTGCTTTGCTCTTCTCTGACTTAGTAACTTCAAATGACCTGTCTTCTGCCTCACAGTACTTATTCTAAGTTGATGTTCCCTAGTGCATTTTTGTTTCATTCATGATATTCTTCAGCCTTAGAATTTCTATGTTTTTATATTTTTATTTTTTTTTTCCTTTTAATACTTTATTCTATTTTACAGTACTGTGTTGGTTTTGCCATACATTGACATGAATCATCCACAGGTGTACGTGATCTCCCCATGCCAAAGCCCCCTCCCAGCTCCCTCCCCACCCCACCTCCCCGGATCAGAATTTCTATGTTTTTAAATTATTTCTCTGTGTTAAACTTCTTTTGTTCATGTGTTGTTTTCCTGAATGCATTTGAATGGCCTTTCTGGGGTTTGGTAGCCCCCTGTGCTTCCCTCAAGCATTTGCAGTTGGCCCTTGAACAAGAGGGTTTGGGGTAAGTGGGCCCACTCACATAGGAGTTTGTTTTCCTGTTTTTGTTTTTTAAATAAATACATGCATCAGTTCTACAAGATCTGTGGTTGGACAGTTCTGTGGATGCAGATCTGCAGACTGTAATGGCATATGTGGATTTTCTCCCGCTCTGCATTGTTCAAAGGTCAACTATATTTTGAGTTCTTTGTCAAGAAATTTGGAGATCTCCATTTTTTTAAAGAGCTAGTTGCTGGAAAATTCTTATGTTCCTTCAGTGATGTCACATTTCCTTGATTTTTCATGTTCCTTGAAATCTCATGTTGATATCTTTGCCTTTGAAGAAGCAAAGATTCTCCTTTGCTTCTTTGAATCTTCTTTGAAGATTGCCATGCAATCTTCCAGTCTTTACTGGCTGACTCTAGGGTGGAAACTTCTATCAGCCCTTGAGGGATCATTGCGCTTTCTCAGACCATTGATGGATACACCTGCTCCACACTTCTTTTTCCCCTTTTGGTGGAAATTCTTAAAATCATGTGCCATCTCTCCATCCTGAAAAGTCAGGCCAGGTATGGGCAGTCTGCTCTATGTTCTCCCCAGGTGGTGATGTTGAGTTCACGTGGTGTCTGCATGCTCGGTAGCTCAGTCACATCCAACTCTTTGTGACCCCATGAACAGTAGCTCATCAGGCTCCTCTGTCTGTGGGATTTCCCAGGCAAGAACACCGGAGTGAGTTGCCAATTCCTTCTCCAGGGGACCTTCCAGATCCAGGGATGAAGTCCATGTCTCCTGTGTCTTCTGTATGCAAGTGAATTCTCTACCATGGAGCCACCTGGAAAACTCCTCAAGTTCATGTNCTTAAAGTGTTGCTGCATTGCTTAGTCTCAGAATTATACATGGTCTCACCCGCTGATTTTGTTTTACTTTTTTCTTTCCAATAGAAATTAGGGCATAAATACCTCCCATTTATTTTTTAACTTTTTATTCTGTATTGGTGTATAGCAGATTAGCATTATTGGGATAGTTTCAGATGCACAGCAAAGGGACTTAAACATACACATGGGTTTTGTTTTTCTTTCCGGTAGATAGTAGGGAACAAATATCTCCCACTTACTTTTTAACTTTTTATTTTGTATTGGCATACAGCAGATTAACTATTTATGACAGTTTCCAGTGAACAGCAAAGGGACTCAGCCATGCATACACATGTATCCAGTCTCTCCTAAACTCCCCTCCCATCCAGACTGCCCCATGACATCGAGCAGAGTTCTCTGTGCCGTACAAAAGGGCCTTGTTGGTTATCCATTTTAAAAATATCAGTGTGTACCTGTCCATCCCTTACTCCCCAGAATCTTAAGATTGTATTATACATAGAAATCACTGAAGATGTTGTGTGATTGAGACTATGTCAGAATCTGCTGTTTTCATAATTTTATTTATGTTTATATATGAAGCCCCTATCCCCACTGTAAAATCCAGGTGTTTCTTTCCAGCTGTCTCTGGACAATCCCCACAAGCTATCTCAAAGACAGCTTGCTTTCAGCATTTACCATGTGGAACTAATGGTCTTTCCTTCACATAGCTGCTCTTTCTCCAGCCTTCCATATTTCAGGAGACTTACTGTCAATTTCCTTTCTCAAAGGAAAAAAGGAAAAAGTCATCTGAAATAATGCTTCTTTCTTTTCCCCCAAATCTAGATGTTTCACTACTGTAGTTTTGCCAGTCATCTTATTGGGAAAATGTTCATGAAACTGAATTGCAAAATAGGAATGATTTGGAATTTGAATGGTTAAATAGAACATCTCTATCTGTGCTATGTAGGTGTCTGTAATGACACCGGACATGCACACAGCAATTCATCATCAACACAATCAAGAGTGAATTCAAGTGGATCCTGAAAGCACAAGGCAGGTCTATGAGCCAGTGGTTCTGACTTTCAGGACACTGCTCTCTATTTATTGTCGAGTAACTCCCAACCCATTTATAGGAGCTCACTATAGATAGTCGCCCCCCAAAAAAAAATGGCTTACAGATGGTTCTCCAAGACAAGTTTGAATCATCAGAAAGTGTTTTGTTTTGGCCTGGTATCTCACTAAGTCTTGCCCCGGAGACAGAGGGGAAGACGATGTCTCTCTAATTTAGCAGAGTTTTAAGTACTGCGTCTCTTTTCAAGTTTACTATGGAAAGTCCTAATCTCCTCATTCATCCCACATCCCTGTCCTGGAAACAGGTTCATCTGTACCATTTTTCTAGCCTCCATGTATATGTGTTAATATACAACATTTGTTTTTCTCTTTCTGAATTACTTCACTCTGTCTGACTGACTCTTAAGTCCATCCACATCTCCACAAATGACCCAATTTTGTTCCTTTTTATGACTGAGTAATATTCCTTTAGATATATATACCACATCTTCTTGGCCCATTCATCTGTCGAGGGACATTTAGGTTGCTTCTGTATCCTGGCTATTGTGAATACTGCTGTGGTGAGGAGTGCATGATGTCTCCTTTTGAATTATGATTTTCTCAGGGTATACGCCCAGTAGTGGGATTATTGGGCCTGTTGGATCATATGGCAATTCTATTTTTAGATTTTTAGGAACATCCTTACTATTTTCCATGTAGCTGTATCAATTTACATTGATACCAACACTGCAAGGTGGTTCCCTTTTCTCCACACCCATGCTCTGGGATGACCTAGATGGTTGGGATGGAGTGGGAAAGAGAGATACATCCAAGAGAGAGGGAATATATCTGTACATATTAGATGATTCACTTCATTGTACAGCAGAACCAACACAACATTGTAAAGCAATTATATGCCAATAAAAAATTAGTATATAAAGAAAAGAAATCACCATCCATATTTTTGAGGATTGAATTGGAATATTAACAATAAATTTTAGAGAAGCACTGATTTTTGTGTTCTCCAAATAATTGTTTAATTTACCTGCCAATTATCTGAATGGCATCATAAGGCCTTTCCTAAGATTAAACAACTTCAGACCACTTTTTCAGTAGTAAATATTTCATTTCCTCCTTCAGTTAATAGCTTCCTGTGGAACTAAACATGATCATTGTAGCATAAAATCCTACAATTTCAATATTTGAATGGAACTTTTAAGTCACTAACTCCAAATATCATCTGATGCTTGAATTTCCCTATCATTTCTAGTTTTTTATTCCCTTGAGTAGTAAATATGTTTTCTACTGAAAAAAATCACTGCAGATGGTAATTGCAGCCATGAAATTAAAAGATGCTTCCTCCTTGGAAGAAAAATTATGACCAATCCAGACAGCATACTAAAAAGCAGAGACATTACTTTGGCAACAAAGGCCCATCTAGTCAAGGCTATGATTTTTCCAGTAGTCATGTATGGATGTGAAAGCTGGGCTATAAAGAAAGCTGAATGGAATTGTTTCCTTAATTTCTCCTTCTATTTTCTCATTATTAGTGTATAGGAATGTAAGGGATTTCTGTGTGTTGATTTTACATCCTGCAACTTTACCATATTCATTGATTACTTCTAGTAATTTTCTGGTGGAGTCTTGGGTTTTCTATGTAGAAGATCATGTCATCTGCAAACAGTGAGAGTTTTACTTCTTCTTTTCCAATTTGGATTTCTTTTATTTCTTTTTCTGCTCTGATTGTTGTGCCCAAAACTTCCAAAACTATGTTGAATAGTAGTGGTGAAAGTGGGCACCCTTCTCTTGTTCTTGACTTTAGGGGAAATGCTTTCCATTTTTCACCATTGAGGATACTGTTTGCTGTGAGTTTGTCATATATAGCTTTTATTATGTTGAGGTATGTTCCTTCTATTCCTGCTTTCTGGAGTTTTTATCATAAATGGATGTTGAATTTTATCAAAGGCTTTCTCAGCATCTATTTTTTTATTTTTCAGTTTGTTAATGTGGTGTATTACATTGATTGATTTGCAGATACTGAAGAAATCTTGCCCACTTGGTCATTGTGTATGACCTTTTAAATGTGTTGTTGGATTCTGATTCCTAGAATTTTGTTAAGAATTTTTACATCTATGTTCATCAGTGATACTGGCCTGTAGTTTTCTTTTTTGTGTGGCACCTTTGTCAGGTTTTGGTATTAGAGTGATTGTGGCCTCACAGAATGAGTTTGGAAGTTTACCTTCCTCTGCAATTTTCTGGAAGAGTTTGAGTGGGATAGGTGTTAGCTCTTCTCTAAATTTTTGGTAGAATTCTGCTGTGAAGTCATCTGGACCTGGGCTTTTGTTTGCTGGAAGATTTCTGATTACAGTTTCAATTTCCATGCTTGTGATGGGTCTGTTAAGATTTTCTATTTCTTCCTGGTTCAGTTTTGAAAAGTTGTATTTTTCTAAGAATGTGTCCATTTCTTTCACGTTGTCCATTTTATTGGCATATAGTTGCTGATAGTAGTCTCTTACGATCCTTTGTATTTCTATGTTGTCTGTTGTGATATGTCCATTTTCATTTCTAATTTTATTGATTTGTATTTTCTCCCTTTGTTTCTTGATGAGTCTGGCTAATGGTTTGTCAATTTTATTTATCCTATCAAAGAACCAGCTCTTGGCTTTGTTGATTTTTGCTATGGTCTCTTTTGTTTCTTTTGCATTTATTTCTGCCCTAAATTTTTTAAGATTTCTTTCCTGCTACTAACCCAGAGGTTCTTCATTTCTTTAATTTCTAGTTGCTTCAGGTGTAGACTTAGGTTATTTATTTGACTTTTTTCTTGTTTCTTGAGGTATGCCTGTATTGCTATGAACTTTCCCCTTAGCACTGCTTTTACAGTTTCCACAGGTTTGGGATTGTTGTGTTTTCATTTTCATTCATTTCTATGCATATTTTGATTTTTTTTATTTCTTCTGTGATTTGTTAGTTATTCAGCAGTGTGTTGTTCAGCCTTCATATACTGGAATTTTTAATAGTTTTTCTCCTGTAATTGAGATCTAATCTTACTGCACTGTGATCAGAAAATATACTTCTTATACATAACTATAAAACACTGGTGAAAGAAATCAAAGAGGACACTAATAGATGGGGAAATATACCATGTTCATGGATTGGAAGAATTAATATAGTGAAAATGAGTATACTACCCAAAGCAATCTATAGATTCAATGTAATCCCTATCAAGCTTACAACGGTATTTTTCACAGAGCTAGAACAAATAATTTCACAATTTGAATGAAAATGCAAAAAAAACCTTGAATAGCCAAAGCAATCTTGAGAAAGAAGAATGGAACTGGAGGAATCAACCTGCCTGATTTCAGGATTTACTACAAAGTCACAGTCATCAAGACAGTATGATACTGGCACAAAGACAGAAATATAGGTCAATGAAACAAAATAGAAAACCCAGAGATAAATCCACACACCTATGAACACCTTATCTTTGACAAAGGAGGCAAGAATATACAATGGATTAAAGACAATCTCTTTAACAAGTGGTGCTGGGAAAACTGGTCAACCACTTGTAAAAGAATGAAACTAGAACACTTTCTAACACCATACACAAAAATAAACTCAAAATGGATTAAAGATCTAAACATAAGACCAGAAACTATAAAACTCCTAGAGGAGAACATAGGCAAAACACTCTC
>SJYW01007960.1:187279-204533 GCA_006410735.1 Raphicerus campestris | reverse complement strand
AAATAGCATCCTTCATGCTACAGCTATCTGCAGACAGATGCCCCAACAGTTGTGAAGTTCTGCAGAAGTCACAGGAGACCCAGGTTCAATCCCTGGAGGAGGAAATGGCAGCCCACTCCAGTACTCTTGCCTGGAGAGTCCTATGACAGAGGGGCCTGCTGGGCTACCGTCCATGGGGTTGCAAAGGGTCAGACACGACTGACGGCACACACACACGCGGTAACATCATCACACTGTCCGTGGTCCCCTGTTTTCCACAGGACGAGACTGTGTGCCTTGTTGGAGATGCATGTTGTCCTTCACCATGGGTCCTGATGTACCTGCCCAGACCTATCTCGGCACCTGAGCCCCTCTCATGTCAAAGATATGCCCACTGTCCTCTATTTCTACTGCTCGCTTCCCTCCCCAAAGCATCCTGCCTGCCCTGCCCTCTCTGTTCTCTGCTCTGAGGTTTATCTAAGTTTTGAAGAAATACTAATAAAAGCACATATTCCCCAAAATTCATCTCTGGGCCACACAGCTAGACGTGACATTTTCAAATCTGTGAAACGATGTCTGCAAAATGATGATGCTATATACTCATCAATCTCAAGAAAGTTTGTAAAGATAGTATTTTTTATTCAAGTATAGTTGATTTACAACGTTGTGCTCATTTCAGGTGTGTAGGAAAGTGATTCATATACATGTATGTAAGTATATATATATATATATATATATATATACAGACACACATATACATATATATATATGTTATTTTTCAGACTCTTTTCCATTATAGGTTACTATAAGATATTGTATAGAGGTCCCCACGCTATACAGTAGGCCCTTGTTTTATCTAGTTTGTATACAGCAGTGTGTATCTGTTAATATCAAAGTCTTAATTTATCCTTCTCTCCTTTTCCCCTTTTGATAACCATGTTTGTTTTCTATGTCTTCAAGTTTCTGTTTTGTAAATAAGTTCATTTATGTCATTTTTTTAAGATGCCACATATAAGTGATAGTGTATAATATGTATCTTTCATGGTCAAGTCTTTGATATTTTGTCTTCATGTAGCTGTTGATGCTACCATATGTTAGTTATCAGATTTTACACTTCTAGAAGACTGCAGTCATGTCTGCGATGTCTCTGTCCCCACCATGTCACTCAACATGGTGGATTTTCCAATGATATTGTTCCTGTATTTTGCTGAGTAGTAGAGGGTCATGGGAAATACCTCTTCTCATTTCCTTCAGAACAGTTTTTTCCTAATAAAATAATTGGCATTATTACTTCATTGAAAGTCTGTTTTCACAAAATTGGACCTTTTGTTTCATTTCTTACCCATACAATTTTATTTTATCAGTGTTCTCTTTCAACAAATATAATGAGATCAATATTTCTGAAGAAAGTAATATATGTAGAAGAGGAAATACCATTGTAAATAAGTCCTTAAGATGGCACCATGTTTAATGTTCTACAACAATTATACCTTAAAGAAAGAGAGATGGCACCAAGCTAATGAAATCAACTACTACCAAATGGGCCCATTATTTGCATAATAAACGTGATATNAGAAAGTAATATATGTAGAAGAGGAAATACCATTGTAAATAAGTCCTTAAGATGGCACCATGTTTAATGTTCTACAACAATTATACCTTAAAGAAAGAGAGATGGCACCAAGCTAATGAAATCAACTACTACCAAATGGGCCCATTATTTGCATAATAAACGTGATATTATTTAGGTCTTAACTCAAAACATTATTACGGGAAAACCTAGGAGACAAGGAGTTTGCATAAAAGCTGGAAGAACCCAGCTAAAAATAACTGTACAGCCAGCATTTGGGGACTATTACCAGACAGGGTTATTTGAAAGAGCTTTATTAGCTTTTCTTAGGAGCATAAGATATAACTGTTTGCAGCATAGTCCCTTGCTCTTCAATTTGTCAATACTGTAAACACCCAAAGGGAAAAAGTTTATGCAGCTTTTTCCCCAAGAAAACCTGGGCAGTGCTACACTGATTTTGAGACCACAATATGTCAATGTTAAGTTACTTCTTTTCTTACAGCAAGTTTATATTCTGTGTTAAACTTGCGAATTGGTATGCATCATATTCTCATAATCTCATTTTAGAAATACAATTAACTCTGATACATTTTTTTTAAGTTTCCTAACATGGCTCTGTTTTGCATTTGTCATGCTTAACGGTGACATATGAGCAACATTGACATATGAACATATGAACAACAATGACACATGAACAGCATTATGCTGATGCCATACTACCACTAACACACTCATCATATAAGGTGCCATATATAGTACTACTTTATCACAGTGAGAAAAATCCCCAATCCACAAAACCTCATCTGAGCAAAATGTCCAGGAGGGCAAAATTTTAAGCACCAACTCAGTTTAAATGTTCGTATTTGGTAAAAATAACGAAGCAGTTGCATTCTTGTGTTCTGTGACACCCCTGAGCAGTTGCAAGTGAAGTGATTACCTTTAAAAGAAAAATTAAAATACATAAGCATAAAGTGGGCTTCTCTGGTGGCTCTGTGTAAAGAATTCACCTGCCAGTGCAGGAGACTTGGGTTTGATCCCTGAGTGGGAACAGTCCCTGGAGGAGGAAATGGCAACTCGCTCCAGTATTCTTGCCTAAGAAATCCCACGGACAGAGGAGCCCAGTGGGTTACAGTCCGTGGAACTGCAAAAGAGTCGGACATGATTTAGAGACTAAACAACAACAAAGCATGAAACAAGACATACTCCACTTATACCAGGTGGGACCCCGATTCTGATTATTGCAAAGGATTCCGTGACCTTTTGATCAATTGCCAGGAAATTGAGCTATTTGCTTTAGTGAGTGCCTATGTCTCCCTCCGAGTCTGCAGACCTCAGAATAACACTGGATTATTAGCAAACCTACATAAAATCATCCCATAACTCTCTTTGGTTTTAGTGTTTGTCCGTACACACAGCTAGCTAAACTGTCAACAAACAGTGTTTCAATAGTGCATAAATATTACTAAGAAAATATGAGATCCAAAAACAGGAAACAAAACCAAGAAACCTAGTATTGCCACTTACTAATGCCTTTTTCCTACACTCAAAGGCATTTAATACTTTTTAATAGTTGAAATTATATTTATCTATCTTCTGACGCCTTGCACAGACACAGGTAGCAAAAGGATAGAATGATTAACTGTCTGTGATGCTACTAAACCCAAGCTGATCAGTTTTTCTTTCATCTGATTTCCTACAGTTAAATCTGACTAGAATATCATCATGCTAAATTACATTTTATTTTGAGTTACTAGGTGTATTTAACTATTAAATAATTTTGAATCACATTTTTCAAACAGGCTTAGTGAGGAGAATTTTAAACAGCCCTTTTATCAGGTAAATTAAGTAACAGCTTGCATATATAACCAGTTATACCTCTCACCCATAACTGTGAAAAATAACCAGCTTAGAATTAATTGGCAACAAATAAACTGCATAACTGTAATTCCCTATTATTCTTTGAATAGCAAAATCACTTCAAATGCAGAAAACTTGAAAAAGGCTTAGATTTAAATGATGGATAATTTCAAGCAAATTTTCTGCTATTCTTTCATTTTTAAAAATCACTTGACTTAAACATGAATAAAGCATCAGTTATGGAAAGGTTAAGGCATCTATTGTGAGGTCACCAATCACACAATGAATTTATTGCCTGTGATCTGAGTAAACAAACAGCCTCTGACATGGAAGCCAGACCTGAATCAGTCTGTGGTCCTGGTCTTTGAGACCTGCCATCATGCATCAGAATCACTGTCATTTAGCCAGCATTTTCCTTCCCAAATTACCACTGAGAGTGTCTTGTGAAGGCACGTACCTATTTATAAATTCACTTTATGGTTTTTGAAATGTGGTAAGTCAACTTAGAGAAAAAGAAAAACTCTCAAGCAAGGAAAAAAACATTATTTGCCATAATAAAAGTACATTTACTTGGAAGAAAAAAACTCTCTATATAATTACATTTATGTGTATATGTGTGTTCAGTCACTCAGTTGTGTCTGACTGTTTGTGACCTCTTGAATTGCAGTCTGCAGGTTCCTCTGTCCATGAAATTCTCCAGGCAAGAATAGTGGAGTGGGTAGCCATGCCCTTCTCCAGGGGATCTTCCCAACACAGGGATCTAACCTGGGTCTCCTGCATCTTTTGAATTGGCAGGTGTATTCTTTAATAACTGAGCCCCTGGGAAAACCCATATATATTCATATATATATTTTATATATATACATATACATATATTTTCTTTTTATTTATTTACTAGCATTTACTTTTGGCTCCAGTTACTGAGCATAGGCTTTCTCTAGTTGCTTTGAGTGGGGACTTCTCTCTAGTTGTGCTGCTGGGGCTTCTCACTGTGGTAGCTTTTGTTACACAACATGAAATCTAGGCACTCAGACTTCAGTATCTGTGAGACCAGGGATTGAATCCGTGTCTCCTGCACTGGCAGTCTTGATTCCAGTTTATGCTTCATACAGCCCAGTATTTCTCATGATGTACTCTGCATATAAGTTAAATAAGCAGGGTGACAATGTACAGCCTTGACATACTCCTTTCCTGATTTGGAACCAGTCTGTTGTTTCATATCCAGTTCTAACTGTTGCTTTTTGACCTGCACACAGATTTATCAGGAGGCAGGTGAGGTGGTTTGGTTACTGAGAAATATCAGTAACCACAGGTACGCAGATGACACCATCCTTATGACAGAAAGTGAAGAAGAACTAAAGAACCTTTTGATGAAAGTGAAAGAGGAGAGTGAAAAAGTTGGCTTAAAACTCAACATTCAGAAAACTAAAATCATGGCATCTGGTTCCATTGCCTCATGGCAAATAGGTGGGGAAACAGTGACAGACTTTATCATGGGGGCTCCAAAATCACTGCAGATAGTGACTGCAGCTGTGAAATTAAAAGACACTCCTTGGAAGAAAAGCTATGAGCAACCTAGACAGCATATTAAAAAGCAGATACATTACTTTGCAAAAAAAGGTCTATCTAGTCAAAGCTATGATTTTTCCAGTAGTCATATATGGATGTGAGAGTTGGACTATAAAGAAGGCTGAGCACCAAAGAATAAATGCTTTTGAACTGTGGTGCTGGAGGAGACTCTTGAGAGTCCCTTGGACTGCAAGGAGATCCAGCCAGTTCATCCTAACAGAGATCAGTCCTGGATATTCATTGGAAGGACTGATGCTGAAACTGAAACTCCAATACTTTGGCCACCTGATGGGAAGAATTGGCTCATTGGAAAAGACCCTGATGCTGGGAAAGATTGAAGGCAGGAGGAGAAAGGGATGACAGAAGATGAGATGTTGGAATGGGATCACTGACTCGATGGACATGAGTTTGAGCAAGCTCCAGGAGTTGGTGATGGACAGAGAAGCCTAGCTTGCTGCAGTCCATGGCTTACGAAGAGTCAGACACAAAGGAGTGATGGAACTGAACTGAACTCCTGCATTGCCAGGTGGATTCCTATCCACTTTACCACCAGGGAAGTCCCTATATATGTTTTGATCATGATTTTGCTCTCATTCATCTGGCAAAACAATTTTGATGAATAAAATAATCTCAGCTTCCAGAGCACTAATTATGTGCCAGGCCCTGGCATGTAATATTGTTATATTTAAGAGTAATGAGATATCAAAATAAATATTATTTATTTATTTAAAATTTTATAAATAATAAATATATTTGTTAAAGTAAATAAATGTATTTTTATTTATTTAAATAACTATTAGTATTTGTTAATATTTTAATAACCTATTAAAATAATATTTTAATTTCATCCCCATCACGTCCTCAAAGGAGAGGCACTATTACTCTTTGACAAGACAGGACATTAGAGCTTAGAGAGGTTAAATGAGATACAGCTAGTTATTGCAGAACTGAGGCTGGAATCCAAGCCTGTCTAGTCCAAGAGGTGACTGCATCCATTTTCTCAGATGGCCATAACAGCACATCACAGGCTGGGTGGCTAAAGCAATGGAAATGTATCTTCTCACAGTTCTGGAGATTGAAATCCAAGAGCAAGCTGTGGGAAGATATGGCTGCTCTCACCTGTAGCTTCTCTCAACAGTTTGCAGAAAGTGCCTGCTTGCTGTCGTTGCATGGCATTTTTCTGTGTGCCCATCCCTGGTTTCCCTTTCTCCTCTTGTAAGGACGCTAACCATATATGATTGGGGCCCCACCCTTATGATTCCCTTTAACCTCAGTTACCTCTTTAAAAGCCCTATTGCCAACTATAGACCCACTGTGGGTAGGGCTTCAGTACATAAATAAATTGAGAGTGGGATAGGAAAGGGATTCAGTTCAGCCCATAGGAGCAGCACCCTCCCCACACTGCACAAGCCTCACAGAGGAAAGGAGCGTGTACTGATGTCTTGCACACTGTGCTGCATTGGGGACTGAGACGTGCAGTGCACTAAACATGGCCTCTGTCATCCAGAAAATCATCTTCTAAACAGAGCAGCAGACTGATACAGATGAGACCAAAAAGCCCTGAGTACTCTCACTCAAAACAGATTCACTCAGTGATAAGGACTGTGGGGCGGTCAGGGTTGTGACAATGTCCTCAGAGAAACTCTTACAATGTTCAAGTGTTTGGAAAGGTTTGAAAAGCATGTGCTTATGCTGAAGACTATTTACGCAGCTGACTTATGGTTAGTAAGCTTAGTATAGTGTCTGCTTCCATGCCCTGTAAAGTTGGTACTAACACTAGCTTGGGTTGGGTGGGCACTCTGTAGAGAGAAGCAATGTAAGAGATGCTGTATTTGTGACATATGATGAATGACATGCTCTTTCATTTGTCTTTTAATAAGATCTGTTCAGTTTTCCAGCCACATTGTGTATTATCAAGGTCCCTGGCTGCTTTCCGCTGTTTGAGTCCACAAGTTTGACCACAGTCCTAATGTCCCCGCAGCTTAGCTAATCTCTAGATGAGTTTCTTCCTTATATAGGCCTTACCTCTTCTTTCTTAGAAATATAATTACATTTTATAATTGCAAATTCTGGCTTCCCAGGTGGCCCAGTGGTAAAAAAAAAAAAAATCCGCCTACCAAAGGAGGAGACATGGGTTTAATCCCTGGTTCAAGAAGCTCCCCTGGAAAAGGAAATGGCAACCCACTTCAGTATACTTGGCTGGGAAAACCTATGGATAGAGGAGTCGGCTGGGCTATAGTCCATGGGATCACAAAAGAGTCAGACACTGCTGCTGCTAAGTCATTTCAGTCGTGTCCGACTCTGTGCGACCCCATAGATGGCAGCTGACCAGGCTCCTCTGTCCCTGGGATTCTCCAGGCAAGAATACTGGAGTGGGGTGCCATTGACTACTTAAGCACAAAAAACCAACAACAATTGCAAATTATTTCTCTGTCCTTTGGAAACATGTATATCTCCCTAAAGATTTGCCAGCTGACTTTTAATAAGATCTGTTCAGTGTTATCAGAGAAGGCAATGGCACCCCACTCCAGTACTCTTGCCTGGAAAATCCATGGATGGAGGAGCCTGGTAGGCTGCAGTCCATGGGGTTGCTGAGAGTCAGACACAACTGAGCGACTTCACTTTCACTTTTCTCTTGCATGCATTGGAGAAGGAAATGCAACCCACTTCAGTATTCTAGCCTGGAGAATCCCAGGGATGGGGGAGCCTGATGGTCTGCCGTCTATGGGGTCACACAGAGTCAGACATGACTGAAGCGACTTAGCAGCAGCAGTTCAGTGTTATGACCCATGTCATGCCTCTTGCAAGGACCTGGAGCCATCTCTTTGATAGATAAACATCTAAGAAAGATGATGGTCTTGTCAACTCGTCTCTGTGAGAGGGTCAAGTCCTCACTTCAGTGGGTGGGTGTCTTGGTTCAAGCTGTAAAACTACCTTCTGCCATCAGGATTTGAGAAAATTCTCTATGTCTGCATCTCCACTATTACCCTACAAATAGGTTGATCGGTATCATCTTTCTAGATTCCATATATATTCATTAATATATGATATTTGTTTTTCTCTTTCCAACTTACTTCACTCTGTATAAAAGACTCTAGGTTCATCCACCTCATTAGAACAGACTCAAATATGTTCCTTTTATGGCTGAGTAATATTCCATTGCATGTATGTATGTACCACAATGTCTTTATCCATTCATCTGTTACTGCTGCTGCTAAGTCACTTCAGTCATGTCCGACTCTGTGCAATCCCATAGACGGCAGCCCATCAGGCTCCCCCATCCCTGGGATTCTCCAGGCAAGAATATTGGAGTGGGTTGCCATTTCCTTCTTCAATGCATGAAAGTGAAAAGGGAAAGTGAAGTCGCTCAGTTGCATCTGACTCTTTGCAACCCCATGGACTGCAGCCCACCAGTCTCCTCCATCCATGGGATTTTCCAGGCAAGAGTACTGGAGTGGGTTGCCATTGCCTTCTCCAAATCCATTCATTTGTCAGTGGATATTTAGGTTGCTTCCATATCCTAGCTATTGTAAATAGTGCTGCAATGAATATTGCCACACATGTGTCTTTTTGAATTATGGTTTCCTCAGGCTATATTCCCAATAGTGAGATTTTGGGGTCATGTGGATAGCAAGTGGGAACTTGCTGTGTAATGCAGGGAGCTCAAACCTGGTGTTCTGTGACAACCTAGCAGAGTGGGATGGGATGGTAGGTGGTAGGAGGTTCCAGATGCCAGGGACATATGTATGCCTGTGGCTGATTCATGTTGATGTATGGCAGAAAACAACACAATATTGTAAAACAATTATCCTCCATTTAAAAAAAATGAATTAAAAAATATTTCAGAAAATTTACTTTTCCTTTGGGAAGGCCAGTTAGAAAACACAGGTGGCTTCTGATTGACTCCTACCCCAGCTCTTGAAACTGTAGACTTTAATTTCAGAGGAGTTGAGTTTCACCTCTTTCCACTATTGCTTTAGGGAAAGAAGGTTTTNTTGGGAAGGCCAGTTAGAAAACACAGGTGGCTTCTGATTGACTCCTACCCCAGCTCTTGAAACTGTAGACTTTAATTTCAGAGGAGTTGAGTTTCACCTCTTTCCACTATTGCTTTAGGGAAAGAAGGTTTTCCTTACCAGTTTAACTACATCTGGCAAAATCTTTACTTCTCAAGGCTAACAGGCTGACAATAGCCTGAATTGCACACATTTGACTTGCCCTTCAAGTCAATATCCAGATTCCAGGGCTCACGAGAGACAGCTCCGCAGGGCCCAGCCTTGGGTACGAGAACAATTTCTATAACAACATGAGTCAAAACCATCATTTTGACTACTTCCGTCACTGCCCAAAACATAATGAATGCTTATGTATATTGGTTTTTATCATTCTTGTTGACTCACAGTTCTTTTCTTAAACCACTGTTTTGGGGAACATCCATAGTTCTCTTAATTCAACAGTAACAAAAATTGAGGAAGCTTGTGTTGAAGACAGGCAGTAGAGTCTGGAAAAAACAGTCTATCAAACTAATGAGGGACCATCTATGGAAAATTAGTGTTCTGAAGCAGCAGGGAATGTTTGGGCAAACACTGGTGGATAATTGAGAAGGATCTCACCCTCCTCCCATTATCCTTGTCAACTGTAAGATGAACCTCTCTGCATTTACAAAAACTCTCACAAGTTTGTTGTGTAACATCGTTAAGGACAGAGTTAGAAAGTCAGGTAGAAGTTATACTACTTTGTACAAGGAGTTTCACATCTATTGTCTTATTTTACCTTCACAAGCACCCTGTGAATTTGCCTCTTTTACTGCAGAAAAGAAAATTTAGAGGACTTTCCTGGTGGTCCACTGGCTAAAACTTCATACTTTGACAGCAGGGGGCCCAGGTTCTATCCCTGGTCAGGGAGTTAGACCCCACATGCCACAANCTATTTATTCCTCAGTAAACCACTTCTTTTTCAAAATGCATGGAGGCTTTGTTTATATATAGTCTTCAGTTCAGTTCAGATCAGTCACTCAGTCATGTCTGACTCTTTGTGACACCATGAATCATAGCACACCAGGCCTCCCTGTCCATCACCAGCTCCCTGGGCTTGCACATACTCATGTCCATTGGGTTGCTGATGCCATCCAACCATCTCATTCTCTGTTGTCCCCTTCTCTTCCTGCCCTCAATCTTTCCCAGCATCAGGGTTTTTTCCAATGAGTCAGTTCTTCAGATCATGTGGCCAGAGTATTGGAGTTTCAGCTTCAACATCAGTCCTTCCAATGAATATTCAGGACTGATTTCCTTTAGAATGGATTGGTTGGATCTCCTTGAAGTCCAAGGGAATCTCAAGAGTCTTCCCCAACACCATAGTTCAAAAGCATCAGTTCTTCAGCACTCAGCTTTCTTTATAGTTCAACTCTCACATCCACACATGACTACTAGAAAAATCATAGCTTTGACTAGACAGACCTCTGTTGGCAAAGTAAAATCTCTGCTTTTTAATATGCTGTCTAGGTTGGTCATAACTTTTCTTCCAAGGAGCAAGTGTCTTTTAATTTCATGGCTGCATTTAACATCTTCAGTGATTCTGAAGCCCAAAAAGTAAAGTCTCTCACTGTTTCCATTGTTTCCCCATCTACTTGCCACGAAGTGATGGGACCAGATCCCATGATCTTAGTTTTCTGAATGTTGAGTTTTAAGCCAACTTCTTCACTCTCCTCTTTCATTTTCATCAAGAGGCTTTTTAGTTTTTCTTTGCTTTTTGCGATAAGGGTGGTGTCATCAGCATATCTGAGGTTATTGATATTTATCCCAGCAATCTTTATCCAGTTTGTGCTTCATCCAGTCCAGCATTTCTCATCATATATAGCCTTACTGAAGAACAATTGACTCTCAAAAGCAGTACATATTTGTTATATCCAGTTTGATGAGATTAGATGCAGGCATACACCTCTGACACTATCATTGCAGTCAAGAAATATGCAAGCCAAATTTTCAGTGAAAAGGTATTTTTAAACTACAACAAGTCCTTTGTCATAGTCAGGTCTTACCAGGCATTATCAAAAGAATAAAAAACAAATAAAAATCCAAAATTTTGATAACCAGATTAATCCAACATTAGTCTTCCAAACCTAGTCAGTGACAGCCTCGCTATACCAAGCTCCCTTGTGGTCCTTATCTCCACCTACTGCCAATCACTATTACCGCATCACCTTAATTTCAATCCACTTTTCCCTGAGTTCCATGCCACTTGGTGCTCAAACGTTCGTTCCTTCTTTCATAATCAGTTGCTCAGTCATGTCCGACTCTTTGTGACCCCATGGACTGCAACCTGCCAGGCTCCTCTGTCCATGGGATTTTCCAAGCAAGAGTACCAGAGTGGGTTGCTATGTTCTCCTCCAGGAGATCTTCCCCACCCAAGGATGAGACCCATATCTCCTGCATTGGCAGGTGAGTTCTTTACCACTGGCATCACCTGGGAAGCTTAGGAGGTGCCATAACCAAGCCTGGGTTTCTGAGAAAGCCCTAGAGAGTGATGTCAAGGAAATTTCACAGAGACCTTGCTTTCTTTGCCTGCCTGAGAGTTTCTTAGAGTAAAATGGATTCCAAACAATATTATTCTTGAAAGACTCCTGTTAGTAGAGACTTTCATCCACTTGATGTATATGTATATGTTATGCTCCACAAATCTTCAGAGATACTCAAAGGTTAGCAGGTCAGACTGGTTCCAGAGCATCTCTGGTCCAGCAGATTTTATGACTGTTCTCTCCTTGAAATGCTACTGTACTTAGTAGTCAAATATTCTTTCTCTGTCCCCAACATGATCAATTTCCATATTTCAATTATAAGACACTAGCAAAGTTTCTACAAATTTCCAACTGGACTAGTACTTTTAAAATGTTCTCTCATGGTCCAACAGTGAACCAGCCTTGTAGCCTTCAGGGCACTCTTTTTAATCAGGTTTTTACCCTAGTGCTGTAGGATAAATTAAATAAGATGGCCATTAATTAGGATTGCAGTCATGCACATTCATTTAGATGCCATCACTGGAATCTAAGTCTCCACAACAGGGCCAGAGCCAAAGAAAACAGTTTGACTCTGTTTTGAAAAAAAAGAAAAAGAAAAATAATCTTCATCTTCTATAAATTTATGGTAATGGGTTCTTCTTACAGCTTTCTGAGGGCTGGAAAGGAATGTAATATTTTAGGCTTCCTTGCATCTTGAGTTAAGGAAAATCCCTCTGGGTACTTAATTTAACCTCTTTCCTCTGTCTCAACACTCCCATGTGTCAAGAGTCAGAATGGCTTATTTCTGAGATAGTTTTTAACACTGTATATGCTGCCAGTGAGTTTGGGGAACAGGAAATGTTTTTTTTTTTATTTTTTATGGGAGTATAGTTGATTTACAGTGTTGTGTTAGTTTCTGCTGTACAGCAAAGTTAACTTATCCATAAATTCACTCTGTTTTAGATTCTTTTCCCATACAGATCATTGCAGAGTATTGAGTAGAGTTTCCAGTGCTATACAGTAGGTTCTTATCGCTGCTGCTGCTGCTGCTGTTGCTGCTAAAGCCCCTTCAGTCGTATCTGATTCTGTGCGAACCCATAGACGGCAGCCCTCCAGGCTCCTCTGCCCATGGGATTTTCCAGGCAAGAATGTTGGAGTGGGGTGCCATTGCCTTCTCCAGGTTCTCATTAGTTATCTATTTAATATATAGCAGTGTGCATATGTCAATCCCAGTCTCCCAGTTTATCCCTCCCCATCCTTTCCCCCCTCAGTAAACATGTTTGTTTTTTTATATCCGTGACTCTATTTCTATTTTATACATTTTTTTTAAGATTTCAAATATAAGTAATCTCACAATATTTGTCATTCTCAAACAGGATATCTTTTAGATTTTGTAAGCTCTACGTTCAATCACCCAACACTCCTGACTTACCATCTTCTAGAAATAAACAAGGGCTGGACCTATCTCACTTCTTTTTAAAGCGTCCACATGCCTTTGAAAATCCCATGCCTTGTGGAGCTGGACATGACTTGGCACTGTCCCTGGAGCCAAGTCCTTTGCTAGAGAATAGAATTCCTTACTTTTGTTGTAGAGCAGAAGCTAAATGTGTGGTCAGCATTTGGACATGTCCCCCAAGGAAGTTTTTTTGAGAATAAAAGAATGGTATATACAAAAAGAAATGGTCTAGTTCTCACCCTCTTGATGTTCAAGCTGGTTTTCAAAGAGGCAGAGGAACCAGAAATCAAATTGCCAACATCCGCTGGATCATGGAAAAAGCAAGAGAGTTCCAGAAAAACATCTATTTCTGCTTTATTAACTATGCCAAAGCCTTTGACTGTGTGGATCACAATAAACAAGAAAATTCTGAAAGAGATGGGAATACCAGACCACCTGACCTGCTTCTTGAGAANAGAATACCTATTTATTCCTCAGTAAACCACTTCTTTTTCAAAATGCATGGAGGCTTTGTTTATATATAGTCTTCAGTTCAGTTCAGATCAGTCACTCAGTCATGTCTGACTCTTTGTGACACCATGAATCATAGCACGCCAGGCCTCCCTGTCCATCACCAGCTCCCTGGGCTTGCACATACTCATGTCCATTGGGTTGCTGATGCCATCCAACCATCTCATTCTCTGTTGTCCCCATCTCTTCCTGCCCTCAATCTTTCCCAGCATCAGGGTTTTTTCCAATGAGTCAGTTCTTCAGATCATGTGGCCAGAGTATTGGAGTTTCAGCTTCAACATCAGTCCTTCCAATGAATATTCAGGACTGATTTCCTTTAGAATGGATTGGTTGGATCTCCTTGAAGTCCAAGGGAATCTCAAGAGTCTTCCCCAACACCATAGTTCAAAAGCATCAGTTCTTCAGCACTCAGCTTTCTTTATAGTTCAACTCTCACATCCACACATGACTACTAGAAAAATCATAGCTTTGACTAGACAGACCTCTGTTGGCAAAGTAAAATCTCTGCTTTTTAATATGCTGTCTAGGTTGGTCATAACTTTTCTTCCAAGGAGCAAGTGTCTTTTAATTTCATGGCTGCATTTAACATCTTCAGTGATTCTGAAGCCCAAAAAGTAAAGTCTCTCACTGTTTCCATTGTTTCCCCATCTACTTGCCACGAAGTGATGGGACCAGATCCCATGATCTTAGTTTTCTGAATGTTGAGTTTTAAGCCAACTTCTTCACTCTCCTCTTTCATTTTCATCAAGAGGCTTTTTAGTTCTTTGCTTTTTGCGATAAGGGTGGTGTCATCAGCATATCTGAGGTTATTGATATTTATCCCAGCAATCTTTATCCAGTTTGTGCTTCATCCAGTCCAGCATTTCTCATCATATATAGCCTTACTGAAGAACAATTGACTCTCAAAAGCAGTACATATTTGTTATATCCAGTTTGATGAGATTAGATGCAGGCATACACCTCTGACACTATCATTGCAGTCAAGAAATATGCAAGCCAAATTTTCAGTGAAAAGGTATTTTTAAACTACAACAAGTCCTTTGTCATAGTCAGGTCTTACCAGGCATTATCAAAAGAATAAAAAACAAATAAAAATCCAAAATTTTGATAACCAGATTAATCCAACATTAGTCTTCCAAACCTAGTCAGTGACAGCCTCGCTATACCAAGCTCCCTTGTGGTCCTTATCTCCACCTACTGCCAATCACTATTACCGCATCACCTTAATTTCAATCCACTTTTCCCTGAGTTCCATGCCACTTGGTGCTCAAACGTTCGTTCCTTCTTTCATAATCAGTTGCTCAGTCATGTCCGACTCTTTGTGACCCCATGGACTGCAACCTGCCAGGCTCCTCTGTCCATGGGATTTTCCAAGCAAGAGTACCAGAGTGGGTTGCTATGTTCTCCTCCAGGAGATCTTCCCCACCCAAGGATGAGACCCATATCTCCTGCATTGGCAGGTGAGTTCTTTACCACTGGCATCACCTGGGAAGCTTAGGAGGTGCCATAACCAAGCCTGGGTTTCTGAGAAAGCCCTAGAGAGTGATGTCAAGGAAATTTCACAGAGACCTTGCTTTCTTTGCCTGCCTGAGAGTTTCTTAGAGTAAGATGGATTCCAAACAATATTATTCTTGAAAGACTCCTGTTAGTAGAGACTTTCATCCACTTGATGTATATGTATATGTTATGCTCCACAAATCTTCAGAGATACTCAAAGGTTAGCAGGTCAGACTGGTTCCAGAGCATCTCTGGTCCAGCAGATTTTATGACTGTTCTCTCCTTGAAATGCTACTGTACTTAGTAGTCAAATATTCTTTCTCTGTCCCCAACATGATCAATTTCCATATTTCAATTATAAGACACTAGCAAAGTTTCTACAAATTTCCAACTGGACTAGTACTTTTAAAATGTTCTCTCATGGTCCAACAGTGAACCAGCCTTGTAGCCTTCAGGGCACTCTTTTTAATCAGGTTTTTACCCTAGTGCTGTAGGATAAATTAAATAAGATGGCCATTAATTAGGATTGCAGTCATGCACATTCATTTAGATGCCATCACTGGAATCTAAGTCTCCACAACAGGGCCAGAGCCAAAGAAAACAGTTTGACTCTGTTTTGAAAAAAAAGAAAAAGAAAAATAATCTTCATCTTCTATAAATTTATGGTAATGGGTTCTTCTTACAGCTTTCTGAGGGCTGGAAAGGAATGTAATATTTTAGGCTTCCTTGCATCTTGAGTTAAGGAAAATCCCTCTGGGTACTTAATTTAACCTCTTTCCTCTGTCTCAACACTCCCATGTGTCAAGAGTCAGAATGGCTTATTTCTGAGATAGTTTTTAACACTGTATATGCTGCCAGTGAGTTTGGGGAACAGGAAATGTTTTTTTTTTTATTTTTTATGGGAGTATAGTTGATTTACAGTGTTGTGTTAGTTTCTGCTGTACAGCAAAGTTAACTTATCCATAAATTCACTCTGTTTTAGATTCTTTTCCCATACAGATCATTGCAGAGTATTGAGTAGAGTTTCCAGTGCTATACAGTAGGTTCTTACCGCTGCTGCTGCTGCTGTTGCTGCTAAAGCCCCTTCAGTCGTATCTGATTCTGTGCGAACCCATAGACGGCAGCCCTCCAGGCTCCTCTGCCCATGGGATTTTCCAGGCAAGAATGTTGGAGTGGGGTGCCATTGCCTTCTCCAGGTTCTCATTAGTTATCTATTTAATATATAGCAGTGTGCATATGTCAATCCCAGTCTCCCAGTTTATCCCTCCCCATCCTTTCCCCCCTCAATAAACATGTTTGTTTTTTTATATCCGTGACTCTATTTCTATTTTATACATTTTTTTTAAGATTTCAAATATAAGTAATCTCACAATATTTGTCATTCTCAAACAGGATATCTTTTAGATTTTGTAAGCTCTACGTTCAATCACCCAACACTCCTGACTTGCCATCTTCTAGAAATAAACAAGGGCTGGACCTATCTCACTTCTTTTTAAAGCGTCCACATGCCTTTGAAAATCCCATGCCTTGTGGAGCTGGACATGACTTGGCACTGTCCCTGGAGCCAAGTCCTTTGCTAGAGAATAGAATTCCTTACTTTTGTTGTAGAGCAGAAGCTAAATGTGTGGTCAGCATTTGGACATGTCCCCCAAGGAAGTTTTTTTGAGAATAAAAGAATGGTATATACAAAAAGAAATGGTCTAGTTCTCACCCTCTTGATGTTCAAGCTGGTTTTCAAAGAGGCAGAGGAACCAGAAATCAAATTGCCAACATCCGCTGGATCATGGAAAAAGCAAGAGAGTTCCAGAAAAACATCTATTTCTGCTTTATTAACTATGCCAAAGCCTTTGACTGTGTGGATCACAATAAACAAGAAAATTCTGAAAGAGATGGGAATACCAGACCACCTGACCTGCTTCTTGAGAAGTCTGTATGCAGGTCAGGAAGCAACAGTTAGAACTGGACATGGAACAACAGACTGGTTCCAAATAGGAAAAGGAGTCCGTCAAGGCTGTTTATTGTCACCCTTCTTATGTAACTTCTATGCAGAGCACATCATGAGAAACGCTGGACTGGAAGAAACACAAGCTGGAATCAAGATTGCCGGAAGAAATATCAAGAACCTCAGATATGCATTTGACAACACCCTTATGGCAGAAAGTGAAGAGGAGCTAAAAAGCCTCTTGATGAAAGTGAAAGAGGAGAGCAAAAAAGTTGGCTTAAAGCTCAACATTCAGAAAACGAAGATCATGGCTTCTGGTCCCATCACTTCATGGGAAATAGATGGGGAAACAGTGGAAACAGTGTCAGACTTTATTTTGGGGGG
>SJYW01007960.1:173352-186539 GCA_006410735.1 Raphicerus campestris | reverse complement strand
GACTGCAGCCATGAAATTAGAAGATGCTTACTCTTTGGAAGAAAAGTTTTGACCACCCAAATAGCATATTCAAAAGCAAAGACATTACTTTGCCAACTAAGGTCCATCTAGTCAAGGCTATGGTTTTCCCAGTGGCCATGTATGGATGTGAGAGTTAGACTGTGAAGAAAGCTGAGCGCCGAAGAATTAATGCTTTTGAACTGTGATGTTGGAGAAGACTCTTGAGAGACCCTTGGACTGCAAGGAGAACCAACCAGTCCATTCTGAAGGAGATCAACCCTGGGATTTCTTTGGAAGGAATGATGCTAAAGCTGAAACTCCAGTACTTTGACCACCTCATGCAAAGAGTTGACTCATTGGAAAAGACTCTGATGCTGGGAGGGATTGGGGGCAGGAGGAGAGGGGGACGACATAGGATGAGATGGCTGGATGGCATCACGGACTCAGTGGACATGAGTCTGAGTGAACTCCGGTAGATGGTGATGGACAGGGAGGCCTGGCGAACTGCGATCCATGGGGTTGCAAAGAGTTGGACACAACTGAGGGTCTGAACTGACTGACTGACTGAGACATTCCCTCAGATAAAGTTTTACTGCAAAAATATGTCAAATAATGAAATTAAACAATAAGGTTATCTTCCCCAGCACTTTCTGCTGTTTTTGTAAACAACATTAACTAAATGTAACAACAAGTGTATAAAAATAGTAAATTGAAAATACAGCAGTAGCCATACATAACAAATTATTTTGCAACCAAGTGTAACAAAATTTGGTGTTACTTTTGGTTGTGGTGGATGGAAAGAGGAACAACTAAAAAAAACCATGAGAACTGCAAAGCCCTTGTGTGTCTGTGAGTACCTAGAACATCCTATGGTGTGAAGCTTGATGTCAAGGTATACGACGCGCACTTTGACACTTGGGGAAACTGGGTTGAGAGGGGTTTGGAATGGCCCAACCACAAGTCCCACTGCCCTCTCTACTTGCAGTAAAGATGCTCTAACCAACTGTTGCCATGCAAACCAATTACAGTGCGTGTTTATAAGTAGGTAGTAGGTTCGGTTCCCTGACAGGCCACAGAATTATCCCAACCAGCCAGTCCTGTCCTCTGGGAATGAGAGATCACCTCACTCTATTGTTACTGCAAAGCCCTCATCCCACCATTTCTGCTGGTTCACTCTGTTCCTGAGTGCAACCCCTGTGTGATCCTACAAGCTATGTAGTACTCTCCTGTCCTGGGCTATGAATTTATGTAACCAATACACTATCATCAAGCTCATCTTTCCAGGGTCATGGACACATGTCTAGCGATTCCCATAACTTCAGGGCAGGAATCCCTCCTTCCCCAGCAGGGTGAAAAGGAAGCTATTGAAACATGTACATCTCCAAATACTTTTGTAAATTTTACATTCACAGATTGTTCTTACATCCATATTTGTATCTTTGAACTAAAGATCAAAATGTAGAACTTCTTATTAAATTCTGATGCTCTCTTTTGTTCTTAATCTTAGAATTCACTTCATGAAAGATTTCTTCCCTGGGTAAAATTTTCATCATCCTTTAATTGGAACTAGCATTGTCACTCATGTGTCTCCAGCCAAATGGATCATCTTAAAATTGTTTCATCATGGGTTAAAGGGAAAGAGATTGAGGAGAAATGTTCTGTTCCAAAACTAATTGAGCCCATGTACAATGACAGATAACTGGATAGGTTGTGGGGAGCATTTTNCAGTGGACATGAGTCTGAGTGAACTCCGGTAGATGGTGATGGACAGGGAGGCCTGGCGAACTGCGATCCATGGGGTTGCAAAGAGTTGGACACAACTGAGGGTCTGAACTGACTGACTGACTGAGACATTCCCTCAGATAAAGTTTTACTGCAAAAATATGTCAAATAATGAAATTAAACAATAAGGTTATCTTCCCCAGCACTTTCTGCTGTTTTTGTAAACAACATTAACTAAATGTAACAACAAGTGTATAAAAATAGTAAATTGAAAATACAGCAGTAGCCATACATAACAAATTATTTTGCAACCAAGTGTAACAAAATTTGGTGTTACTTTTGGTTGTGGTGGATGGAAAGAGGAACAACTAAAAAAAACCATGAGAACTGCAAAGCCCTTGTGTGTCTGTGAGTACCTAGAACATCCTATGGTGTGAAGCTTGATGTCAAGGTATACGACGCGCACTTTGACACTTGGGGAAACTGGGTTGAGAGGGGTTTGGAATGGCCCAACCACAAGTCCCACTGCCCTCTCTACTTGCAGTAAAGATGCTCTAACCAACTGTTGCCATGCAAACCAATTACAGTGCGTGTTTATAAGTAGGTAGTAGGTTCGGTTCCCTGACAGGCCACAGAATTATCCCAACCAGCCAGTCCTGTCCTCTGGGAATGAGAGATCACCTCACTCTATTGTTACTGCAAAGCCCTCATCCCACCATTTCTGCTGGTTCACTCTGTTCCTGAGTGCAACCCCTGTGTGATCCTACAAGCTATGTAGTACTCTCCTGTCCTGGGCTATGAATTTATGTAACCAATACACTATCATCAAGCTCATCTTTCCAGGGTCATGGACACATGTCTAGCGATTCCCATAACTTCAGGGCAGGAATCCCTCCTTCCCCAGCAGGGTGAAAAGGAAGCTATTGAAACATGTACATCTCCAAATACTTTTGTAAATTTTACATTCACAGATTGTTCTTACATCCATATTTGTATCTTTGAACTAAAGATCAAAATGTAGAACTTCTTATTAAATTCTGATGCTCTCTTTTGTTCTTAATCTTAGAATTCACTTCATGAAAGATTTCTTCCCTGGGTAAAATTTTCATCATCCTTTAATTGGAACTAGCATTGTCACTCATGTGTCTCCAGCCAAATGGATCATCTTAAAATTGTTTCATCATGGTTTAAAGGGAAAGAGATTGAGGAGAAATGTTCTGTTCCAAAACTAATTGAGCCCATGTACAATGACAGATAACTGGATAGGTTGTGGGGAGCATTTTATAGAGTTTTTATCTAAGAGATATCCTCGAAAGTGAAGTTGTCTTTCAATTATATCATAAATATCATAAACTTGTATCCCCAATACTGAGAAATATGAGCTAGTCTAGAGTTACAATGAAGTAGTCAGGCAGACATGCTTGAGTGTTTTGAAGTGTACAAGAAAATCCTCCATGTACAAACATTTCTTCCTTTGCTGAGATTCCTATTGTTGTGTCCAATTATTTGTGAATGATTTATTCAGAAAAATAATTATAAAAGAAATAAATTATCTGGTGTAAGTAATATTTTTACATTTATTTTTCAAGGCTAAGTGCAGCATTCTCAAGGAATGTGATTGAAAATAGAATGTCAGTCAGAAAAAAGAGATTTTTTTTTTTTTTAGTATTTCCATTAATCTGGAGATACTTGCTGTTCACCTGTCATAGTGAGGACAAAATCAATGACTCATGATGTCACAGGGGAAGGTCACTAAAGGCTGATCGATGTCATTTCTTTGACAAGGGCACTTTCTACATAATAGCTCCTGGCATTTTTAAAAAGTTATTTGAATTTAGTTTTGTATTAACCTCATTGAGTAATTGTGGAGATCAAATGTGTGCATGTGCATGGTTAGTAATATTGACTCTTTTGTGACCCTAAGAAATGTAGCCTGCCAGGCCCCTCTGTCCATGGGGTTCTCCAGTCAAGAATACTGGAGTGGGTTGCCATTTCCTTCTCCATAGAATCTTCCCAAGCCAGAGATTGAACCAACTTCTCCTGCATTGACAGGCGTGTTTTTTACCACTGTACCACCTGGAAAATGGAGACCAAATGAAATAATGTATATAAGATACCAAGTACATGCCATCCCAATAAGTCCTCAATAAATTCTAGCTATTTAGTGGGTTTTGAATATTTACTTGCATTATTCTTAGTTGTATAAAAAAATTAATAGGTTTTATTTTCTTTCTATAATTTAATCATTCTCATTATTTTTCTATCTCCCTAGGGTGAGGGACAAATCTATATACTCTCTATCCATACCTACCTTTGTCTATGTGTAGTTAGACTAATCTGGTTCCCATTCAATAATTTTAAGAATTTAAATGTATATCCATGTCTTTAGGTATTTAATTTATATGGCATACATGTCCAAGTCAAAGGTTTTAGCCACCTCGAATGCCTTGTGCTCCCTTCAAATATGGTGTCTGGTTCTGTAAGAAGGGAGGGTAAGAACTACATTATCTCATGGTCAGGCTCCCTGGTTTCACCCCTTTTGGTTCTTTAGGTCCACTCATTTCAATCTAAAACAGTATAAAAATGAAAGAAGTGAATTTATGCTTCCTATATTTTTCATCCTACATTTTCAAGACTGTTGGGACATCTACCACTTAAGGGAAAACATGATCGCTGAGAAACTTTTCTCAGCTCAGAAAGGGACCCTTCTCTTATTTGAAAGACAACTCAGGGTCCATAAATAGCATCTCTGGCCCTGATGGAATGTTTCTCTCATTCCCTGTGACATTAAATCTCATGATTTAGCCAGACTGGAGGGTAGAATGAAACCAAGATAGATAAAAAGAAAACCAGAAGAAAAGAGATTAATATTTTCATAGTTTATCCCTGTTGCAAATATTAGTGCTCATTAAAAAAATTCTGGGGAGTTCCCTGGTGGTCAAGTGGTTAAGGTCTTGCCTTCTAATGCAGGAGATGAGGGTTTAATACCTGGTCAGGGAGCTAAGATCCCACATACCTTACAATAAAAAACTAAAACATAAAAAAAAAAATTCTGACAGTCACATATTCTCCCAGAGAAAAAAAAATAGCTTCCATATACAAAAGTGTGATGATTCAACTTGAAAAGCCTCACATCACTGCCCTTCAAACTAGCAGTCTAGTCCATTCTCTAAGCAAAAGCAAAATAAAACTTTTAAAAAGTCTAGTTGTGTAAAAGAGTCATAAATTTCTCAGGCCAGATGGTATTAAGTCCTAGTCTGCCAAATACCTACACCACTTACAGTATTACAGTAAATGAAATTAACACTGGTTGGCACTTTGAATTGTCAAGTGCTAATTTGCTAGACGTCCACAATCTCCATTATGCTTGCTTGCTACATGATAGTAACTGTTTTTATAGGTACCATTTTAAGAATGTATTCATGTTTTTTTCTGAAACCATAGTCATTTTTCACAGGTATCTGGGTCCCTCTTTGGAGATATACACAAAAAAAGAAGTAAGTTACAAAAGGAAATCTTTGGGACCAGGATCTTTTAAACTCTAATATTCTGTGATTCTATAATTTTATTATCATGCTAATTTTAACTCAAGACCAGATTTGTCTTTGAATATTCTTCCACATCTATTTCTAAAATGTCATCTGCTATATAAAAGGCTCTAAGACAGTGTTAACACTCTTAAAAGTGGGTAAGCATGTCAAAGGCATCACTTATAATTTAATAAATGCTATAGATGCTTTTCTAGAAAATTCATACACATATAAAATCTAAAACAAATATTTAGGGTTCACTACACACATGGAATGTTATGGAATCATGGAAGCCAAGATAAAGTACCTTGCTCTTATTGTGTACATTGTCATTATTTAAAATAATATCCAGAAACCACCTATTAGAAACTATATTAATATCATATTCTTTAGACTGATAACATGCATCTAGTTATATATATGTATCTATAGAATTACACACACCACACACTGGGCCAGTTAACATTGTTAAAATTGGTCAATGACTGCTTTCAGTTCAAGAATATCTTTGCCACTTTCTTAATAGTAGATAATATATTTTGTGTGTTTACACCCTTGACCATTTTATATAGATGATCTCTAAACCTATTTTTTAAAAAACCTACATATTGAGTATCATTTTCCCCTCCAAACATATAGGAAACTCAGACTCCAGATTTTGAATCATGTATCCCAACCAAGGTCACCTTTTTTGAATATGACAATCAGGTTCACAACCCAGGCTTATTCCATCTCCAATGTCTGTTCATCTCCTCACACAATACTTCTATTTTAAGAAAATAAATCATCGAAGGATCCTTTCTATCGCTGCAGTTCTCAGCAGCAGTCTAGAAAGTGGGTGTGGGTAGGCAGCAGGCAGCTATATGATTTTAAACCTACCCACTAATTGGGATGCGCCATGGAGCCTACAGATCGGGCCTCTGGAATGTCTGAGGAAGAGGAGCAGGGGTCTGATGTCCAGTGCCACTACATGCGCAGCAGAGTCATCGAGAGATTTCTCCTGAAGGGGAGATGGTCTTCCTAATTCCATTTCTGATAACTTGGAGAAGCATATAGTCTCCCCAGCAATTTTGATTTCCCCAGGTTTCCTGTTTTCCTCCTTCCCATACCAGGCACCTGTGGGGAGCGTGTGTGTGTGTGTGTGTGTGTGCACGCGCGCACGCACACACATGTGTGTATTTGGGGCCGAAGAGAAAGATGATGACCCAGAGCTCCAACATGCACTACCCATCTCCAGCAACACCCCCTTCCCCATGAAGAGGGAAGGTGGTGTGGTTTCTAGGAGGATGGAAACTTTGTTCTTATTATTATGGAATAGGCAGTCCAGTGAATCATCTCCTAGAGCTGCTTTCTGCTCTCTGGGAGATGGTTCCTGTTTTCTAGGACAGAAGCCTTGCTTCAGGCAGGAAATCTTATTAGCTCTCCCACTCCTCCTGGTCTTCCTGACAACTTGTATATCTTCCTAAATTGAATAACCATAGTTCCTACTTGCAGGTAGGTATTGCTCTTTTTTTTTTTAACTGTTAGATTTTAATCAGGAATTGAAAAGCCAAACATAGTTTAATCATCACCTAGATCTTTAATGTGTCTATCTCAGACCAAAATAAATTTTTATGTGGCTTACACAATATCTATGCCTTGCAGTTATATCTCTTCAATAAAGAAGTTATTCTTATTTTTTAACTAGGAATTATATGGCACTTATTAGGTACCAGACAATGTTTTACGAATAATCACCATATTCCTTAATTAATCTGAGAGTTCTCTCCATCGCTGTTATCTCCACTGCACAGAAGAGAGAACTGAGGAACAGAGAGGTTTGCTAATGTGCTTGGGAAGGCGCAGCCAGTAATGGCAGAGCTGGGATTCACTCTGAGCAGTCTGGCTCCATTAATCTGTGAACTAATCATGAAATTGAGGCCATGCATCTCTGCGTAACTGAGAAGCTATGGTGTGCAGAATAACATCCCTATGGAGATGCCCATGTGTACATGTGAAAATGGTGCGTTCATGGGAAATAGGGATCAAAGTTGCACATGGAGTCAAGGCTGCTAATCAGCCAGCCTCGAAATGGGCAGATTAAGCTGGCTTGTCAGAGTGGGTCCAATGGATCACAGAGATCTTTCCAGGTGAGAAAGGGAAATGAGAGGTTTGAAGTCAAAGTGGGAGAGGAGATGCCAGAGGCAGAGGTCAGAAGGACGTGAGGTCATTAGATATGGGAAGCGGACAGCCTGGAAGAGCTGGGAAAGACGAGGAAAGCGATTCTTTCCTAGAGACTCCAGAAGTTGTGCAGCCCAGCTGTTCCATTTTAGACTTCCAACCTCCAGACATGTAAGATAGTAAATGTGTCTTGTTTAAAGCCTCTCTATTTATGGTAATTTGTTATAGCAGTAAAGGGAAACTAAAATGATTATGTACAAGTGACAGTCAAGTTAAGAACTCAGCCCTCAAAATGCAGGTTCACATTTACTAGGTATGTGAACCTCAAGCAATTAAGTGAATTTTCTGCATCTGTATTATCCTTTCTGCAAACTGGATACAGACCTATTTATTATACATGATCACCGGGTCTGGGTTCCCCAGAAGGTGAAAAATGGTATCACCTAATAGGTAGCTTCAGGCTTCCCTGGTGGCTCAGTGGTAAAGAATCTGCCTGCCAATGCAGGAGACATGGGTTCAAACTCTGGGTTGGGAAGATCCCCTGGACAAGGAAATGGCAGCCCACTCCAGTACTCTTGCTTGGNTATTTTAAGAAAATAAATCATCGAAGGATCCTTTCTATCGCTGCAGTTCTCAGCAGCAGTCTAGAAAGTGGGTGTGGGTAGGCAGCAGGCAGCTATATGATTTTAAACCTACCCACTAATTGGGATGCGCCATGGAGCCTACAGATCGGGCCTCTGGAATGTCTGAGGAAGAGGAGCAGGGGTCTGATGTCCAGTGCCACTACATGCGCAGCAGAGTCATCGAGAGATTTCTCCTGAAGGGGAGGTGGTCTTCCTAATTCCATTTCTGATAACTTGGAGAAGCATATAGTCTCCCCAGCAATTTTGATTTCCCCAGGTTTCCTGTTTTCCTCCTTCCCATACCAGGCACCTGTGGGGAGCGTGTGTGTGTGTGTGTGTGTGTGCACGCGCGCACGCACACACATGTGTGTATTTGGGGCCGAAGAGAAAGATGATGACCCAGAGCTCCAACATGCACTACCCATCTCCAGCAACACCCCCTTCCCCATGAAGAGGGAAGGTGGTGTGGTTTCTAGGAGGATGGAAACTTTGTTCTTATTATTATGGAATAGGCAGTCCAGTGAATCATCTCCTAGAGCTGCTTTCTGCTCTCTGGGAGATGGTTCCTGTTTTCTAGGACAGAAGCCTTGCTTCAGGCAGGAAATCTTATTAGCTCTCCCACTCCTCCTGGTCTTCCTGACAACTTGTATATCTTCCTAAATTGAATAACCATAGTTCCTACTTGCAGGTAGGTATTGCTCTTTTTTTTTTTAACTGTTAGATTTTAATCAGGAATTGAAAAGCCAAACATAGTTTAATCATCACCTAGATCTTTAATGTGTCTATCTCAGACCAAAATAAATTTTTATGTGGCTTACACAATATCTATGCCTTGCAGTTATATCTCTTCAATAAAGAAGTTATTCTTATTTTTTTAACTAGGAATTATATGGCACTTATTAGGTACCAGACAATGTTTTACAAATAATCACTATATTCCTTAATTAATCTGAGAGTTCTCTCCATCGCTGTTATCTCCACTGCACAGAAGAGAGAACTGAGGAACAGAGAGGTTTGCTAATGTGCTTGGGAAGGCGCAGCCAGTAATGGCAGAGCTGGGATTCACTCTGAGCAGTCTGGCTCCATTAATCTGTGAACTAATCATGAAATTGAGGCCATGCATCTCTGCGTAACTGAGAAGCTGTGGTGTGCAGAATAACATCCCTATGGAGATGCCCATGTGTACATGTGAAAATGGTGCGTTCATGGGAAATAGGGATCAAAGTTGCACATGGAGTCGAGGCTACTAATCAGCCAGCCTCGAAATGGGCAGATTAAGCTGGCTTGTCAGAGTGGGTCCAATGGATCACAGAGATCTTTTCAGGTGAGAAAGGGAAATGAGAGGTTTGAAGTCAAAGTGGGAGAGGAGATGCCAGAGGCAGAGGTCAGAAGGACGTGAGGTCATTAGATATGGGAAGTGGGCAGCCTGGAAGAGCTGGGAAAGACGAGGAAAGCGATTCTTTCCTAGAGACTCCAGAAGTTGTGCAGCCCAGCTGTTCCATTTTAGACTTCCAACCTCCAGACATGTAAGATAGTAAATGTGTCTTGTTTAAAGCCTCTCTATTTATGGTAATTTATTATAGCAGTAAAGGGAAACTAAAATGATTATGTACAAGTGACAGTCAAGTTAAGAACTCAGCCCTCAAAATGCAGGTTCGCATTTATTAGGTATGTGAACCTCAAGCAATTAAGTGAATTTTCTGCATCTGTATTATCCTTTCTGCAAACTGGATACAGACATATTTATTATACATGATCACTGGGTCTGGGTTCCCCAGAAGGTGAAAAATGGTATCACCTAATAGGTAGCTTCAGGCTTCCCTGGTGGCTCAGTGGTAAAGAATCTGCCTGCCAGTGCAGGAGACATGGGTTCAAACTCTGGGTTGGGAAGATCCCCTGGACAAGGAAATGGCAGCCCACTCCAGTACTCTTGCTTGGAAATCCCACGGACAGAGGAGACTCAAGGGCTACCGTCCATGGGGCTGCAAAAGAGTCGAACATGACTGAGTGACTAAACAATAACAAAAATGTAGCTTTAGTTTTGGGGTGAAATTTTCCCCCAGGAATTGTGCAGACTGAAATATCTAGCATATGCACACCCTTCTGTGATGGTTAAAATAGTAGAATATAGTATATGGATGATGGTGATAATTATCGACGGAAGGTTGGTGGGAGCGGGGTAGGATTGCATTAGAGACTTGGGATGTGCACTTGAGTATATCTTCTTAGTGGTTTGGAAGCAGACTTGACTTCAAATCTGACACCACCACCCACAATCTCTGCTTTAGGGCAAGTTTCTTCCAGTGCTAAACCATCTTTCTAGTTCATAGGGTTGTTACAAGGTCCAGCTGATTTGACATAAGGAGGCTAGAATGTAGCAGGCACTCATAAAATGTCCTTTCCAGGATTAGAATGTAATGTTAACTGATTCGGTTAACTAGAGACACTGCACTCAACATTTCAACAACTATCCATTCGCTTTTAAGTGATTCAGACATTTTGGAATTTTCCACTTTTGCCCAAATCCAGCATGACTCTTACAAATGGGTTCTATGTTCTCAGTAATACTGAATATCTGGTAGCACTTAAAATCAAAATACTATGTGGTGATTCTGCCAAAAACAGAGTTATCTAAGACTAAATCAATAGCTGGGAAATAATAGCACTAATAAAGTACTGAGTTTGAGTGAACTCCGGGAGTTGGTGAAGGACAGGGAGGCATGGCGTGATGCCATTCATGGGGTCGCAAAGAGTCAGACACGACTGAGCGACTGAACTAAACTAAAAGTACTGGGATTGGAGGTTGCAATGAGAAGTGACAGTCATTGTAGGTCCACCGTGTATCTATCAAAAACTCACCTCATTAATGCAGTCAGCCAGTATTGATTCCAAGAGAGCGATTCTGTGCTAAGATGACAACCACAGAACTGATTCTGCTGGGGCAGAAAAACAAACCTGAAAAACAGCTCCCAGTCAGCTACCAATGCATATTACTGACTGCCCTCCTGATAAGGCCTCCATCCTTGGCATAAAACTCACCTTGGGTTAGTAACTTACAACAGGAAGGAAAAGAGATGCGATTATAGGAAAATATGAAAACTAAGTTATTCTCAAATGGTTTATTTCTCTAGTATTTTGATACTGTTTTATATTTTCATATTTTTACAAGATGATAAAAATGTAAAGAATTTTGTTAATTATATTTGTAAATGTCTCAAATTCTTAGGTTTCATTCAGTGCTAATGAAGTCAATAAATGATTCATCTACTAATTACTACTGGANTTTGATGCTGTTTTATATTTTCATATTTTTACAAGATGATAAAAATGTAAAGAATTTTGTTAATTATATTTGTAAATGTCTCAAATTCTTAGGTTTCATTCAGTGCTAATGAAGTCAATAAATGATTCATCTACTAATTACTACTGGAGCTGTTGAGATTTTTCTGCTCAAAATATTCAGTTATAAAATGTTCATTTCAAGTGTGACACCTAATAAAATGTTCATTTCAATTATGACCTAAAAAAAAATCTTTGAAGAGGAAGAGAGTGTCTCTGTAGTCATATAATTTGAAGACATGAATTAAAAATAAATAATGCTAATATATGACCACTTCCCTGTGCAACTGAGTGATTTCTGAATTCTCGACAATAAAGCAAGTCAGTATTGTTTTTGGTGGAATGCCTGTTTTTTAAATTGTAGGTGCATCTCTTTAGAGTAGCATGCCATCCTCTTAAACTAAGCTTAAAATAATTTATATTTTAATATGTATATGTATGAAACACAGTGTGTGTGCGCTTAGTCACTCATTCATGTTTGACTCTGTGCAACACCATGGGCTATAGCCCATCAGGCTCCACTGTCCATGGGATTCTCTAGGCAAGAATATTGGAGTGGATTGCCTTTCCCTTCTCCAGAGGATCTTCCCAACCCAGAGATGGAATCCACGTCTCCTACACTGCAGTCAGATTCTTTACCATCTGAGCCACCAGGGAAGCCCATGAAACACAGGGCTCTGCATTAGCTAGAACGGTGGTCTATATTTTCAGAGGACTTAATTGCATACGTACATGTGTGTACATATGTGTAGTAGTAGTGTGTACACAATAGTAGTGTGTACAATTGCATATGTACATGTGTGTACATATGTGTAGTAGTATGTGTATACATATGTGTAGTAGTAGTAGTCACAGTACAAACATGTATGTGTGGGGTGAGATGGGGGTGGAAACAAAGTCCCTTTATTACTACCAATGTATGCAACAGAACCATTGAAATCAGCTACTAACCTTAAACTTTTTAAATAGAATTGAATCCAAAGAAATCTGATGAGATCTCAGTCTTGGAATTTATTTGTGTATTTACAAAAATAATTTTGAAAGCTAATAGGAATAATTGGGGAATCAAAATAATTGGTAAATTATTCTCATCAGGAACTTAAAATGTTTCTTTTTTTCCATAGATTAAATTGCCTTTTAGGAAAAGATTTCTGGCGGACTCCCCTGCTGGCTCAGCAGTAAAGAATCCGCCTGCCAATGCAGGAGACGTGGGCTTGATCCCTGGGTTGGAAAGATCCCCTGGAGGAGGAAACGGCAACTCACTCCAATATTTTAGCCTGGAGAATTCCAGGGACGGAGGAACCTGGTGGGTTACAGTCCATGAGGTCTTAAAGAGTCAGACAGACTGAGCAAATGAGCAAACACACATAAAGGAAAAGATTTCTATTTATTAATAGGAATTTAAATCTTCTGTCTGCAGCAATCAAGAGGTTCTTTTCCAAAGAGTGCATGTGTGTTTGCTAGCTAAGTAATGACAGGACGCAAACAACGCGACCCAGCTCTGTGTGGATTACCCCCTGAAAACAGGGAGAGCTAAGGTAGAGGGAAGAACTAGAGAATCCTGGAGGAGCTGATGAGATCAAGAGTGAGAAGGATGACAGTGAATTCCAGGGGATTCTGGTGGCTATGGGTTTCAGTTGATTTTTAATTCCCTACTGTCTAGTAAAGGGACCTACGTGATGTTTAAATCTCCTCACTGAGGTGTGATTGACATACAAAACCTGTACCTATTTATTGGATACAACTTGACGAGTTTGGAGATAATTATACATCTGTGGTTTTAAGTGGAGCTGAGAATGGAGCCAGAAGATGC
>SJYW01007960.1:141865-154264 GCA_006410735.1 Raphicerus campestris | reverse complement strand
GAAGAAGAAGAGGAGAAGAAGAAGAAAGTGAGTAGAAGCAGAAGGTGAGAAGAAGAAGAAGAATAAAAAGAAGGTGAGAAAAAGAAGAAGAAGAAACGGAGGAAGAATGAGAATGGAGAGATCACGACAGACAACACAGAAATACAAAGAATCATAAGAGACTACTATCAGCAATTACATGCCAACAAAATGGACAACTTGGAAGAAATGGACAAATTCTTAGAAAAGTACAACTTTCCAAAACTGAACCAGGAAGAAATAGAAAATCTTAACAGACCCATCACAAGCATGGAAATTGAAACTGTAATCAGAAATCTTCCAGCAAACAAAAGCCCAGGTCCAGATGGCTTCACAGCTGAATTCTACCAAAAATTTAGAGAAGAGCTAAAACCTATCCTACTCAAACTCTTCCAGAAAATTTCAGAAGAAGATAAACTTCCAAACTCATTCTATGAGGTCAACATCACTCTAATACCAAAACCTGACAAAGATGCCACAAAAAAAGAAAACTACAAGCCAATATCACTGATGAACATAGATGCAAAAATACCTAACAAAATTCTAGCAGTCAGAATCCAACAACACATTAAAAAGATCATACAGCATGATCAAGTGGGCTTTATCCCAGGGATGCAAGGATTCTTCAATATCCACAAATCAATCAATGTAATACATCACATTAACAAATTGAAAAATAAAAGTCGTATGATTATCTCAATGGATGCAGAGAAAGCCTTTGACAAAATTCAACATCCATTTATGATAAAAGCTCTCCAGCCTTGGGTTTTAAAAAAGATGTACCTTATATCACCTAAAATCTCTTAAGAATGCTTAGAGGCATGGTATTCAGATAACCTGTGAAGTAAGTGAGATCAACGAAATATTTATTTTTGCTACATTTAAATGATTAAAAGATTCTACATTTCTAATTAATTTATAAGAATCAGTGTGTGTGTGTGTGTGTGTGTGAATCACTCGGTCATGTCCAGCTCTTTGTGACCCCATGGGCTCTTTGTGACCACCAAGCTCTTCTGTCCATGGAATTTTCCAGGCAGGACTACTAGAGTGTGTTGCCACTTCCTTCTTCAGGGAATCTTCCTGACCCAGGTATCAAACTCATACCTCCTGCGTTGCAGGAGGGTTCTTTACCACTGAGCTACCTGGGAAGCCCTTAAAGCCTAACAATGTGACAATATATATCTATAATTATGAATTGCCATGAAAAAGTAAGCAGAACTCACCACCCAGTGAGTCAGCACTTTTTCAGTAATAATTGTCCTAGTTCTTGGACTTTCCAGAGTCCAATCTAAGAAGGATATTAGTTAGGTCAAGGAATTCTCACTTTGGAAGATGTCTGGACTTATCTATAGGTACCAGGACTCCTGAGAATAAGGAGAAGCTTGCATAATGGAGACTAATGTGGTCCTTAACCATTTCAGAGGGGCTTCACCTCTCTCCTGAGTGAGGGGTCCCCAAGGCTTTATCCCAGAAACAGCCAGAGCAAAGGTGAAGAACTTCCAGGCAATGGAAACCACTAATATCCTAAGCCCACCTCAGTAGGTATTAAAGACCTCAGGATGAAGTGAGAATAAAATTGAATTTCAGACTGAAAGAGGGGAGAAAATATTACTTTCTCACACTAACCATTATGCTTGTTTCACTGTGTAATTTTAATCCTTCCAGTCAGAAACCGTGTAATGGGATTCAAGAAATGTTCATTCAACAGTTAATATAAATAAGCCTACACCCTCCCCCACCCTGTGAGCACGAATCTGAATCATCAGCGTTTTTTGAGCTCTTACAATGAAAAGTCCTGGGCTCAAGAACGATAGAAAGGTAACTTTTCTGAATTTACAGAATCAAGAAAGGCTTTCTGTCAGAACTAGAAAAACCAAGGGTTAAAGACGTTAAGATTCTGGAAAACCACTAACAGCCTGAACCCACCTCCACACGGTGAACAATTAGTAGGACAATGAGCTTTCCTTTTCAATCTTCTTTAATGAAAAGTTTAATTACTGTATTTGCTGCCTTTAACATTTGCCTGCAAAAAATGAAAATGTAATGATGTGCTATTTTTGAATAATACCTTTGTGGGTGATGCTGAGAACACCTGCTGCAAACTTGAGGGGGAGATTTCTCAGACAAAACAAGATGAAACAAACAGAAAGTAAAATTGGCCTATCCAAATACCTAGGGATTAAAAGGAACGATCACACCATTTTATTTTCTTTTTAAAATTAAGAGAAGATTCTGGAGTTTGTTTATAGCACTCTTGTGTATTCTATTGGCTTCCCATGTAGCTCATCTGGTAAAGAATCTGCCTCCAATGCAGGAGACCCCAGTTTGATTCCTGGGTGTGGAATATCCGCTGGAGAAGGGAACGGCTACTCACTCCAGTATTTTGGCCCGTAAAAGTCCATGGACAGTACAGTCCATGGCATGTATATATACATTCTTGTATATTCTTTAGGTTTGGACAAGATGTAATGTCATGTTTCCACCATTATACTTTAACACAGAGTAAATGCGTGTGTGTGTGTGTGCGGCATGCACACGCGTGCAGACACACACACACACACACACACACACACACAAGCTCCATCGTGTCCGACTCTTTGCGACTCCATGGACTGTAGCCCACCAGGCTCCTCTGTCTATGGGATTTTCCAGGCAAGGATATTTGCAGTGGGTTGCCAATTCCTTTTCCAAGGGATCATCTGACCCAGGGAACAAACCTGAATCCTATGTCTCCTGCATTGGCAGACAGTTTCTACTTTACTTCCATAAAAATCCCCTGTGCACCATCTATTCATCCCTTAGCACCATACCTAACTCCTGGCAACCACTGTATTTTTACTGTCTCAATAATTTTGCCTTTTATAGAATTCCATCTTGTTGAAATAATAAAGTATGTAGTCTTCTCAGACTGGCTTCTTTCACTTAATGATATGCATTAAATGTTCCTCTCTGTCTTGTCAAAGCTTGATAGTCCATTTCTTTTTAGCACTGAAAATTATTCCATTATCTGGATGTACTACAGTTTTCTTTGTCCATTCACATCTTTGTTGGTTCAAAGTTCTGGAAATTATAAATAAAGCTGCTATAAACACCTGTGCAAAGGTATTTGTAAAGACATAAGTTATCAAATTCTTTGGATAAATACCAAGGAGTTCTATAACCAGATTGTATAAACGTATGTTTAGTTGTATAAAAAACCACCACTGTCCTCCGAAATGGCTGCAACATTTTTGAATTCACATCAGCCATCAATAAGAGTCCCTATTGCTCCACATTCTCACCAGCATTTGTTGTGGTCAGTGTTTGGATTTGGGCCATTTTCATAGGTATGTAGAGGTGCCTCATGTTTTTAATTTGCATTTCCCTGGTGATAGAGAATGTGGAGCATCTTTTCATGTGTTTATTTGCCATCTGTTTATCTTCTCTGGTAAAGTGGCTGTGAAGGTCTTTGTCCCATTTTTAATAGAGTTGTTTGTCTCCCTGTCATTGAGCTTTAAGAGTGATTTGTGTGTTTTGGAAGTTAGTCCTTATCTGATATATCTATTGAAAATATTTTCTCTCAATATGTGGTTTGTTTTCCATTGTATTTTCAATGTCTTTGGTGATGCAGAATTTTTTGTTGTTTTGTTATTGAAATCTAACTTACTAGTTATTTCTTTGTTGGATCACATATCTAAAAAGTCATCACCAAACTTGATACTGTGTTATTTNCACACACACACACACACACACACACACACAAGCTCCATCGTGTCCGACTCTTTGCGACTCCATGGACTGTAGCCCACCAGGCTCCTCTGTCTATGGGATTTTCCAGGCAAGGATATTTGCAGTGGGTTGCCAATTCCTTTTCCAAGGGATCATCTGACCCAGGGAACAAACCTGAATCCTATGTCTCCTGCATTGGCAGACAGTTTCTACTTTACTTCCATAAAAATCCCCTGTGCACCATCTATTCATCCCTTAGCACCATACCTAACTCCTGGCAACCACTGTATTTTTACTGTCTCAATAATTTTGCCTTTTATAGAATTCCATCTTGTTGAAATAATAAAGTATGTAGTCTTCTCAGACTGGCTTCTTTCACTTAATGATATGCATTAAATGTTCCTCTCTGTCTTGTCAAAGCTTGATAGTCCATTTCTTTTTAGCACTGAAAATTATTCCATTATCTGGATGTACTACAGTTTTCTTTGTCCATTCACATCTTTGTTGGTTCAAAGTTCTGGAAATTATAAATAAAGCTGCTATAAACACCTGTGCAAAGGTATTTGTAAAGACATAAGTTATCAAATTCTTTGGATAAATACCAAGGAGTTCTATAACCAGATTGTATAAACGTATGTTTAGTTGTATAAAAAACCACCACTGTCCTCCGAAATGGCTGCAACATTTTTGAATTCACATCAGCCATCAATAAGAGTCCCTATTGCTCCACATTCTCACCAGCATTTGTTGTGGTCAGTGTTTGGATTTGGGCCATTTTCATAGGTATGTAGAGGTGCCTCATGTTTTTAATTTGCATTTCCCTGGTGATAGAGAATGTGGAGCATCTTTTCATGTGTTTATTTGCCATCTGTTTATCTTCTCTGGTAAAGTGGCTGTGAAGGTCTTTGTCCCATTTTTAATAGAGTTGTTTGTCTCCCTGTCATTGAGCTTTAAGAGTGATTTGTGTGTTTTGGAAGTTAGTCCTTATCTGATATATCTATTGAAAATATTTTCTCTCAATATGTGGTTTGTTTTCCATTGTATTTTCAATGTCTTTGGTGATGCAGAATTTTTTGTTGTTTTGTTATTGAAATCTAACTTACTAGTTATTTCTTTGTTGGATCACATATCTAAAAAGTCATCACCAAACTTGATACTGTGTTATTTTCAAAGTTGGCACTTAGTTTTACTTATCAATTCTATTTTTAATTTTAATTTATGGATTTTAGCTGTCATTATCAATTATCTCCTTTTTAATACTTTTCATTTTTTTCTAGTTCTTAAATTAAATCTTTTATATATTCTAAAATACTTTTATGTAATAAAATGATTTTCTAGATAGTAAATATAGTTTAATCACATTTCATAGACATTACAAAATGTGTTCTCATTTTGGTAATTTCCAACTTTTTATAAGAGTCTTTTTTTCCTTTAATTCAAAAATGGTTTAAAATTTTAGTTATTGCCATTATTGTTAAATTTTAGCTTTATTTCATTGTGGTTACAGAATGTGGCTTTAAAGATCTCTTCTTTGGAAGTTTCCTTGTGGCTAAGTACATTTTGTTACATAAATTAATTTTATGCTCATATCATTTGGCCTGATAATTCAACTTACAGGAATGTGATTTTTTCTGAGAAAATAAAATATTTGTGTACAAGTAAGTTTATCACCACCTTACTCACCAAAGAGAAAATTTGCCATCAATCAAATTATCATAATAGCCATAAAAAAATGGCAATATGGGGACAGCTATTAGCAAATGCATTTAAAAGTCAGGGATGAAGGAAATTCTGGTCGAAAGGTACAGAGAGCAACCTATTCTTTACAGAGTGATTTGCACGCGGGCATGCTCTGCTGCTGCTGCTGCTGCTGCTGCTAAGTCACTTCAGTCGTGTCCAAACCTGTGCGACCCCATAGATGGCAGCCCACTAGGCTCCTCTGTCCCTGGGATTCTCCAGGCAAGAATACTGGAGTGGGTTGCCATTTCCTTCTCCAGAGGATCTTCTTGACCCAAGGATCAAACCCATGTCTGCATCTCCTGCATTGCCAAGTCGATTCTTTACCACTGTACTAGCTGGGAAGTCAAGAAGATGATTTACATGTGTACAAAAAAGACTGATTTGAATACATTGAGAAGCTAATGATAATTGTTTTATAAAACATGGGACACTAGGCAGCCCCAGCCTCTACGACTCTTAACCCCCAGGTGACAGACAAGCGTTTGGTGATCACAGAGGCAGAGCTTTCCAACTCTGGAGGCCTGCAGAGTGCTAACACAGCTCACCCTTCCTTTCTTGAGAGGAAGATGAGGCAAAAAGATGAGGCCATCACTAGGAAGAGTTTCTCCCCTGGACAAATGAGGAAGTCCTCTTCTACTGAGGAGGGTGCCTTGTGCTTATAGGGTGAGACTGCCCTGGGGGAGGAAAGCATCCTGGAAGCCGCCTGGGGGTCCGCTTCCCATCTTCCACACCTTTCTGATTCTACTAGGAGGGTCCAGCTGCCTGGCAACTGGCTGAGTAGAGGACCCTTCCCTTCTTGAGGGTGCTGTGCTGTGCTAAGTTGCTCAGTCCTGTCCAACTCTTTGCGACCACATGGACTGCAGTCTGCCAGGCTCCTATGTTCATGGGATTCTCCAGGCAAGAATACAGGAGTGGGTTCCCATTTCCATCTCCAGGGGATCTTCAAGAAAATTAGTGATACTAAGGGTACATTTCCTGCAAAGATGACTACAATAAAGGACAGCAATAGTATGGACCTAACAGAAGCAGAAGATATTAAGAAGAGGTGGCAAGAGTACACAGAAAAATTATATTTAAAAGATCTTCATGACCCAGATAACCATGTTGGTATGATCACTCACCTAGAACCAGACATCCTGGAATGCAAAGTCAAGTGATCTTTAGGAAGCATCACTATGAACAAAGCTCGTGGAGCTGATGGAATTCCAGTTAAGCTATTTCAAATTCTAAAAGATGGTGCTATGAAAGTGTTGCACTCAATATGCCTGCAAATTTGGAAAACTCAGCAGTGGCCAGAAGACTGGAAAAGGTCCATTTTCATTCCAGTCTCAAAGAAAGGCAATGCCAAAGAATGTTCAAGCTATAGCACAATTGCACTCATTTCACATAATAGCAAAGTAATGCCCAAAATTCTCCAAGCCAGACTTCAACAGTACGTGAACTGTGAACGTCCGGATGTTCAAGCTGAGGTGAGAAAAGACAGAGGAACCAGAAATCAGATGACACCACCCTTAACAGCAGAAAGTGAAGAAGAACTAAAGAGCCTCTGGATGAAAGTAAAAGAGGAGAGTGAAAAAGTTGGCTTAAAATTCTACACCCAGAAAACTAAGAGCATGGCATCTGGTCCCATCATTTCATGGCAAATAGATGAGGAAACAGTGGAAACAGTGGGAGACTTTATTTTGGGGGGCTCCAAAATCACTGCAGACGGTGACTGCAACCATGAAATTAAAAGATGCTTGCTCCTTGGAAGAAAAACTATGGCCAACCTAAACAGTATATTCAAAAGCAGAGACATTACTTTGCCAACAAAGGCCCATCTAGTCAAAGCTATGGTTTTTCCAGTAGGCATGTATGGATGTGAGAGTTGGACCGTAAAGAATGCTGAGTGCCTTCTTAAACTGTGGTGTTGGAGAAGACTCTTGAGAGTCCCTTGGATTGCAAGAAGATCCAACAAGTCAATCCTAAAGGAAATTTGTCCTGAATATTCATTGAAAGGACTGATGCTGAAGCTGAAACTCCAATACTTTGGCCACCTGATGTGAAGAGTGGACTCATTTGAAAAGACCCTAATGCTGATAAAGATTGAAGGCAGGAGGAGAAGGGGACAATAGAGGATGAGATGGTTTGGTGGTATCACCAACTGGATGGACATGAGTTTGAGTAAGCTCCAGGAGTTGGAGACAGACAGGGAAGCCAAGGAGCTACAGTCCATGGTTTTGCAAAGCATTGGACATGACTGAGCAACTAAACAGAACAGACGTCTAGAACAGAAAACACAGACACTGTATGTCTTCCCTACTGTTTTCATTGTGGGTAAATATCTTGGGCCAACAATTTAACAAATTCTGTACTATTAGACCCATACACTGAGCCACAAAAATTCAGATACCAAAATTACTCATTCAGTCATTGTCTAGTAGCAGGGTTTTCTCATCCCCAGCATTGGCATGTCTCATTCAACCCCTAAATTTTGAAGACTTGAAGGGAATTCCTCATCAACACTGTTTGTAATCAGATCTAATCAGGGAACAGCTACTTAGAATACTAGTTAATGTCATTTATAAGACAATATTAAATATTGTCTTCAATATCAATCTTATTGGACTTAAACTCAAAACAAACAAATAAACAAACAAANATTGTCTAGTAGCAGGGTTTTCTCATCCCCAGCATTGGCATGTCTCATTCAACCCCTAAATTTTGAAGACTTGAAGGGAATTCCTCATCAACATTGTTTGTAATCAGATCTAATCAGGGAACGGCTACTTAGAATACTAGTTAATGTCATTTATAAGACAATATTAAATATTGTCTTCAATATCAATCTTATTGGACTTAAAACAAACAAACAAACAAAAATAGCTGATGGTTGAAGAGAAGGCTAGTAGTGGGGACCCTACTTCTGAGTGTCCTTCTTGAAAGCGTTTAGCTCAGTGCTATGAGCTGTGGTTTCTTAATGTATCTTTGTTGGGAAATGATCAGACACAGACAGCAGATACCAGAATTTTATTCAAAGATTATTGTGGGTTTTTTAGGCACAAAAACAAAAAAAGGAGTTAAGATATGATTTCTACATTTCCCAGAACATTATGTCCACATCATTAAGGATGAAACTGAGGACCTTTTGGGTCACTTTGATGTTAAAAGAAAATGTCTTAAAAGAGATTGTGTTAAAGTTAAGACTAATCTAAATGGAAGAACATCCTGAAAAATATATTTGTAATGTCTCTAATATATCAGACTATCATTCCAAGTTTGAAATATGTTAATAATGTATTTTTCAGGGATTTTTCTATTATACAGATTTATTGGGATTTTTCTCACTATATAAATGTGCACATTGCCTGTAAGTAATAGATTTAACCCTATAGCATTGAATTTTGTTGGTCAAAATTTTATTGTGATTATCAATAATTTCCCATCGTTAACATCATAAATGTGAGAGAAGCTCTATCCTATGTAAGATGGATCATAAGCCAGTGTTTGAGGAAAGGAACTGCCTATATTATTCAGTGTGAAATTATTCTACTCTTTATATTTTACTCTTTCTACCCAAGTTCACCCAATTTTTTACATTTGTCCCATGAATCTGGAAGGAGACAAAATGTTGTGGTTTTCTGCTTCTGCATTATGAATCTCCCAAAACTTATTTAATTAAGATGGGGCTTCTTGTTAGCAAGTTTTACTTGATGTTTAGACATCTTAGTTTGAAGGTTATTGAAAGTTAGTGGCCAAGCCGTTTGGGGGCGACTCCCTTCATGGAGACATTTATCTCGTATCTAGTTATTCTCCAGGAGTGATTCTCAGCCTTGGCTCTATATCAAAATCCACCCAGCTTTTAACAGTCCCAAAGCCCAGGGCTGGCTCTGATTCAGAAGCTTTGGGGAGAGGGATCCAGGCAGTGGTATTTTTGAAAGCTCTCCGAATCCAAACTGCAGCCAAGACAGAGAACCGCTACTCTCCACCAGTTCTTCCAAATCTATATTGGCTAAACTTCTTACACCTGAAATGCAATCTGCTTTATCCCCTGGCAGCAGGATGCAAGACTGACATTTTAGAAGATATTTATGTAAATCACAAGCTAATATGCCATCAATTTGTCATGAGACTGCACAGAAATTACTCCAAGCCAAACCAGACAGACCTCTTACTCTGCTAATACTTATTAAACTGTAGTGACATTAAAAAATAAAAGGTCAAACAAATGTATTTTTACTCTATTTCCTTCTGTAAGCTGGGCTTCCCAGGTGGCGCTGGTGGTAAAGTACCCACCTGCCAACGCAGGAGACACAAGAGACTTGGGTCTGATCCCTGGGTCAGTAAGGTCCCCTGGAGGAGGGCGTGGCAACCCACTCCAGTATTCTTGCTTGGAGAATCCCATGGATAGAGGACCCTGGCGGGCTGTAGTCCATGGGGTTGCAGCAACTTAGCACACATGCATTTCTGTAAGAAAGGGNGCTTCCCAGGTGGCGCTGGTGGTAAAGTACCCACCTGCCAATGCAGGAGACACAAGAGACTTGGGTCTGATCCCTGGGTCAGTAAGTCCCCTGGAGGAGGGCATGGCAACCCACTCCAGTATTCTTGCTTGGAGAATCCCATGGATAGAGGACCCTGGCGGGCTGCAGTCCATAGGGTTGCAGCAACTTAGCACACATGCATTTCTGTAAGAAAGGTATGATTTCTATGCTACAGTGTAGAAAGTAAAAACACTAGCAGTTCCTAATATTTTTAAACTTGAAAATACTGTGAACTGAGGCATGATTCTACAGACAAGACAATAAGTGTGTAAACTTTACAGAACCTTTGGTTTCCAAAGCACCAGGGTCACCAAACAAAATTTGTCTTTAAAGTAATAAATCTATGGAAATATCTAAGACTATAAAAAATGTGGTGTACCTTATTCACTTTGGTAATGTACATATCACTTATTTTTGCAAATGCAAAGTAACTTCTGTAGTTCTGTCCCACTTTAAATTTATAATATGTCAAATTTATTAAAAATAAAATTATAAATTTGAAACTTTTGAACTGTGGTGTTGGAGAAGGCTCTTGAGAGTCCCTTGGACTGCAAGGAGATCAAACCATTCATCCTAAAGGAAATCAACACTGAATATTCATTGGAAGGACTGGTGCTGAAGCTGAAGCTCCAATACTTTGGACACCTGATACAAAGAGCTGACTCATTGGAAAAGACCCCAATGGTGGGTAAGATAGAGGGCAAGAGGAGAAGGAGATGACAGAGGATGAGATGATTGGAAAGCACCACCGACTCAATGGACATGAGTCTGAGCAAGCTCCATGAGACAGTGAAGGTCAGGGAAGCCTGGCGTGCTGCAGTTCATGGGGTCACAAAAAGCCAGACACAACTTAGTTACTGAACAACAATAAATTTAGGAGTTAGGACAAAAGAACATATTTAGCAATAACTATGTTTTTCTTTTGATAAATGAATATGGGAGGTTGAAAACTTAGGGACTGGGCACCCCCTGTGGAGGTCAAAACCTGTGAAAGTCCAGACTCATCCACTTGCTGACTGGAAAATTGGGCAAGCTATTCAGTATCTCAGGCCTCATTCTCCCACCCCAAGAAATGGGTATAAGTTGCACCTGACTCATATCCATTCTTCAAGCAGTACAGTGCATGTGAAATGCTTGAAACAGCACATCGCAATTACATAGCAGCCAAGAGATATTATTTAATTTGCTTGCCATCCAATCTGATGTTCTTTGGGGAAGGATGCTTTTTATAGTTAATAGCTACTTATGTCAACTCCTTTTGGTTAAAAGGCCACCAATTAATTTTGCAAATGTAGCTGATGGCACTTGCTAAAAAAGAAAAGACAAATTTTGTCACAAGATTTTTAAAAATTTAAAATTAATGAGGCTCAAATAGATTATTACTCCAAAGAAGAATCAGTGTATCCTAATGGTTGTGCTTATATAATTTACTCAGACAGCCTCAGCCAGAGCTCTGAAAGCACCATAATCCTTAGCTTTAGTCAATGACAAAATTTTCAATGGTATGACTAGATTAATAAGGACTTGTATTTCCTCCTGTTGTAAGGATTAAATAAGATACTTCATGTAAAGCCCTGAGAATACCATCTGCATATATAATTGAAAAGCAACATTTTAGCAGGGTGCTGTGCTGTTCTGTGCTTAGTTGCTCAGTGGTGTCCAACTCTGCAACCTCTTCTGTCCTTGGAATTTCCTAGGCGAGAATACTGGATCCATGTTTTACTCCAGGGGATCTTCCCAACCCAGGGATTGAACCCAGGTATCCTGCATTGCAGGCAGATTTTTTACCATCTGAGCCACCAGGGAAGCTGTCAAAGGCCATTACCAGAAGCCTTCACCTGACACCTCATTGAAGGAATAGGGACTCATCTCTTTCTAACCTGCCACCAGAAAACAAAAGGGCCTCAAGAGAATTGCATTAGAGCAATGGTGAACGAACTTAAGGCATGAATTGGCCCACCGGCTTCCGAGTTGTGTGAGACCAGTGGTCACCGTAAACACTCGAGCTGTGTTTCCAGAGAGATGGGCAGGTGTACTCAGGATCCGAAATAGAGTTCCCTTGTATTCCCAAGACAAGTTAGTACTTCTGAGTCGTAGTGCAATACTGAGGATACTGTATGTGCTTAGTAAGGGGCTGTCTATATTCCTACAAATTCGACGAAAATACTGTCTGGTGGCTTCAGTTCAGTTCAGTTCAGCCGCTCAGTCGTGTCTGACTCTTTGAGATCCTAGGAATCACAGCACGCCAGCCTCCCTGTTCATCACCAACTCCCGGACTTCACTCAGACTCACGTCCATTGAGTCAGTGATGCCATCCAGCCATCTCATCCTCGGTTGTCCCATCTCCTCCTGCCCCCAATCCCTCCCAGCATCAGAGTCTTTTCCAATGAGTCAACTCTTCGCATGAGGTGGC
>SJYW01007960.1:94457-124708 GCA_006410735.1 Raphicerus campestris | reverse complement strand
ACTCTTCACGACCCCATGAATCGCAGCATGCCAGGCCTCCCTGTTCATCACCATCTCTCGGAGTTCACTCAGACTCACGTCCATTTGCTTTTTAATATACTGTCTAGGTTTGTCATGAATAATACACACACATACTTGGAGTGTGTGCTGGTTCTATACAAGAAATTAGATTTCATTCTTAAGAAAGAATTCTAGTAATTTTAAAGAGTAAAATATCTGTTCTATATGTTTGTTGACATATTTGGAAGCACAAAACTTTTTTTCCTAAATCTTTATAAAATGAGATTCTGAGATGCTTAAATATATCCATAGAATCATGTCACATGTATCTGTAAAACACAGAATTATCTATCAGTGAGTTTTTATTTTTGTAGTAAACTTTTGAAATATTTTCAAAATGTGTGCTTTGGAATCTATGGAGTTATATAAGTATTGCTATTCTTACTTGACGTATGCTAGCATTTAATCCTATAGCAAACTTGTGACATGGATGTTATTAATATCCTGATTTTATTCATAAAAAGAATGAAGCTGGGAGAGTTTAAATACCCTTCATAGGAAAGTATGTATGGGTTTGATCTCAGAAAGCCCAGCCCAGAGCACAGGCTTATCATTATACCCAATTGCCCTTGAGCAAGATGAATTTGCTAAATTTCCCTGATGAAATTATTCCAACAGCACACTGCTTTTAATAGCTACACTAATATACACTTTTCCATTTGGATACATAATAAAATGAAAAAGTCCATGGCTTTAATTTATTATTGAAATGTATTGATAGCCCATTTCTAAAAGCTGATGGGAAAAAAAGTATCAAAACTGTAATTAGTAAGAGAAAAAGATGCTTTGGGGATGTGAAGTTAATCATCCACATAAAGCTTTTTTTCCATTTTATAGATACGNTAATTTATTATTGAAATGTATTGATAGCCCATTTCTAAAAGCTGATGGGAAAAAAAGTATCAAAACTGTAATTAGTAAGAGAAAAAGATGCTTTGGGGATGTGAAGTTAATCATCCACATAAAGCTTTTTGTCCATTTTATAGGTACAACATCAATTTTCTTTGTTACGTATAATTAATATCCTCATGTTGTGTTCTTTCTTATATCAAAAATTATTGCATTGAACAAGAAAACTTAATTTTAGACCACAAAGTGTTTCAAGAAGCAAGTACATAGAAAGAAAAGGGTACAGGTATTAGTCTGTGAGTCATTAGGTCTGGGGGAAAAGGCAAGAATCTGCATTTTAACAAGATCCAGGCGACGTCAGTACTGCTGGTCTGGGAATTAGACCTTGGGAACCATGTAATCCCATGGCAACAGATGAACATAGGAATCTCAGTGACCTCATCAAAAAGCAGGCTTACTTCTCATTGATGTAATCTCAGTACGTCAGGAGGGACCCATTGTGTTAGAACTCTGCCCTCAGAAATGTGGCTTCTAAGGTCACTGTGGTCAGAGCGCAGAGGGTCCAGAGAGGGAGATGGTTTTAAAAACAAGGCTAGGGGGCTTGGACATTTCCACTCACATATTATCAACCAGAATGTAGTCATGGCCCAGGCTAACTGCTGGGGCCTGGGGGACATGTGGTCCTGCTATGCACTGGGAAGTAAGTGCATGGAGTACAACGGACACCACAGTGTCTACCTGAGGATTAGCCATCCGTTGGATCAGCCTCGGAGGCTGAAATAACCATCACTCAGTGGTAACTCATTTTCAGGCCACCCTTACTCAAGAGCTGTATTACCAGTGCATGTGTGTGTGCTCAGTTGCTAAGTTGTGTCCAATTCTTGTGACACCATGGATTGTAGTCCCCCAGTCTCTTCTGTCCTTTTCAATTTTCCAGGCAAGAATACTGAAGTGGGTTGCCATGTCCTTCTCCAGGGGCTCTTCCTGATCCAGGGATCAAAGCTGAATCTTTCACATTGGAAGGCGGATTCTTTACCTCCTGAGCCACTGGGGAAGCCATCTAAATAATAGGTGTTTGATAAACATCTGTTGGTTCAGTAGTCTATATATTAGCCAATCATTAAGACCAAAAAGTCTCAACATTTTTAATTCTGTGCCATAGATATCATCTGTAAACTTATAATCGCTAACGCTTTTTTCATGTTTACAACCCACTGCTGATCAATTTTCATGTATAATCTCATTTAATTTTTATGAAATCTGTGTAGAATAAGCTCATAATCTTGTAACTAAGATTTGTGAAGCCTAGACTGAAAATGTCTCTTGTTGGTAAAAGGTTCAGGCACATCCTGGCAGGAGATGTCAAACAAAAGAGCTGTTGTTCCTCAGCAGAGTTAATCAATAAACTAATTAACATACACACTGTCAAGAACTTACTAATGAGTTATTATGTCCTGCATGTCCAGTACATGTCTCTTTATATAACTTCTCCACTAAAAGTTCATGCAGCCTGAACACCTCATAGAGATCACTGCTTACTCTCTCATACATTAGTTCAGTTCAGTTGCTCAGTTGTGTCCGACTTTGCGACCCCATGGGCTGCAGCACGCCATGCATCCCTGACCATCACCAGCTCTTGGAGCTTGCTGAAACTCATTTCCATCAAGTCAGTGATGCCATCCAACCATCTCATCCTCTGTTGTCCCCTTCTCCTCCTGCCCTCAGTCTTGCCCAGCATCAGGGTATTTTCTAATGAGTCAATTCTTCACATCAGGTATTGGAGCTTCAGCTTCAGCATTAGCCCTTCCAATGAATATTCAGGACTGATTTCCTTTAGTCCTCCCATGCATAGTGGAAAATATATCATATGAAATAATTTACAAAGAACAAATTGTTTAAAAATCCTGAGTAACTGGTATGTCCTTTAATTTTTCATAAGTGGAGTACATAGTGACTAATATGTCAGAGAATACTCATATTGCCAGCAGGAATGAAGAAATCTCTGTTTTGTGGTACTCAGTAGGAACATTAATAAAGCATAGACTTGCATAGCAAACTTTTCGTAACATTGCTTACCTTCCTCTTGGTTTTATATGCTGACATCTGATACTCCTTCCATTTCTACATACGTGCATCCAAAACACACACACACACACACACACACACACACACACACCTGTGGACCGAAATACAAATAGAAAATAAAAAAATTTATAGTTTCAAGATAAGCAGTTTGAAGGATAACTACTTCCTTTTTCATGTATATTAGTAGTAATCATGCAGTTACTAAGAATTTATGCATTTATCTTGCTTTAAATTGTGGTGCTGGAGGAGACTCTTGAGAATCCCTTGGACAGCAAGGAGATCAAACCAGTCAATCCTAAAGGAAATCAACCCTGCATATTTATTGGAAGGGCTGATGCTGAAGCTGAAGCTCCAATACCTGGGCCACCTGATGTGAAGAGCCAACTCACTGGGAAAGATCCAGATGTTGGGAAAGATCAAAGGCAATAGGAGAAGGGGGCTGCAGAGGATGAGACAGTTAGCACCACCAAATCAACGTATATGAATTTGAGCAAAGTCCAGGAAATAGTGGACAGAGGAGCCTGGCAGACTGCAGTCCCTGGGGTTGCAGAGTCAGACATGACTTATCAACTGACCAACAACTTGGTTTAAAAACTAGAACGTTCATTGTCAGAATATGAGAACGTTCTAGTTTTTAAACCAAGTTGTTGGTCAGTCGATTAACAGAAAAAAAAACATATTTTTGTTATTTTTCTGCATGTATTCAGCTTCAAAATATAGTTACCTATTTTCCTGCTAATGCAGGTAGGTGATCCTGAGACCTCAATAGTGACTACATCCACATGCAACAGAATTGTGTTCGTTTATTAGTTTAGTTTTATATCTCATTTTATTTACAAGAAAGTTTGGCTGAATTGTAGGTATAATCAAACAAATATTTCCTTGTTCTCAAATTCCAGCTGCACAATCTCTAAACTTGTCTGCTGGTTTACATTCATGTCTGGCACTCTGTGATTGCAGACATGCTTGTTCTTCCTATCCATCATGATTCCAAGGAAAGGAAGTAATGGGGTCAGTGGTCCTGAGATCATGCTGTGAAATGAAAAAGGGTTATTGTTTTCCTATTTCTTTAGAGTGAGCAGAGCATATTAAAAAATTTCCTTATTTCGCGGCACCTCACAAGGTGAATATAACTTCAGAATCAGAAATCAGACCTCTAATTTTAGTGCACCCACGACTCAGTCATACACTTGTATACACGTACTGCTTCTAGAGCACCTAACTTCTGTAATCTGTTAAGTTGAAAGAGGCCGGCAATCAAGGCACACTAGACACCAAACATACTTAGGAACCAAAAAGATGGGGAAGGAAAGTCACGAACAAAGAGGGAACTTCAATTATTGGCAGAGTCTCTAGAAGCTAAATAAATTGTGGGCACAGGATCTTCAGCTCAACCAGCACATACAAGATGTGATCTGTAACAGGTTCTCATCTTAAATATTAACACTGTATACCAAATGCACTCCTTGAGAAGGGAATGGCAACCCACTCCAATAATCTTGCCTGGAGAATCCCATGGGCAAAGGAGCCTGGTGGGCTACAGTCCATGGTGTCGCAAAGAATCGGACATGACTGAGTGACTGACACTTTCAATTTCACTTTCACATATATAAAATTATATTTATTAATTAATTTATTTTTGGCAATGCTGGATCTTCATTGCTGCTCAGGCCTTCTTCCAGCTGCACAGAGAGGGGGTTACTCTTCATTGCAGTGTGGGGACTTCTCACTGTGGTGGCTACTCTTGTTTCCGAGCGTAGGCTCCAGGGCTCATGGGCTCAGTAGCTGCGGCTTCAGGGCCCTAGAGCATAGGCTCAGTAGTTGTAGCCCATGGGTTTAGTTGTTCCACAGCATGTGGGATCTTCCTGGACCAGGGATTGAACACGTGTCTCCTACATTGGCAGGCAGACTCTTTACCTCTGAGCTATCAATGAAGCCCCACAAATGGACTCTTAAACTACTTGGAGACATACCACATTTCAGATTTTGAAACAAACCTACCTACTTGAAATTAGTGTCTGTGGATTCCCAAACATCAAGTACAATTTAAATTCCAAGATCATAAAGTATTAATTTGAACAATTTTATTCATAGACATGAAGAGTGTGTATACTGATAACAATGTCTCTGAATTTCTAGTCTGTCTTACAATTANCATCTTAAATATTAACACTGTATACCAAATGCACTCCTTGAGAAGGGAATGGCAACCCACTCCAATAATCTTGCCTGGAGAATCCCATGGGCAAAGGAGCCTGGTGGGCTACAGTCCATGGTGTCGCAAAGAATCGGACATGACTGAGTGACTGACACTTTCAATTTCACTTTCACATATATAAAATTATATTTATTAATTAATTTATTTTTGGCAATGCTGGATCTTCATTGCTGCTCAGGCCTTCTTCCAGCTGCACAGAGAGGGGGTTACTCTTCATTGCAGTGTGGGGACTTCTCACTGTGGTGGCTACTCTTGTTTCCGAGCGTAGGCTCCAGGGCTCATGGGCTCAGTAGCTGCGGCTTCAGGGCCCTAGAGCATAGGCTCAGTAGTTGTAGCCCATGGGTTTAGTTGTTCCACAGCATGTGGGATCTTCCTGGACCAGGGATTGAACACGTGTCTCCTACATTGGCAGGCAGACTCTTTACCTCTGAGCTATCAATGAAGCCCCACAAATGGACTCTTAAACTACTTGGAGACATACCACATTTCAGATTTTGAAACAAACCTACCTACTTGAAATTAGTGTCTGTGGATTCCCAAACATCAAGTACAATTTAAATTCCAAGATCATAAAGTATTAATTTGAACAATTTTATTCATAGACATGAAGAGTGTGTATACTGATAACAATGTCTCTGAATTTCTAGTCTATGTCTTACAATTACTTGATGACTTTAAGCATGGCATTAAAGAATTCTAATTTTTACCTGAAAAAGATGTTTTGTGTTGAACGATGTACCCCTTAAAATTCACACTGGGGTACCTCACAATGTGACTTTAGTTGGGGGTGTGTGTGTCTTAGTTGCTCAGTCATGCTCAATTTTTTGTGACTCTCATGACTGTAGGCCACCAGGCTCCTCTGCCCATGGAATTCTCCAGGCAAGAATACTGGAGTGAGTTGCCATTCCTTTCTCCAAGGGATCTTCCAGACCTAGGGATTGAACCCAGCTCTCCCACATTGCAGGCAGATTCTTTATTGGCTTAGTCACTGGGGAACCCCCTTTAGTTGGAGAAGGAGCCTCTCAAGAGGTAATTAAGGTTGAGTAATGTAAGCTGGATCAACCCTAATCCAGTATAACTGGTGTACTCATGAGAAGAGAGAGAAGAAGGGTAGGGGGTGGGAGAGGGAGATTTTAGTAAACTTGGCTCATTCGACCTTGAGGACTGGCAAGCTGGGTGACTGGAAATTCAGGTAAGTATTGATCTCACAGTCTTGAGACCAATATATGAAGGGCAGACCAGCATGCTGGAAATTCAGGCAGGGTTTCTAGGTTGTAGTATTGAGGCTGATTTTCCTTCTTCTTTAGGAAACCTGTTTTTGCTCTTCAGGCCTTCAACTGATTGAACAAGTCCCATCCAAGTAGGAGGTGATCAGCTTCACTTAAAATCAACCAGTTGTAATTGTTACAATCAGTTAATGTTAAATGTTCTCTTATTTAAACAATAATTAATTACAAGGACCATGGGCAGAACACCACTCTCTTATTCCAAAGACAGCTGACTCTGATCCTCTAAGATGTTTAGATGTCAACATAAACCTATTTGACTTGATTTGAAAATCAGAGCCACTTGTTAGGCTGATACACTTGAGCAAATCATTGAGGCTGCTCTTAAAGACATATTGTAATGTTGTACTGTGCTAAGTCGCTTCAGTCATGCCTGAGTCTGTGACCCCGTGGACTGTAGCTCACCAGACTCCTCTGTTCGTGGGATTCTCCAGTCAGGAATACTGGAGTGGGTTGCTGTTTCCTCCTCCAGGGGATCTTCCTGACCTAGGGATCGAACCCGGGTCTTTTACATCTCCTGCACTGGCAGATGGGTTCTTTACTGCTAGTGCCACCTGGGAAGCCTCTATTGAGTACCTTTTCCATTATACAAAGGAATTAGTCAAGTCCCTCTGCTGAAGAGGCAAAAGAGCTAGTAGTTAACCTAGATAAGCTCTAAATAGTCTCTAAATATGCAAAAAAAAAGACATAAAATCAAAAGGAGCATTCTACTTTGCAAATCTTCAAAGAAGAGACAACATCTCTGGCATGTCCTGGAGAGTAATTAAACAATGTATTACTACATGTAATTTCCAAAGGAAAATTAATTCCTTTTCAAAAAATAAAAAGGACTACACATTGAATAAGAACAAATTCAGAATCAAGACTATACATTAATTATAACTACATAAATTATTATATCACTTTATCCAGGCAATCTTTGAAATATGAGTGTAATTTATCATGATCATTCACATCACTATCGTCTAAAATACAAATATTTAAAGACCTCAAGATAGATGCTACAATTCTTAGCAAAGATAAGTGGGTAGCAATGGCTATAGTGTTTTTCATGGAAAAGAATGCAATCTATTCCAAATCCCAAAATGGGCATTATATAATCATAATTATGGGAGTGTTTCTAGATGGATAAAAACTGTCTTCTAGTGAATGTTATAGATATATTACTGTTGTTTTGGTGCTAACTCCTGTCTGACTCTTTGTGAGCCTGTAGACTATACCCCACCAGGCTCCTCTGTCCACGGGATTTCCCAGGCAAGGATACTGAAGTGGGTTTCCATTTCCTTCTCCAGGGGATCTTCATGACCCAAGGACTGAACCCACATCTCCTGTATTGGCAGCCGAATTCTTTAGCAATGAGCCACCAGGGGAACCTCAACACTACTTAGATGACACTAAAATCTAGAGAACCTGGAACCTTATTATAGAAAATTTATTCAAACTTGTGACCACTCAAATACCCACATTACCCGCAAAGAGTATACTAGAATAATAAACAGGAAACACTATTAAAAGGCACAGGAGATAAATAGAGTGTTTCCATGGGTGTTTTTAAAATAACCTTTACTAAGACTTTTATTAGGAATATCCAACACTAAACTGTTAATATGGACATCTGTTTGAGCATTTAGATAGTAACTAGGCACATAAAATTTTAATTGGCAGTTTCTTCAGTATTTAAGACTATATTGCTATCAACATATTCTTCATAAAGAAAGTCATGCACTACTGTCAGTTATATTTATTACACGGAGGAACATTTTAATATAATAATGCAGATGTCTTCATTCTATAAGTCCCAGTAGTACTTAAAGCTAGAATTTTATTACTTGTGCCAAGAGCCAAACAAAGCTATAAACCTGCTAAATTCTAACTCAGCTACTGCTGTTGAGTTGTGCATCTTTGAGTTGTAAATTATAATATAATCAAATACGTATAAGAATGGTAGTCATGGAAGCAGTATCATGGATTCATTAGATTTCAGAAGAAATCAGGAAAAGACTTTATAAACATCAACACTCTGCTCTGCATTTATGAAATTCTCTTCCCAATATATAGCCCTGTTCTAATAACTGAAGAAATGGTCTGTCAATCAGAGCAGCCTACATTCTGTTTTTCACAACATCTCCTTTATTCACAACCTATTTTCAAAGCAATCATCTTGGCCACCCTGCTAACCTCCATCTCGTACTTAGAATGACCAAACACTCCATGTAATGTTATATGAAGATATTAAAACCATTATAAGGCATCTCACTGAGGACATTTGGTAATGTGCAGAGCATTTAGAAACATCAACTGCAAAGTAAAAACTGGAAAATTCTTTTGCTTCAAGTTAGAAACAGCAGAAGAGTCCAAACAACCACACTGAAGCATGGAATTTTGTATATGTGATCACACAGAGATGGTGATAAATGAAGACTAGAAAGGCTGGTTTTCTCCTTTGGTGTCACTAGCCATTGAAAGTGAAAGTGTTAGTCACTCATTTTGTCCAGCTCTGCAATTCCACGGACTGTGGCCCACCAGGCTCCTCTGTCCATAGGATTCTCCAGGCATGAACACTGGGGTGGATTTCCATTCCCTTCTCCAGGTGATCTTCCTGACCCAGGGATTGGACCCAGGTCTTCTACACTGCAGGCAGGTTCCTTACCATCTAAACCACAAAGCAAGCCCATATATAGTCGTTATTACTCTTCCATAAGAAAATAATCAATTATTTTAAACACTGCCTATATTATAAACATTGAAACAGTGGCTGATTCTTTTCAATGTTCTTTGCATTATGAAGTATACAATTTCTGAAGTGGCTTTATTTAACAAAACACATCACTTGTCATGCTAATTATTAAAATGAATAGGAGTAGAAGAATGTGGCATACATCTCAATGTTATAGACAGTCTCCTATAATCCTTTATTTAGTTTTGTTGTTTTTAATACAATTGAAAGAAATCTATAATTTTAGCTTTGTAAAATATTATTCAAGGAATTTGAAGTTGGTCAAGTCTNTGCCAAGAGCCAAACAAAGCTATAAACCTGCTAAATTCTAACTCAGCTACTGCTGTTGAGTTGTGCATCTTTGAGTTGTAAATTATAATATAATCAAATATGTATAAGAAAGGTAGTCATGGAAGCAGTATCATGGATTCATTAGATTTCAGAAGAAATCAGGAAAAGACTTTATAAACATCAACACTCTGCTCTGCATTTATGAAATTCTCTTCCCAATATATAGCCCTGTTCTAATAACTGAAGAAATGGTCTGTCAATCAGAGCAGCCTACATTCTGTTTTTCACAACATCTCCTTTATTCACAACCTATTTTCAAAGCAATCATCTTGGCCACCCTGCTAACCTCCATCTCGTACTTAGAATGACCAAACACTCCATGTAATGTTATATGAAGATATTAAAACCATTATAAGGCATCTCACTGAGGACATTTGGTAATGTGCAGAGCATTTAGAAACATCAACTGCAAAGTAAAAACTGGAAAATTCTTTTGCTTCAAGTTAGAAACAGCAGAAGAGTCCAAACAACCACACTGAAGCATGGAATTTTGTATATGTGATCACACAGAGATGGTGATAAATGAAGACTAGAAAGGCTGGTTTTCTCCTTTGGTGTCACTAGCCATTGAAAGTGAAAGTGTTAGTCACACATTTTGTCCAGCTCTGCAATTCCACAGACTGTGGCCCACCAGGCTCCTCTGTCCATAGGATTCTCCAGGCATGAACACTGGGGTGGATTTCCATTCCCTTCTCCAGGTGATCTTCCTGACCCAGGGATTGGACCCAGGTCTTCTACACTGCAGGCAGGTTCCTTACCATCTAAACCACAAAGCAAGCCCATATATAGTCGTTATTACTCTTCCATAAGAAAATAATCAATTATTTTAAACACTGCCTATATTATAAACATTGAAACAGTGGCTGATTCTTTTCAATGTTCTTTGCATTATGAAGTATACAATTTCTGAAGTGGCTTTATTTAACAAAACACATCACTTGTCATGCTAATTATTAAAATGAATAGGAGTAGAAGAATGTGGCATACATCTCAATGTTATAGACAGTCTCCTATAATCCTTTATTTAGTTTTGTTGTTTTTAATACAATTGAAAGAAATCTATAATTTTAGCTTTGTAAAATATTATTCAAGGAATTTGAAGTTGGTCAAGTCTTAGATGGAGTCTACTTGCATCACATCTTGGGTTGGTGACTAAGGGTGAATTATCTACCCTTCCTGAGCTTCAGTTTTTTTATTTATAAAATAATGATGATACTAGTGAGTTAACTGGAAAAACATCAGTTGACTATATATAAAGAGTTATCACACCATAAGTGGAAGACAAGAAGTAGCCAATGGTTGGCAGTATTGTATAACTACTGCTTAATTATGTTGAGGTTGAAGCTACAGTATTTGGCCACCTGACGCAAAGAGCCTACTCACTGGAAAAGACTGATGCTGGGAAAGACTGAGGACAAGAGGATAAGGGGGAGACAGAGGATGAGATGGTTGGATGGCATCATTGACTCAATGGATGTGAATTTGAGCAAAATCCGGGAGATAGTGAAGGTCAGAGGAGCCTGGCATTCTCCTCTTCATGGGGTCACAAAGAGTTGGACACAACTGGGCAAACAGCAACAACAATGATTATTTTAATCAGATTATTTTTCTTGTTATGGAAAAATACTATAAAAGACTTACATTTTAACAAAACTATGTGTAGGGATTATATAGGTGGCTTATGTATTTCTTTTAAATGCTTAAATTGAATTTATGGATTTTTTTCTAAAGAGGTACAATTTATAACCAGGTAATATAATATTTTAAAAATAGTTGGGGATCCATATTTTGCAACTTATACTCTTGCCTCTTTAAAATACACTATCACTGAATTTTACATTATAAATGGCTTCTAGGAAAGAATGATTTTCCTTCCGTTTAATTGGGAACATCACTCTGTAAATGCACTTTTTCTCATTAAAGCCTTAGTCTAACAAGGGAATGCACTAAGCATGGATAGTTATTCTGTGTATAGTAAGGACAAGAGTCTTCTGGAGTGCAAGGACATCAAGCCAGTTGATCCTAAAGGAAATAAAGTCTGAATATTCATTGGAAGGACTGATGCTGAAGCTGAAACTCCAACACTTTGCCCAGCTGATGGAATGAACTGATTCATCAGAAAAGACCCTGATACTGGGAAGGATTGAAGGCAGGAGGAGAAGGGGACAACAGAGGACAAGATGGTTGGGTGGAATCACTGACTCAATGGACATGAGTTTGAGCAAGCTCTGAGAGATGATGAAGAACAGGAAAGCCTGGCTTGCTGCAGTCCATGAGGTTGCAGTCATGGGACATGACTGGGTGACTGAACAGCAACAAGAACGAGAGCAAGAGCAGAGTTTGTCCTTACTATATGCCAGGAAAGAAGTGTTTTTCATGGTTCTTCCAACCACTAGCACCTTTCAAGGTAATGGTTATCACCATCTACTACACAGAGACATTATGTAGTTTACCTGAAGTCACAGAGCTATGCAGGGGCAAGGCCAGGATTTGAACTCAAGTCATGTTCAATAATTACAAAGTCTGTGTTCTTGACCCCTGAGGTACACAGGCTTTCTGAGTAATGGATGCTCTGAATCATCAATGATTATGACTATTTCAGAACACAAAATTAGTGTCTTTGTTCCTATCTCTCCAGGCTCAAGAGGAATTCTTACACCAGGAAACTGGACTATCCTGCAAAAGGGTTCCCTTTGCTCCACATTCTTTTCAGCATTTATTGCTTATAGATTTTTTGACAATGACCATTCTGACAAGTATAAGGTGATATCTCACTGTAGTTTTGGCCAGTGTTTCTCTAACAGTTAGTGATGCTGAATGTCCTTTCATATGCCTCTTGGCCATCTGTATGTCTTCTTTGGAGAAATATTCTATTTAGGTCTNTTTTCTCATTAAAGCCTTAGTCTAACAAGGGAATGCACTAAGCATGGATAGTTATTCTGTGTATAGTAAGGACAAGAGTCTTCTGGAGTGCAAGGACGTCAAGCCAGTTGATCCTAAAGGAAATAAAGTCTGAATATTCATTGGAAGGACTGATGCTGAAGCTGAAACTCAAACACTTTGCCCAGCTGATGGAATGAACTGATTCATCAGAAAAGACCCTGATACTGGGAAGGATTGAAGGCAGGAGGAGAAGGGGACAACAGAGGACAAGATGGTTGGATGGAATCACTGACTCAATGGACATGAGTTTGAGCAAGCTCTGAGAGATGATGAAGAACAGGAAAGCCTGGCTTGCTGCAGTCCATGAGGTTGCAGTCATGGGACATGACTGGGTGACTGAACAGCAACAAGAACGAGAGCAAGAGCAGAGTTTGTCCTTACTATATGCCAGGAAAGAAGTGTTTTTCATGGTTCTTCCAACCACTAGCACCTTTCAAGGTAATGGTTATCACCATCTACTACACAGAGACATTATGTAGTTTACCTGAAGTCACAGAGCTATGCAGGGGCAAGGCCAGGATTTGAACTCAAGTCATGTTCAATAATTACAAAGTCTGTGTTCTTGATCCCTGAGGTACACAGGCTTTCTGAGTAATGGATGCTCTGAATCATCAATGATTATGACTATTTCAGAACACAAAATTAGTGTCTTTGTTCCTATCTCTCCAGGCTCAAGAGGAATTCTTACACCAGGAAACTGGACTATCCTGCAAAAGGGTTCCCTTTGCTCCACATTCTTTTCAGCATTTATTGCTTATAGATTTTTTGACAATGACCATTCTGACAAGTATAAGGTGATATCTCACTGTAGTTTTGGCCAGTGTTTCTCTAACAGTTAGTGATGCTGAATGTCCTTTCATATGCCTCTTGGCCATCTGTATGTCTTCTTTGGAGAAATATTCTATTTAGGTCTTCAACCCACTTCTTATTGGGTTGTTTGGGTTTTATATGTATATTGAGTAACATGAGCTATTTGTATATTTTGGAGATTGATCCCTTGTCAGTTGCTTCCTTTGCAAATATTCTCTCCCATTCTGAGGGCTGTCTTTTTGTCTTTTTTATGGTTTCCTTTGCAGTGCAAACAAACATTTTTAAATTTAATTAGGTTTCATTTGCTTATTTTTGCTTTTATTTCCATTACTCTAGGAGGTAAGTCAAAATATATTTTTCTGTGATTTATGTCAAAGAGTGTTTTTCCTAAAACAGATAGCTAGTGGAAACCTGCTCAGTAGTGCAGGGAGCTCAGATTTGTGTTCTGTGATGACTCAGAGGAGCAGGACAGGGGTAGGGATGGAAGGGGATGTCCAAGAAGGAGGGGATGTATGTATACATGGAGCTAATTCACTTCATTGTAAAGCAAAAACTAACAGCATTGTAAAGCAAGTCTACTTCAATTAAAAAGTATCCTTCAGGACTTAACCTATGAGTAATTTCATTTATCTCAATAACCAAAACAATAGTGCATGCCTTATTTGTATCAAAAGAAATATTTCAATTAAATGAGTAATAAATTAATCTAGAGAACTTTGTCATTCACCCCAGTTTGTGTGTGTGTGTATTTGTGAATATATGGGTGTGTTAAGCAAACTAATAGGTTTGGGGTTTTTTTGTTTTTGTTTTCTACTTTACAATATTGAATTGGCTTTGCCATACATTGACATGAATCCACCACAGGTGTACATGTGTTCCCCATCTTGACCCCCCCTCCCACCACTCTCCCTATCCCATCCCTCAAGGTCATCCCAATGTACCAGCCCCGAGTACCCTGTCTCATGCACCTGGATTGGTGATTCGTTTCACATATGATAATATACATGTTTCAATGCCATTCTCCCAAATGATCCCACCCTCTCCCTCTCCCACAGAGTCCCAAAGACTGTTCTATACATCTGTGTTTCTTTTGCTGTCTCGCATACAGGGTTACCATTACCATCTTTCTAAATTCCATATATATGTATTAGTATACTGTATTGATATTTCTCTTTCTGGTTTACTTCACTCTATAATAGGCTCCAGTTTCATCCACCTCATTAGAACTCATTCAAATGCATTCCTTTTAATGGCTGAGTAATACTCCATTGTGTATATGTACCACAGCTTTCTTATCCATTCATCTGCTGATGGACATCTAGGTTGCTTCCATGTCCTAGCTATTATAAACAGTGCTGTGATGAACATTAGGGTACACGTGTCTCTTTCAGTACTGGTTTCCTCGGTGTGTGTGTCCAGCAGTGAGATTGCTGAGTCATATGGCAATTCTATTTGCAGGTTTTTAAGGAATCTCCACACTGTTCTCCATAGTGACTATACTAGTTTGCATTCCCACCAACAGTGTAAGAGGGTTCCTTTTTCTCCACACCCTCTCCAGCATTTATTGCTTGTAGACTTTTGGATAGCAGCCATTCTGACTGGCATGAAATGGTACCTCATTGTGGTTTTATTTGCATTTCTCTGATACTGAGTGATGTTGAGCATCTTTTCATATGTTTGTTAGCCATCTATATGTGTTCTTTGGAGAAATGTCTGTTTAGTTCTTTGGCTCATTTTTTGATTGGATTGTTTATTTTTCTGGAATTGAACTACAGGCATTGCTTGTATATTTTTGAGATTAGCTGTTTGTCACTTGCTTCATTTGCTATTATTTTCTCCCATTCTGAAGGCTGTCTTTTCACCTTGCTTATAGTTTCCTTTGTTGTTCAAAAGCTTTTAATTTTAATTAGGTACCATTTGTTTATTTTTGCTTTTACTTCCAGTATTCTGGGAGGTGGGTCATAGAGGATCCTGCTGTGGTTTATGTCAGACAGTGATTTCCTATGTTTTCCTCTAGGAGTTTTATACTTTCTGGTCTTACATTTAAATCTTTAATCCACTTTGAGTTTATTTTTGTGAATAGTGTTAGAAATTCTAGTTTCATTCTTTTACAAGTGGTTGGTCAGTTTTCCCAGCACCACATGTTAAAGAGATTGTCTTTGCTCCATTGTATATTCTTGTCTCCTTTGTCAAAGATAAGGTATGCATAGGTGTGTGGATTTATCTCTGAGCTTTCTATTCTGTTCCATTGATCTATATTTCTGTCTATGTGCCTGTACCATACTGTCTTGATGACTGTGTCTTTGTAGTAGAGCCTGAAGTCAGGCAGGTTGATTCTTCCAGTTCCATTTTTCTTTCTAAAGATTGCTGTGGCTATTCGAGGTGTTTTGCGTTTCCAAACAAATTGTGAAATTATTTGTTCTAGTTCTGTGAAAAATACCATTGGTAGCTTAATAGGGATTGCACTGAATTTATAGATTGCTTTGGGTATAAGGTCTGTCTAGTCAAGGCTATGGTTTTTCCTGTGGTCATGTTATGGATGTGAGAATTGGACTGTGAAGAAGCNAAAATACCATTGGTAGCTTAATAGGGATTGCACTGAATTTATAGATTGCTTTGGGTATAAGGTCTGTCTAGTCAAGGCTATGGTTTTTCCTGTGGTCATGTATGGATGTGAGAATTGGACTGTGAAGAAGCCTAAGCACCAAAGATATGATGCTTTTGAACTGTGGTGTTGGAGAAGACTCTTGAGAGTCCCTTGGACTGCAAGGAGATCCAGCCAGTCCATTCTGAAGAAGATCAGCCCTGGGATTTCTTTGGAGGGAATGATGCTAAAGCTGAAACTCCAGTACTTTGGCCACCTCATGTGAAGTGTTGACTCATTGGAAAAGACTCTGATGCTGGGAGGGATTGGGGGCAGGAGGCGAAGGGGACGACAGAGGATGAGATGACTGGATGGCATCACTGACTCAATGAACGTGAATCTGAGTGAACTCCGGGAGCTGGTGATGGACAGGGAGGCCTCGTGTGCTGCGATTCATGGAGTATCAAAGAGCTGGACACGACTGAGCGACTGAACTGAACTGAACTTGGGTAGAATACTCATTTTCACTATATTGATTCTTCTGATCCATGAACATGGCATATTTCTCCATCTATTAGTGTTCTCTGATTTATTTCACCAGTGTTTTATAGTTTTCTATATATAGGTCTTTAGTTTCTTTTGGTAGATATAGTCCTAAGTATTTTATTATTTTTGTTGCAATGGTGAATAGGATTGTTTATTTAATTTCTCTTTCTGTTTTCTCATTGTGTATAGGAATGCAAGGGATTTCTGTGTGTTTATTTTATATCCTGCAAATTTACTATATTCATTGATTAGCTCTAGTAACTTTCTGGTGGAGTCCTTAGGGTTTTCTATGTAGAGGATCATGTCATCTGCAAACAGTGAGAGTTTTACTTCTTTTCCAGTCTGGATTCCTTTTAATTCTTTTACTGCTCTGATTGCTTTGGCTGAACCTTCCAAAACTATATTGAATAGTAGTGGTGAAAGTGAGCACCCTTGTCTTGTTCCTGACTTTAGGGGAAATGCTTTCAGTTTTTCACCATTGAGGATAATGTTTGCTGTGGGTTTGTCATATATAGCCTTTAGGAAACTGTAAAAGTAGGGCTAAGGGGGAGGTTCACAGCAATACAGGCTTACCTCAGGAAACAAGAAAAAAGTCAAATAAATAACCTGACTCTACACCTAAAGCAACTTGAAAAGGAAGAAATTAAGAACCCCAGGGTTAGTAGAAGGAAAGAAATCTTAAATATTAGGGCACAAATAAATGCAAAAGAAACAAAAGAGACCATAGCAAAAATCAACAAAGCCAAAAGCTGGTTCTTTGAGAGGATAAATAAAATTGACAAACCATTATCTAGACTCAACAAGAAACAAAGGGAGAAAAATTAAATCAACAAAATTAGAAATGAAAATGGAGAGATCACAACAGACAACACAGAAATACAAATGATCATAAGAGACTGCTATCAGCAACTATATGCCAATAAAATGGACAACTTGGAAGAAATGGACATAGTCTTAGTAAGTACAACTTCCCAAAACTGAACCAGGAAGAAATGGAAAATCTTAACAGATCCATCACAAACATGGAAATTGAAACTGTAATCAGAAGTCTTTCAGCAAACAAAAGCCCAGGTCCAGAGGGCTTCACAGCTGAATTCTACCAAAAATTTAGAGAAGAACTAACACCTATCCTACTCAAACTCTTCCAGAAAATTGCAGAGGAAGGTAAACTTCCAAACTCATTCCATGAGGCCACCGTCACCTTAATACCAAAACCTGACAAAAATGCCACAAATAAAGAAAACTACAGGGCAATATCACTGATGAACATAGAGGCAAAAATCCTTAACAAAATTCTAGCAAACAGAATCCAAAAACATATTAAAAAATAATATAGCATGATCAAGTGGGCTTTATCCCAGGGTTGCAAAGATTCTTCAATATCTGCAAATCAATCAACATAATACACCACATTAAAAAATTTGAAAAGTAAAAACTATATGATTATCTCAATAGATGCAGAGAAAGCCTTTGACAAAATTCAACATCCATTTATGATGGAGGTTTATAAAAATGCCCCAGAAAGCAGGAATAGAAGGAACATACCTCAACATAATAAAAGCAAACTAATAGTTAAACCAGCTCAGTTCAGTCGCTCTGTCATTTCCAACTCTTTGCAACCCCACAGATTGCAGTTAAACCTGTAGATAGCAATTATCGATGGCTCTCAACCTATATCAGAACACTGAGGAACATTAGGAAGCTCTAAGAGTAGGAAGAAAAGTTACAGCAAACATTGTATATGCTTAGTTAGAAGTTATGTAAATTACCACATCTTTACAATGTTTTGTGCAAGTACTCCAAAATATGTTTGAACCTTAATATCAAAACAATTATAAATTCCAAATTAGAAATTTCTTCAAGGTAAAAACTTTACCATTTGCTTTGATTTTGGCACAGTGCTTAATCCTCCAAGTAATACAAAGATGAGTAAACGTTCTTCCCAATATAAAGGAGTTACATGGATGAAAGGTGGTGTCACCTTCTGATTCAGGTAAATAGAATGGTATTCATTTTGTAGGGAAGATATTCAGTTTGTTCTTTGAGAAACTAAGGGGAAAGGAGAGGAATCAGCTCTGATGAGAGAGCACCTTGAAGGGTCTTGTGAGGATGAGCACCATGTTAGGAGGCAAAGTCTATAAAGTGTGAGTATGTAACTGAAAAAAAGAACAATAAATAATGAACTGAAGACTGAGGTTCCATCAAAAGAGGTAAGAGAAGAATTATTGGAGAAACTGATGTTAAGAACATATGGAGAAGAGAGTTATAGACAGATTAAGATCCAGAGAAGAGCAAATATGGGAAAGGATGAAGATGCAGGGATGTTTTCAAATACAAGATGGTAACTGATTATTTGAATTTTCTTGAGCTAAGAAGAAAGACAGAAGTTAGGTCAACCATGGAGTGAAAATTGAATGAGATTATGCATTCAAGGTTTTGAGGTTTAGATCTGCAACTTGGGAAATAATACATAGAAACTGTACAACAGCCCAGTTGAGGTTCCTTAGAGATTAATTCATGTGAATCCTCCACAATTCCATCACCTCACCAACATAAAGTCGTAGAGTATTCAAACTCAGTAAGAAGACTTCTGCTTAAATTCTGGATGCATTGCTTATCAGCTCTGTGAATTTCTTCAAGGTACTTAAAATTGTCAGAGATTTATCTGTTGAGGAAAATAAATGTGCCATGTGATTCCTACTGTTAAGATGAAACCAGCTGTGTGTGTGTGTGTATTTCATGCCTGTGCAAAAGAATTCTACAAATGGTAGCATCCCATTCAAACATCAGTGGTGATGGTGGTTGAATTCAGTGATGAATAATATGGGAACAGAGTATGAAGAGTACAGTTACTCAGGGCCAATAATTAGCAAGACAGAAATTGTAGAAGAGTCCATGCAAGAAACAAAGGGATGGATGTACAGAGAGGCAGAAGAAGCTAGAAAATGAGAACAGGTACTGAGGATCAACTCAGAGAAACAAAAAGCAAAGGGAATGGGCGGTGTAAAAAGGAGCTGAAAATTGGCATTAAATGGGGAATTTCAGAGTTTCAGGACTGCTCTCAAATGGAGCAGTGTTAGGTCACCATGAAGTAAGTGATCGAGGTAGGAGTGGATAAAGACAGAGGTGCTGAAAAAAAGAAAGTCAGAAATCTGGTATCCTGGACTGACAATCAACAATGTTTTCCCTCGGTTTGTCCATGAAATAACAAGTGTTTGTGTGATGCTTCAGTTTATGAAGCCATAATTTTGTAAATTTTTGATTTACTATTCATCTCTATTTGCTCATTACACTCTGTGCAGTAAATATTATATTAACACTTTTCACTAATAAAGGAAGTGTAGTGAGGTTGGAATAACTGCCCATGAGCAGAATATCAGCATGTGATAGATCAAGTGCTTGAGCTTAGAAACCTGAGCTTCCCATGCTACTCCACCATTTCCACATGTTCCTACATCACATCATACATCACTTTACATTCTACATGAAAATCTGTTTTCCTCAACAGCAGAAAAAAGCATTAAGAAAGCATGAGGAAATTTATACAATGGGGGAAAAAAAGATTAAACCTTTTGGCATATCATCTATGAATTTCTGCAGCCAGAAAGATATATTTAAAATTAGAGTGAATCACCCACATGAGATAAAGTGGGTCATAATGATCCTTCCAGATGCCAGTGTTCATGCCGGTGTAGCTCTTTGTCTCCTAAGAATGTGATGAATGAACAATGTGCACTGCTGGGTAATGGTGTAGTTCCAGGACCTAATTGAAAAGCTCCACAATGTCACCTAACGTTAGCATTCCAACATTGAATGGAGTCAGGTTCAGGATGGCATATTTGATAACATATTTTAACAAAAGATCATTATGAGCGTTTTAGTGGTAAGGTAATCCTGTAATTCCTTCGTTGTCTTTATCAACCAGCCTCTCTCCCTCTCTCACATTCTCTCTCTCTCTCAGCTTTCAAATGAGAACAGAATAAGTCATTTCAGGCGACTCTGACTGTTTGCAATTCCATGGACTGCAGCCTGCCAGGCTCCTCTGTCCATGGAATTCTCCAGGCGAGAACACTGGAGTAGGCTGTCTTGCCCTCCTCCAGGGGAATCTTCCTGATCCGGGAATCAAACTCATGTCTCTTATGTCTCCTGCTTCCACAGGCAGATTCTTTACCACTAGCACCACCCGAGAAGCCCCCCAAATAAGAACACTACATCTTTAACACGTGATACTGTGTTATTGAAGAAGACTTCTGTTAGGTCTATTTCTTCTTGTCTTAGATTATATCATATCCTAAATTAGCTCTTATGAAAGCTTTCAAATCTCTGGTCATATTAAAAGACAAACTTGTTCAGTGAAAAATATTCCAAACTGGTTTAAAACACTAGGACAATAAACACTCTTCTATGAAGTTTTATTGAGTCACTTATCACATCATTGAAGTGTACAGACAGACACAAAGAGAAAGTCAATTGTAAGGAGTGAACTAGGATCCAAAATAAAACTACTGAATAAAATTGCCTGGCTGAAGAGAAAAACAGGGAAAGAAAAAAATACCTCCCCAAATTAGAATGTAATGTATTTAAAATCAAAGTGTTTTGTTTTTTTTTAAATGTTCATACTACAGTCTCTCCTAGATGTCTAAATCATGCCACCCTACCATAATCTACTTTCTCTTCCTTGTGTAGTGTATCCTGTAATGATGATATCAACCAGTCTTTTTCCAATTCATTTTAAAATTATACAGTTCATCTCACAGAGTAGCCATTTTGGTATATATAAATCCCCTTTTCTAAAATTCCTGAGTGGGTAATTGCATGCCCTTCCTTCTAAAATGATATCGATGAATGGAGTCTGAAAGTTCCTCAAAGTCCTCAGTTGTTCAGTTCAGAATATCCATAGGTAATTGCCGGCTATGGCAGCTTATCTTGTTTTGACATATGTCCTATTTAAATGATATATGAATGCACTTATTATCTAATTCCCTAAGTCATGCATGCGCATGTGTGTGTGAGCAGTTGTGTCATGCCTGGAAATCTCTGTGTCAGAAAACATGCTCAGGATACAAGTAAAAAAGAAATCATATAGAAAAATTTTTAAAAATAAAGGAAAAACAGTTTCTTGCTGTTTTCTCTGGTTTTGAGTTTGTTTTCTTTGTAGAGTTTATACATCCTTTGCTTTCTCCTTGAATTTCTTGAAAGAGCTATGATTACTTTAAGGAATTCCTTGGCTATAGTGGGCTTCTCTGGTAGCTCAGCTGGTAAAGAATCCACCTGAAATTTGGGAGACCTGGGTTCCATCCCTGGGTTGGGAAGATCCCCTGGAGAAGGGAATGTCTACCTACCCCAGTATTCTTGCTTGGAGAATTTCATAGACACAGGAGCCTGGTGGGATACAGTCCATGGGGTCATAGAGTCGTAGAATTAGGCATGATTGAGCAACTTTCACTTCATTTCACTTCACTTGGCTAATAAACACTAGTGGATTATATGAAGATGAATGCTAGATTGAGATTTTGGAAGGTCCTCCTTCAGCTCACCCCTGACCCATTCTTTGCCCCTCTCCTGAGTAAGCCGTGTGCTCTCCTGCTGGGTCCTGAGCCAGAACACAGTTGCAGAGTGAAGCTAGGAAGGGCTGAAAAGTAGCAAGTGAACTGAGATGATGTGTTTACTCCAGTGACCCCTTCACCCATTTGATGCTAGTTTGGTGGGTCCTCTTTTAAAATTATTAATTAATTAATTTCATTGTTCGTTGTGCTGGGTCTTCATTGCTGCCTTCTGGCTTTCTCTAGTTGCAAGGAGCAGGGGCTTCTCTCTAGATCTCTAGTTGTGGTTCATGAACTTCTTTGTGATGGTTTCTCTTGTTGCAGAGAATACAAGTTCCAAATGCACCAGCTTCAGTAGTTGCACCACACAGGCTCACTAGTTGTGATTTGTGGGTTGAGTAGTTGAGGCTCACAGGCTTACTTGGTTGCCCTGTGGTATGTGGAATCTTCCTGGACCAGGGATTGAACCCATGTCCTCTGCACTGGCAGGTGGATTCCTACCCACTGGACCACCAGAGAGATCCCAATTGATCGTTTTGTTTTGCGTTGTTTTCTGCTCTCTCTTTTTTCTTTCTTTTTCTTTGAAGGTCTTCTTAGCAGGAAGCTCGGATTTTTACTAGATAAGGTCACTGCCCTTTCCTAAGGGAAAGAAAATCAAATAATATTGTAACATCAGAACCATGTCCATGCCACCATTTCCAGGTTTCACCTTGCTTTTCTTTTTTCTCTCCTAAAATAATGATGGCTTTACTTGGGAGAAAGGACAGAAAATATTGCTTGTATAAAGTCCTGATAAACTTCTTCAGACCACATTGACCTCTTTCTCAGTCCCACCCACACTCACTAGTCATCCTTCTCAGATTGGGTACTAGCTTGCCTTTTTATCTGACTCTCTTCTGGGCTTTTGTTCCGTTTTAAAAAGGTAAAGGCTCTGTCTTCATTACCTGGGCTGATGCCTTTAGCAACTATTAGAGCTGTATACACTTCCATTAAAGGTGTGCTTTCTTTTTAGACAACGTTGGGATGAGGACATTTTCCATGTGATTCCTGCTGTGATCTTTCTCTCACCCATGGGCTGCAATAAATGCACAAATACAGGGACAACCAAAGCCTCAAATTGCTGCTGTCTGCTCTTTATCCATCAAAATTCTAAACAATGCATTAGCAGAAATATTGAGATAAACGGAAGAATTTTAGCCTTATCATGCTGTCATTTTCTTCCACAATTCTGCCTGGACCGAACCTGAGACAATTTTATTATCTGTTTTGTTTTGGTTTTTTTTTCACCATTACTTCCCACTCCTTTCTCAAACCCAATTAAAAAAATGCATGTCCACATTTTTTCTATTATAGCCTAAGAGGTCAGTAATTGATTATTTCTCTTTTTCTCATCCCCTCATCTAATATCAAGGTTCAATGATGTGATACATACAAAATATTATGTATAATAATTGGCTAAGTTTTGGCTAAAGTTAAGTGTGTTTTAGTGCCATCACATATACTAAGTATAATAGTGTCTTTTCAAGTGAAACTTTACTGAATCATCATACATAAAAAAAGGGAAATTGAAGCTGACTACAGTTTAATTCTGTTTCCTGTGGCAAAAAGATTTGGTTAAACAAATTACCAAATTACTGGTATAGTGAAAATCAGAGAAAGTTAGTAGCTTACACTTTAATATTGAAAAGCAATAAATAAATAACTACAATAAAACAGCATGGCCACAGTCTTTTGATTCATAAATTATTGTGATCAACATACTCTACATTTAGAAACTATGTGGTAGAAAATTTTAAGTGATCACTCATTAAAATACACAGATTACACATATTATCTGAATCAGATAATATTTGGATGGACACCCTTCATATTTTTATAGTTCCTCAAGATACACATCATGGCTCAATTTACAATGTATTATTTTAGTTAAAAATTGATGCCTTGGTTTATAATTGTGTCAAATGTCATAAAAACTAAGGGGTCAAGGTCAAACAGTTAAAGAAATTAACTTTTACATAAAGAAAAGTCATCAGTTCACATATTTTTTTTAACAGCAAAAGTGTTTTTAAATAATACCAATGTCAATTCATACACTAAGTAACTACGAAATAAAATACTCCCTTTTTCTTTCTTTGTTCAGTCAGGGCAAATCTATAGCTTTTGAAAAAAAGGACAAAGTAACAGTATATGCTGTAGAGATTAAATAGAATATGTCCCCTTGTGATTTCCATATTGAGAATAAATTTGCAGTTCATGCAATGACAATTGAAATATATACTCACACATATATAACTGAAGGTGCTTACATGTGCGTGGTTCCAAAGAGTTTTTTTAATTTTCCCCATAGTAATACAAATTACTAATGATTGGTCACTGAAGTCATAATGTACAAGATTCACGCTTTGATGTCATATATCATCCTATGTGTCCTTTATTAATTCTAAACTCCTCAAATACATAAAATCATACTTCAATTTACTCCAAGATATCCTGTCATTAGAAATAACACACATGGAGCCACTGATACAGAATCCAGGATATCATTCACACGTAATAAGCTGCTACATTTGCTGCTAGAGTATTGTTTGCTCCTGTTTTTTGCAATTCTGCAAAAAAGTAAAGTCATGTGTAAAAGAAGAGATTTCTTTACGGAAAAACAGGGCCCAGGGCCCTGATCTATCATTTAATTAGGTGAGTCATTAACACCTCATGACACTGAGGCTTACCTTCCTAAGTGTTAAATGCATTTTAGAAAATCAGGACAGATTTCTTATAAAGCAAGATAAGGAAAATAGGGAAGAAAGTATTTCAGAATTATTACTTGCTAAAATTACCCTCAGTTGCTGAGCAGATTGTAGTAAATAACGGGGGCATTTGGGCACTGTACATCTAAAACAAGTCCAATAAGAGTCATCTAATGAATATAAATGTCGTATGTTTGGTCTCATAATTGCCTGCAAACCTGCACATTTGCCATTTAACATGGATCTTTTTTTTGCTATTATACTGTGGACTGTCCTCCTGACTCCTGATCTCACTTAACTGATCTGAAATGGATACTTAAAAATCCGGAGGTTTTTTTGCATCCCCTGTTAATTGACATTATCAAAATGGTAAGTGTTATTTGCAAGGAATTTGCTTTTTAACAAAGTGGCTAACATCAATTCAAAAAGAGATTGCAACTCCCAAATATAATAGATGTCTCTGGAGTTCACTGAAATGCATTGTATGTGTCCTTTTTATCCACAGAGGTGACTATCAGATATATGGCTTAAATGCTTCTAGTAAAACACCGTGAATTGTTCTGATGATGAGCAACATGGCAGGGGAAGAGCCACCGCAAGCCTGGGCATCGCCATTTTAGGTGAGTCTAAATGGATCTGCCATTTTAGCCAGAGGTGTCTGAGGGCCATCTTGTTACAGGGAGAAGTCAATTCTGACTGCACGTGTGAACTGTTTCTTTGACTTGTTTTCTATCGCTGTTGTTATTGTAATCATACATAACTCATAGGCCTGCCTCAGAGAATCCTGCTCCTCTGCCTATTAAGCTAAAGTGCCTTTGTTTAGAACCCTGTCCTGTGGATTGCAGGAAGGAAGAAATTAACACATCCTCCTGCCTAAGGCTTGCCATTATAGGAGATATCTGCAAGATTAATGGCCTTTTTACTTTGTTTCCTCAACATCCGCCACCCCCGCCGCCATCCAATCTCGGANTCTGCTCTTTATCCATCAAAATTCTAAACAATGCATTAGCAGAAATATTGAGATAAACGGAAGAATTTTAGCCTTATCATGCTGTCATTTTCTTCCACAATTCTGCCTGGACCGAACCTGAGACAATTTTATTATCTGTTTTGTTTTGGTTTTTTTTTCACCATTACTTCCCACTCCTTTCTCAAACCCAATTAAAAAAATGCATGTCCACATTTTTTCTATTATAGCCTAAGAGGTCAGTAATTGATTATTTCTCTTTTTCTCATCCCCTCATCTAATATCAAGGTTCAATGATGTGATACATACAAAATATTATGTATAATAATTGGCTAAGTTTTGGCTAAAGTTAAGTGTGTTTTAGTGCCATCACATATACTAAGTATAATAGTGTCTTTTCAAGTGAAACTTTACTGAATCATCATACATAAAAAAAGGGAAATTGAAGCTGACTACAGTTTAATTCTGTTTCCTGTGGCAAAAAGATTTGGTTAAACAAATTACCAAATTACTGGTATAGTGAAAATCAGAGAAAGTTAGTAGCTTACACTTTAATATTGAAAAGCAATAAATAAATAACTACAATAAAACAGCATGGCCACAGTCTTTTGATTCATAAATTATTGTGATCAACATACTCTACATTTAGAAACTATGTGGTAGAAAATTTTAAGTGATCACTCATTAAAATACACAGATTACACATATTATCTGAATCAGATAATATTTGGATGGACACCCTTCATATTTTTATAGTTCCTCAAGATACACATCATGGCTCAATTTACAATGTATTATTTTAGTTAAAAATTGATGCCTTGGTTTATAATTGTGTCAAATGTCATAAAAACTAAGGGGTCAAGGTCAAACAGTTAAAGAAATTAACTTTTACATAAAGAAAAGTCATCAGTTCACATATTTTTTTTAACAGCAAAAGTGTTTTTAAATAATACCAATGTCAATTCATACACTAAGTAACTACGAAATAAAATACTCCCTTTTTCTTTCTTTGTTCAGTCAGGGCAAATCTATAGCTTTTGAAAAAAAGGACAAAGTAACAGTATATGCTGTAGAGATTAAATAGAATATGTCCCCTTGTGATTTCCATATTGAGAATAAATTTGCAGTTCATGCAATGACAATTGAAATATATACTCACACATATATAACTGAAGGTGCTTACATGTGCGTGGTTCCAAAGAGTTTTTTTAATTTTCCCCATAGTAATACAAATTACTAATGATTGGTCACTGAAGTCATAATGTACAAGATTCACGCTTTGATGTCATATATCATCCTATGTGTCCTTTATTAATTCTAAACTCCTCAAATACATAAAATCATACTTCAATTTACTCCAAGATATCCTGTCATTAGAAATAACACACATGGAGCCACTGATACAGAATCCAGGATATCATTCACACGTAATAAGCTGCTACATTTGCTGCTAGAGTATTGTTTGCTCCTGTTTTTTGCAATTCTGCAAAAAAGTAAAGTCATGTGTAAAAGAAGAGATTTCTTTACGGAAAAACAGGGCCCAGGGCCCTGATCTATCATTTAATTAGGTGAGTCATTAACACCTCGTGACACTGAGGCTTACCTTCCTAAGTGTTAAATGCATTTTAGAAAATCAGGACAGATTTCTTATAAAGCAAGATAAGGAAAATAGGGAAGAAAGTATTTCAGAATTATTACTTGCTAAAATTACCCTCAGTTGCTGAGCAGGTTGTAGTAAATAACGGGGGCATTTGGGCACTGTACATCTAAAACAAGTCCAATAAGAGTCATCTAATGAATATAAATGTCGTATGTTTGGTCTCATAATTGCCTGCAAACCTGCACATTTGCCATTTAACATGGATCTTTTTTTTGCTATTATACTGTGGACTGTCCTCCTGACTCCTGATCTCACTTAACTGATCTGAAATGGATACTTAAAAATCCGGAGGTTTTTTTGCATCCCCTGTTAATTGACATTATCAAAATGGTAAGTGTTATTTGCAAGGAATTTGCTTTTTAACAAAGTGGCTAACATCAATTCAAAAAGAGATTGCAACTCCCAAATATAATAGATGTCTCTGGAGTTCACTGAAATGCATTGTATGTGTCCTTTTTATCCACAGAGGTGACTATCAGATATATGGCTTAAATGCTTCTAGTAAAACACCGTGAATTGTTCTGATGATGAGCAACATGGCAGGGGAAGAGCCACCGCAAGCCTGGGCATCGCCATTTTAGGTGAGTCTAAATGGATCTGCCATTTTAGCCAGAGGTGTCTGAGGGCCATCTTGTTACAGGGAGAAGTCAATTCTGACTGCACGTGTGAACTGTTTCTTTGACTTGTTTTCTATCGCTGTTGTTATTGTAATCATACATAACTCATAGGCCTGCCTCAGAGAATCCTGCTCCTCTGCCTATTAAGCTAAAGTGCCTTTGTTTAGAACCCTGTCCTGTGGATTGCAGGAAGGAAGAAATTAACACATCCTCCTGCCTAAGGCTTGCCATTATAGGAGATATCTGCAAGATTAATGGCCTTTTTACTTTGTTTCCTCAACATCCGCCACCCCCGCCGCCATCCAATCTCGGATCTACAAAAGAACCTGGCATCCAGACTCTGGGAAGATGGTTATTTTGAGACATTATTCTGTCATCTTATCAGGCAGCAGACTCTCTGAGTAAAGCTGTATTCCTTGCCTCAACCACTTCGTGTCTCAGATTCATGAGCCTGTTGTGTGGTGAGCAGACAGACTCAGTAATATCTTACACATGAGCTTCATTGTTACCCACATCAGTTGTTTGTTTTTTCTTTTTTTTTTAAGAGAGGTGGGTGGGGCTTATTTTTAGTGGACCTCCAGAGAGCTGGTAATGAAAAGATTTGTTCTCCCAGTTTACCAGTTACTTCAAGAAATTTTTCAAATTAAATTTAAGACAAATAAAAACGTCCTGACGATTGATCATAACTGGGACTCTTGATAGCAGTTGGGCAGAACCCAAGAAGCACAGGCAGTTACTCCTGCCCAAGTGACCCCCATCTTTAGGACTTGAGCCACGGTGGGGAAGGAGAGGCCTTTGGAGGCTGACAAAGGAGAGGACATGACCAAAAGATGCAGTAACACAAAAGTTTATTAGGTGGTATATAATCAGGTTTCAGGGCTTCCCACGTGGCTCAGTGGTAAAGAATCTGCTTCCCAATGCAAGACACCCAGCTTTAACCCCTGGATCAGGAAGATCCTCTGAAGAAGGATATGGTAATCCATTCCAGTATTCTTGCCTGGAAATCCCATGGACAGAGAATCCTGGCGGGCTACAGTCCATGGGGACTGCAAAGGAGTTGGACGCGACTTAGTGGCTAAATAGCAACATCAACAATCCGGTTGCGAGAAGTCCCTCTTAGCACAAGCCTGTGCAGAGGCTTATAGCCAGAGGGACACCTTCCAGAGGGGGAGGGGGGTGGGCAAGGGAACTTCTGGGGAGCCGGGGCTCAGAGACTGGACTTCAGTCAAGGTGTTAAGCACAGCAGGGAGTTTCTGCTTCGAGAGCTCTGAAGGGCAGCAGCTGCTTGGGCCCTATAACCACGAGATTGTCTTATCAACACCAGCAGAAGCTGGGGCATTCATAGGACATACAAATAGGCACAGAGTGGTCAAAAAACTGCTCATTTAGGCTAGTTTGAAAACAATTTAACATGTAAAGATGAGAATTTGAAGTTTGTAGGCTTTTGAGCTAACAGGTCTCAGCCTGCTGTGAAGTTAACCAAAAACCTAGTTGCTGTTATGTAAGGCTGTATCAGGTTCATGAATATAATGAGCCACTTTCTCAAAACAAGGAGAATGGCAGATCTCAGTGCCACACCTTGAATTTGAAGACTTTTCCAGAATGATAAAGTGAAGAAAGAAAGTGAAGTCGCTCAGTCGTGTCTGACTCTTTGCGACCCCATGGACACCAGGCTCCTCCGCCCATGGGATTTTCTAGGCAAGAGTACTGGAGTGGGTTGCCATTTCCTTCTCCAGGGAATTTTCCCAACCCAGGGGCTGAGCCCAGGTCTCCTGCATTGTAGACAGATATTTTACTGTCTGAGCCACTAGGGAGATACAGTTGGCATGGTATTGAGAGGGCAACAGGTAGGAAGGCCAGGGGTCGCCAAATGGAGGAAATAGCCTGCAAGTGTCAGACATTTTATCTCAGGAGGAAACAAGCTAGCGATACTTTCTCAAACTCCTGTTACTGCTGCAGCTGCCTCCAACTACCATTTGGGGCTCCTGGATCAGATATCCTCAAAATGAAGATTAGGAGAATATGTTACCTCCCCAATTTAGGGACGCCCCTTTTCCCTGGGCTACATAATTCTCCTAAAAAAAGAATGGAGGAGCAGGTCCTTATCTCATGGAATGTTGCCTTTTGACTCTACCAAGGGCTTCCCGGGGAGTTGTTTTCTTATCTCCTGGAATGTGGCCTTTTGGCTCTCTTGGGGGCTTTCTGGGAGATTGTTTCCAGGAAATTGTTTTTCCAAGAGACAGCTAACTGTCAAAATGTGATCCGACCCGCC